>JAFMOC010000326.1:35000-112500 GCA_019802505.1 Corydoras sp. C115 | reverse complement strand
GAGCCACGTCCCATCCAGAACATAGTGGCACACACTCACAGGGCTTACAATGAGAGTGTGTGTGTGTGTGTGTGTGTGTATGATTGAGTGAGTGTTTATGAATTAAGAGGCCTTTGGCTGGGGGGGGGGGGGGGGGGGAGGGGGGGTTTTGATTGGCTGAAAGGGAAATCCAGCATGGCCCCTTTTTACTGCCCCTCTGATTGAGCTTTCTTCAGGATTTGTTCTGGTTGTCTTGTCCTACTGCAGCTGTCCTATAGGGTGAGGCAGGCCAGTGAAAAGGCCAGGCATGCTGGGAGAAAAAGCAACACCGGGTCGAAAGGCCTGCATTATTGAGCATTGTGGAGCATGACGCCTATCATTAAGTGGCGTTGTATGTGAGAGTGAGGGAGATGAAGTGGTTTGTGTTGCTGTGAATGAATAAAAGAAAAGGAAAGATAAAAAAAAAAGAGGCGGGGCAAACGGAGCCGGACTGGAAATTAGTTCAAACCTGGCCTGCGTCCTGTCGGGAAGCGCAGGCCTCTGAATGGACGGCGAGGGCGAGTGAGCGTGGGGCATGTGCGCCGGAGGTGGCGGTCCGCCGCGTCCCCGCAGGGCGACATGTTGCTAGGCAAAGTGTATCGGCTCGGTCGGAGGTAGATACACAATGCTGCAAGGACCATTGGTCCTGATGAAAATTAATGAGGTGCCGGGGCATCTGTGACATCGCAGGGCTCGACGGGAGTCCTCGGTCTGACATTTTAAATTATAATCTATGAGTTAAAGCCCTTTTATGACTCTGTGTCAGGAGGTAACCCTACAGAGCCTGAAACTGCACATCCTCCACTCGGCACACCCGTTCAGATTCGGACTCACCTGCAGCGCTAATGCCGAGACGCGTAGAGGCCTCGTTATCATGAAGGTGGAATTAAGAAAAGACAATTCAGTAAAGTTCTCATTGATTTACCTGCAGATTATTACAGATTATTATATAGATTATAGATTAGTGGTGCACGGAAAATACATCCTGGTACTTTAGGGGTTCAACACTCATGGAACAGCATTCTCCAAAGTTCTTTATTAAGTCTGTGGACTCGGTCTTTCAACTTCAGGACAGGAATGAAGGTCTGTGTTTTAATGCTGTATCTATTTTCTGCATTCTTTAAGAGAAATCCTATATCCTGTGTATAATGTGTGTGTTTGTATTTATGTATGTTTGTATATAGGTATGTATGTGTATATACCTGTGTATATATGTATATAGGAATGTCTGTATAGGTTTTTTTTCTTTTTTTTTTTTTTCTAGGTTGTTTTTTTCCCTGTCACGCATTGGCTGAATAATTCAAATCAATCAAGTAAAAGCACAATTAACCGGACTAGGCTACAATAATCTGTAAAAACGTAAAAGTAAAAACGTAAAAGGAAACATGTGTGGTCCATCAGATTACCATCCAGACTGTGAAAGCTAGCAGACATGACAGGTTTAAAAAAAAAAAAAAAAAAAAGAGAAATCCTATAAAACGAGGTTTTAATTTCACTCCGATCCACTAGCACCACATTTCTGTAATGATTTTATGTCGATGGGAACCTCCACACACTCGTGTTTATATTTTTCCTTTAGAATTTGGACGATGCTTCGCGTCCGTACCCGCTGTTGAGTCCACCCTCGTTGCTCCGGGGTCATTTATGTTAATGGTATCTTAGACGAGCGGTTCGAAAGGCCCTGCAAGTCATATAAACCCACTCTGATGCCCACTGTCAAGGGTCACTCCGGCCACACGCTCGGGTCGGCCCCTGACCCCGTGGCCTTTGGCTAAGCCCGTGGAGGTTTTCACTCCAAACGGTGGTGTAATTATCTGCTTATTGCAGAAGTGCTGAGGCCTGAAGAGCACCTTGGGCCCTGTAATCCACAGCCCTCATTAGCTCTCCAACTCTTTCTCCAACACAAAGAGCGGTGGGCTCCTCCAGCCGAGAGGGGCTTCATTCTGTACAATGGAGTCTCTCTTTTTCCACGCCTGGCCAGAAGCCTGAGCAGCAGGCTTGAGTTAATCTAAGGGATTCAGCAGAGTGCTTGAGTCGTACCTCTAAATCCTTTCCCAAAAGCATGTTGGCCGGCGGTGGCCCTCAGTGCTGAGTGGGACGCTCTTATTGGAGTCAGTGTGGATTTTAGAGTTCATGTGTACTTCTGACAGACTGCTCACTGCACAACTTTAATGAGACTTCCACTGAATTCAGAAAAGAGGAGGAAAAAAATCTTTTTAATTGCCTAAATTAAATAAAATGAAAGAGTTTGGAGAACTTTGGAGCGATACGGAAGCTACAGCAGCTTCTTTATTTACATCTGAACAAGAAATGAAATGAGATGCATTCTCTCAGATCACAGAACACAAACTTCATATCACAAAAAGTCTGAGGACCCTCACCACGGAAAACGGTTGCACTGCGGGAGTTCTCAAAAGTCGGTCAGTAATTTCAGATAACATAAACTCCAGACCTATAACAATGTTTAAAAAGAATAATATGAGATAATAATCCTTTATTGGTCCCACAATGGAGGAAATTCCCATTTCTCAGCGATTGTGTTAAAGACAGTGATTGGGAACGTTAAAGATAAATCTAATGTATCAATTTATTTATTTTAGAACTTTAAAAAGAAAAATGCAATAGAAATAGAGCTCAGTTTGTACAGAATTAAATCAAATGAAATAACCACTGCTCAATTACGTGGCAGATAATACAGAGAGGAGACGAAATGAAAATCAACAGATTGTCCAGCAGTTGAGTTTTGCTGTAAAGCTCAGTGGAGTCTGACCAGTCCACTTCTGCATTCAGATGAACACAAATGTCCATTCCCTGGATGTTCACCGGTGTTGGGAGAGCGACTGCGCCTACGAAAATCCACCAACTGCTCCTTAGTTTTTTCGGTGTTGATCTGGAGGCAGTTACATAGACACCAGTCCAGAAAGTCCTGAATCGCCCGTCTGTATTCCCGGTCATCATCATCATCATCATCATCATCATCATCATCATCTCATCTATGATGAGACCGACAACAGCAGAGTCGCCTGAGAACGTCTGTAACAGTTCAGCGAGCTGTACTTAAAGTCTGCAGTGTTCAGGGTGAAGAGGAAAGGCATCAGGACGGGTCCCTGTGGGGCCCCGTACTACAGACCACTAAGACACACAGTCCCCTGCCCTCACAGACTGTGATCGGTGTGTGAGTCCAAAATCTAGTTCTGGATTATTTAATAATAAATATTATAGTCAGCTGGTGAATTAGTGGGTCTTGGGGGGGGGGGGGGTTCCCCCATGCCCATCCAGGGGAGAACGTTTCGGTCGCTGGGCAGATACACCCAGGACAGGACGCCAATCTATTGCTGGCACACACTCACTCACAACTATAAGGGGTGTAATTTAGACTAGAAATAAAGTTCTATTTACCTTGAGTCCATATTTTGTGGGAGTAAACCAGAGAACCCTGAGGAAACCCACACAGATTTAGATTAGAACCTGGATCCCCAGTGCGAGAGGAGAACATGCTAACCACTAAGCCACTGTACCGCCCCTCATGGGATTAATCAAAATCGATTTGCTTTTTTATTCTAATTCATTCCACATTCTGTACGGATGGAAGCTTTGTTTTGGAAAGTCCTTCTATAAAGTTTGAGTGTTTTTTACTCAACGTAAAGAACAAAGTGAGGACACTGCTGTGTCTGAATCACATCTGTCTTTGATGGGGTTGTCATGCCTTTAAAGACCCAGAGTCATACCGGAACAGGCCTTCCCCAAACTGTTCTCACATCATGACATGCCCTCTGATCTGAACGAGAGCCGAACCAGCCGTGAAGAAGAACTCCAGGAAACTCAGAGTTCTTTAAAAACATCACACGTTCTGACCTCAGAAACACAAAACAGGTTTGAGTTCCATCTCTGATATCAGTGACCTCATGTTTATAACAAAAACACTTCTGAGTTTGATAAAAAAAACAAAAAACAATAAGTTCAAAGAAAGTGGTTTGAAACTCGGTTGTAGATGTGGATCAGGAGAACTTCCCCCTGTTTACACCGTAAACAGGAACATGTTCCATCCTGTTGTCCGTGCATTTACGTGATCCGGGATAGGAACCGCATCACGTGTGTTACCTTTATACTCTGTTTTTATCTTTAAACTGTTTTTAACTTTAAACTGTTTTTATCTTTATACTCTGTTTTTTATACTCTGTTCTCTTAACTGTGTTCTCTGAGTTCAGGGTTCATTTCGGTTCTGTTAACACAGGTTTAAAAATCAAGAACCGGGTCCTTTATTTGATAAGTCTAGATTAATTTTATTGGAATAGTTTCCAATGCTGTGAGCGACAGCCCTCAGTTTCTGTAAAGAGAGTCAGAAAGTTTTGATGAAGACGAGTCTCTTCGTCCCTCACTGCTCCATCACAACACACGGACGGAACACGAAACATTGGACACAGACGTCGGTCTGAATTAAATGTTAATTAATAAAGTCCAGCGCAAGTTGAAATACAGCTTTTTAAACTCAAAAACTAAAATTGGAATTTTATCATTCATTATGTTTCCCTTAATCCTCTATTAGGATCCTATACTAGGATCACACACCCAGGAACCAGTCCAACACTGAGCGCGCACACACACACACACACACACACACACACACACACACACACACACACTTATATATGGGCAATTTAGATCATTCAATTTTCAAAGCCATGTTTTTGGACTGTGGGACTGTGGGAGGAAACTGGAGAACCCAGAGGAAACCCACGTGGAAACTCGAACCTGGATCCCCAGCACTGAGAGGAGAACATTATTTCATTTGTGTTAAATACTGAGACAGGTTTGTGTTTTACAGACGTTTGTTTGGACAGTTGATGAGGACACTGATGTGGACGTGATGTCAGCGTACATTCAGGACTTTACCGTGAATGTGGTTCCTACCACCGGAGTTTAACCGGAGCTGTGAGAATGAATACTTTATTAATTAGGTTTAAAGTTCTAATAGTTTATTATTTGATTGGATTTGTGCAGCAGGGGGTCGAGCGTGACCCCCGGGTCTGTGAGGGTCTGTAACTCCTGTAATGATGCACATTGTTTTCAGAGCAACGTTTCGGGGTGATGGTGAGGTGTCAGAGTGTGTAACTCTGTCGAACCCGGACGGTCGGCCGGACTGTAGCATTGTGCAGTAATTGGGTTAAGGGCAGTATAGAGACGGATGGACAAAATACAAAAGGAAACTATCTCGCTGAGGGAACGGCTTCACAAAGAAACCTTCTCCCTGACCATTCCTAATTGGCCACCCATGGCCAATGTCCATTCACCTTTCACATTTGATCCCGAGATAAAACCGTGAAGAATGGAACCAGGAGAATGAAAGGCACTATTTTTTTGTTGGAGTTGGACAATCGGAACGGTCCGTGGTTCTGCTTCCTGTTATGTTTTTTTTGTTTCTGTAGTTTTTTGTCAGTGAGGTTGGGGAACCGGCTTTGCGAGGTGCTGTGGGTTATGTGGGCTGCGAGGTTAACAGGGTTAGGACTAGGTGAGAAAGGGGGTTGGGGGGGGGGGTTGCTTTATAGGTTGGAAGGCTATTCAGACTTGTTCATGAAAGCAGAGAAATGATTGGATTATTCCTTTTGCTTTTCATGGAGCTCTGAAAGGCCACGGCGAGGCGGAGGCATTCCGCACCTCGCGCTTTCAAACGTCTCCCGAACGGCCTCTGACAGACGAGAGGAAGATGATCCAATTATTTCATTTACTAATTAGCACCCACGGAATCGGCCCCGCTTCTTTAAAGTTCCCCAGACAGAGGGAGGAAATAAAGAGAAAGGTCATTTAGTTTCCATCTCTGTCCGTTTGCTCGCAGGCCTGCTGGACAAGACGTTTCAGTCCACATCGCCACGCGGCACCCCTGAAAACAAACACGCTGAACGCAGGGGGGGGGGGGGGGGGGGGGGGGGCAATCCGGTGACCCGCAGCATTTACATTACATTACATTTAGTCATTTAGCAGACGCTTTTATCCAAAGCGACTTACAAATGAGAACACCACAAGTCAGAAGCCATGGAGAAAACCAACTATACTGTAAGTTCATCAACCCGATTGTTATTCGAAGCTGCGCCCCCCCCCCCCCCCTTTTTTTTTTTTTTTTTTTTTTTTTTTTTTTTTTTTTTTTTTTATAACAGGTATTTGGTAAATAGATGCGTCTTAAGTAGTTTCTTAAAACTGTTTTAGAGATTCTGCCTTACGGACAGAGTTGGGAAGATCGTTCCACCATTTTTGCAGTGGTGAACGCCACAGAATGAGAATTAGCTCCTCGGTGAGGTGGAATCGCCAGGCGACAATCATCACTGGAGCGAAGTGAACGAGTCGGAGTGTATTTTGAAAAGATAGAGTGAAGGTAAGAGGGGGAAAGATCCAGAAATGGTTCTGTATGCCAGAGTCAGCGACTTGTACTGAATGCGAGCAGCTACAGGAAGCCAATGGAGGGAAGTGAGTAATGGAGTGACGTGAGTTCGCTTGGGCTGGTTAAACACGAGTCGGGCTGCAGAGTTTTGAATTAGTTGAAGAGGTCTGATGGTGGAATTTGGGATACCGGCAAGAAGTGCATTACAATAATCAAGCCGGGATAGGACTAGGGCTTGAACAAGCAGTTGGGTAGCATGTTCAGTCAGAAAGGGTCTGATCTTCCTTATGTTATAAAGAAGGAATCTACAAGAACGAGCGGTTTTGATCACATGATCAGAGAGTTTAAGGTGGGAGTCAATAGTGAATCCAAGGTTCCGGACCGAGTCAGTTGGGGAGATTGTGGAGCCATCAATTTGGAAGGTCAGGTTGTGATGGATTGAGGGTTTAGCAGGGATAATGAGAAGCTCTGTTTTTTCTAAGTTTAATTTGAGATGACGGGCCTTCATCCAGACAGATCTGTCGGAGAGGCAGGCAGATACCCGATTTGAGATGGTGGTGTCATCAGGGGCAAAAGACAGATGAAGTTGAGTGTCATCAGCATAGCAGTGGTAAGAGAAACCATGCGCCTGGATGACTGTGCTCAGTGATGTCATGTAAAGAGAGAAGAGGAGAGGACCAAGTACAGAGCCCTGAGGCACACCAGTGCGTACTTGGTGAGAGTTAGAGATCTCCCCATTCCATGACACTTTGAAGGTCCTTCCTGTGAGATAGGATCGGAACCATTCAAGTGTCGTATCAGAAAAGCCTAATTCAGCTAGAGTGGACAGTAGAATCTGATGATTTACTGTATCAAAAGCTGCAGAAAGGTCTAACAAAATGAGGACCGAGGATTGAGATTTGGCTTTGGCAGATTTAAGTGAGTCAATCACAGAGAGTAATGCTGTCTCCGTGGAGTGACCACATCTAAAACCGGATTGATTGGGATCGAGGAGATTATTCTGATTAAGAAATTTGGAGACCTGTGTGGATACCACCCGTTCAAGTGTTTTAGACAGGAAAGGTAAAAGAGAAACAGGTCTGTAGCTCTCGACCAAATTTGGGTTGAGCGTAGGTTTTTTGAGTAGGGGTTTGACTATGGCTTGTTTAAAACAATTTGGAAAAGTCCCTGACGTGAGAGAGGAGTTAATGATGTGTGTGAGGGCTGGTGTGATGGAGGAGGCAATGGATTGAAGAAGGTGGGATGGGATGGAATCAAGGGGGCAAGTAGTTGGGTTACTGGCAAGAAGAATTTTGGAGATGTCAGATTCTGTGACAGGGGAGAAGGAGGAGAGGGTTGGATGGCTGGGTGTGTGAGATGTAGTGCTGTGGAAATGGTGAGTATGAAAGAGTTTGCTGATGCCCTCAATTTTTTCTGTGAAAAAAGTTGCAAAGACATCAGCTGACAGAGAAGTGTTGGGAGGGGGAGAGGGAGGAGTTAGTAGGGAGTTGAAAGTACTGAATAAGGTGCGGGCATCTGAGATGCATGTTACCTTGGACTGGAAGAACAGCAAACGCAGCAAACGCTGCCAAACAACAACACCGCTCACAAAACCGAAAAGAGACTCCTCACGGCCCCGGCACCGACGGCCAGATAAGATCACACTCATGCAAATAAGACCAATCCAATCGTTTGGATCCTTTTTCACCAGCAGCTTCACAAATGTCTTCAAAACCATAACTAATTAAGAAATAAAAAATAACTAATAAAAAACACACTATTATTATTATTATTATTGTTGTTATTATTATTATTATTATTATTATTATTATTATTATTGTTGTTATTGTTGTTGTTAATTATTATTATTATTATGATTGTTGTTGTTGTTAATTATTATTATTATTATAATAACAAGGTAACATAAGGTAACAGGTTATTTGGGGGGTAGGTTCATAATAAACAGGTAACAGGTTATTTGGGGGTAGGTTCATTATAAACAGGTAACAGGTTATTTGGGGGTAGGTTCATAATAAACAGGTAACAGGTTATTTGGGGGTAGGTTCATTATAAACAGGTAACAGGTTATTTGGGGGGTAGGTTCATAATAAACAGGTAACAGGTTATTTGGGGGTAGGTTCATTATAAACAGGTAACAGGTTATTTGGGGGTAAGTTCATTATAAACAGGTAACAGGTTATTTGGGGGTAAGTTCATTATAAACAGGTAACAGGTTATTTGGGGGTAGGTTCATTATAAACAGGTAACAGGTTATTTGGGGGTAAGTTCATTATAAACAGGTAACAGGTTATTTGGGGGTAAGTTCATTATAAACAGGTAACAGGTTATTTGGGGGGTAGGTTCATTATAAACAGGTAACAGGTTATTTGGGGGTAAGTTCATTATAAACAGGTAACAGGTAAATTATAAAGGTAACAGGTTATTTGGGGGTAAGTTCATTATAAACAGGTAACAGGTTATTTGGGGGCAGGTTCATAATAAACAGGTAACAGGTTATTTGGGGGTAGGTTCATTATAAACAGGTAACAGGTTATTTGGGGGTAGGTTCATTATAAACAGGTAACAGGTTATTTGGGGGTAAGTTCATTATAAACAGGTAACAGGTTATTTGGGGGTAAGTTCATTATAAACAGGTAACAGGTTATTTGGGGGTAGGTTCATTATAAACAGGTAACAGGTTATTTGGGGGTAAGTTCATTATAAACAGGTAACAGGTTATTTGGGGGGTAGGTTCATAATAAACAGGTAACAGGTTATTTGGGGGTAGGTTCATTATAAACAGGTAACAGGTTATTTGGGGGTAAGTTCATTATAAACAGGTAACAGGTTATTTGGGGGGTAGGTTCATAATAAACAGGTAACAGGTTATTTGGGGGTAGGTTCATTATAAACAGGTAACAGGTTATTTGGGGGTAGGTGGAGGTAAGTGAAAACACCAGACAGCAGATAACATCCACTGAGGGTTTAATAACCAAAATAGAAAGGATAACAGAAACAGAGTGGACTGATACTGAAGGTCGAGGTTCTCTCACAGAGCTGAGCGCGGGGCTGGCTCACACAAAAAAACAATCACATGACCAAATATCAGAATCACAATTCAGTCTGAAGTGTAACGTATAAGACGGAAGATAATTCAGAGAAGCCTGGACTGCAGAACAAGTGGACACGGGGTCAACAAGCAGCCCCCAGCAAACCTGCAGCTCCGTTATGTTTAAATGTAAAGCAGAGAAGTGAGACCTTTAATAAATGTTTAGGGATTTGCATCTGAGAGAGGAACCCAGACATCATAATCTCTGATTATATTATCTAATTATTCATCCATCCATTATCTTCAGCTTTATCCTCTATTAGGGTCGCAGGGGGGGGGGGGGGGGGAAGTTCCCCATGCCCATCCAGGAGAGAACGATTCGGGCGCTGGGTAGATACACCCAGGACAGGGGGGCAATCTATCACTGAACACTCACTCACTCACTCACTCTATATGGGGCAATTTGGAGAACTCAATTGACTTCATCCATGTTTTTGGACTGTGGGAGGAAACCGGAGAACCCGGAGGAACCCCACGCGGACACGGGGAGAACATGGAAACTCCACCCAGATGGGGATTCGAACCGGGAATCCCTAGTGCTGAGAGGAGAACATGCTAAACACTAAACCACCGTGCCGCCTATTATCCAATTAATACAAAGAAATGTTTTATCATCTGTATGGAGGGGGCAGTATCTCAGTGGTCAGGGTGTTGGGTTATCAATCTGAAGGTTGGGGGTTCAAATCCCAGCTCCATTGAAGTTACCAGTGTGGGTCCTTGAGCGAGACCCTTAACCCTCATTGCTGCAGGGGGCGCTGTGATGAACCCTGTGCTCAGCTTGTAAGTCGCTTTGGATAAAAGCGTCCAATAAATGACCAAATGTAATAAATGACCAAATGTAATAAATGACCAAATGGAATAAATGACCAAATGTAATGTATTTATTACTCTGTCTGCAGAAATGTGATTTTAGTTGCAATAGAACAGCCTGGTGTAGAAACCTTAATAAAGCTCCTCCTCTGGGTTCATTTCAGAGGTCATGTGACCCCCGGTCACTGCGGTGGAATGCTTTGCTAAAGTGGACTTTTGCATCATGCACTCATTAAACCTCACCGGCACCCCCCCCCCCCCCCAAAGAACCAGAGTAGAGCTTCAAATCAAACAAGGACGCCATTAAGTCCCACAATGTCCTGAATGGAGGACGGACTTCATTGTGGACTCTTGCCTGCGGGGGGCGTCCGTCTGGCTGAAAGTGGTGAGGGGGTGTTTAATTAAACTCTGGACCAAACGAGCCTCCGTCTGAATGAGGGATTAAACTGGTGGAAAGAGCAAGTCCATTAGAATGAGAAAGAACATCTCAGACCTCAGGATGGACGAGGACATGCACGCTGACTCAGCTGGACACACCCTCACAGGTCAGACTCGCTCAGCTCAGCTATGACATGTTTCATCTCTAAACCAGATTTAGGCTTCAGGTTAAGGAACCAGCCTCAAGACCTGAAGGTTCCATTCCTGGTTCCAACAAGCACTACAGCTGAAGGCACCTAACCCTCTGACAGGACGCCAATCTATCACTGGACACACACTTACTCACAAACACACAGTTGGGGGTTCCCCATGCCCATCCAGGGGAGAACGTTTCGGGCGTTTTGTACTGCGGGAGGAAACTGGAGAACCCAGAGGAAACCCACGCGGACACGGGGAGGACATGCAAACTCCACCCAGATTGGGATTCAAACCCATGGATGGATGGAATTTACATTGAATCTATGTTTTTGGACGCGGGAGACATGATGAACCTGGAATCTCCAGTGCTGAGAGGAGAAAATGCTAACCGCTGAGCCAGCGTTTGCATGTCCTCCTCCGTCTGTGTGGGCTTCCTCTGGGTTCTACAGTTTTCTCCCACTGTTTAAAAACATGGATCAAGGTCAATTGAGTTCTCCAAATTGCCCCATATAGAGTGTGTCTGTGTGGGTGAGTGTGTGTCCAGTGATAGATTGACGCCCTGTCTTGGGCGTATCTGCCCAGCACCCGAAACGTTCTCCCCTGGATGGGACCCCCCCCCCCCGACCCTAATAAAGGATAAAGCTGAAGATAATAAACAAAATGTTCTGTGTTTTATTTCATAGTTTGTGTCACTAATCTTTGAAAGGTCCGTATCAGATGAACATCTGTCCGTTCGTCCTAAACAAACCTACATTATGGGGTACAGATGTGCAAATAGGCCCAACATCTGTGCAAGTCTATGTGCATTCCACTGGCATTGTGGACATTAGCAGGGAGTCCACTCCTCTGGGACAGTTGTATTGCTGAATTAATAATTAACCATCTCCCCGTTTCCTTCCCTCCCGTCCACCCTCTCAGCGCCGGCGCTACCAGAGTAACCCTCTGTGGAAGGACGGACTTCTTCATTTGGAGCGCCGGACAATGCCGTGCACGCCTTTTGTCCCTTTGATATCCCGCCGGGCCACAATATGGCCAGTCAGGGATCAATGAGAGCACACAATGGCCATTACCCCGCGGATTCCGCAGGCTTTAGGAGGAGACGTGGGGCGGACAGCTTCCAGACGGCATGGTGTCTGGGCCACACTGAGTGGAAGAAAGTATGCATGAGCCGGGCGGACGGGTCCGAAAAGAGAGAGAGAGGGCGAGAGAGGGCGAGGCCGGTGTGGAGGGGAGCTGCGGTCATGGTGGGTCAGCGTTTCCTGAGACTGAACTTGGACGGAGGATCAAACGAGAAGATGGTCAGTAAACAGGTAGCCAAAAAAAAAATAATTAAATTAAATTAAATCATTAAATAAGTAAAAATCACATCACATTCTACAGATTTAGCTCTGAGTTCATCGTCATTTTAACGATCAATAAGTTACAATAAGCTCGTTAAGGCGGAGCGTGTTGTTCCTCGTTGATTAAAACGTTGATTGTGAAATGTTAACGAATTTAAAGACGTATCGGGTCTCTCTCTGGGACAGATGGCTCAGAGCTCCACGTCCCATCATGCACTGAGACTCTCTTTGGGCTTCATTTGACAGGATGTGATTTTTCAGATCTGTCAGGGACCGAGGGGGGCCGGGGCCCCTCCATTGTCCGAGCCATGAGTGCATGAATGAAGCCAGCGGCAGGGAGAAATAAAAGGGAGGCTGCCAAAAGGTGAAGTCGTGTAAATAGGCAGCGTGGTGGAGGAGGAGGAGGTGGAGGAGGAGGAGGAGGAGATGGAGATGGAGGTGGAGGAGGAGGAGGAGATGGAGATGGAGGTGGAGGAGGTGGAGGAGGAGGTGGAGGAGGTGATGGAATTTTACGGAGTGCTGCATTAAACCAGCGGCTGCAGCAGATCAGAACTGAGAGGACTCTGAATGACTGGACAGAGGGGGACAGAGGGGGACAGAGAGGGACAGAGAGGGACAGAGGGGGACAGAGGGGGACAGAGAGGGACAGAGAATTAAGAGACATGAGACGGAACAGCCTATACCCCTCTGAACACAGGGGGGGGGATGTTGGAGCAGCGGGAAGGAGAGATGCTGACGGTTTGATAAACCAATGCTCAGGTTTAATCACTCAAAACTCAGATCAGTGTGTGTGTGTGTGTGTGAGAGAGAGAGAGTGTGTGTGTGTGTGTGTGTGTGTGTGTGAGAGAGAGAGTGTGTGTGTGTGTGTGTGAGAGAGAGAGTGTGTGTGTGTGTGTGTGTGTGTGAGAGAGAGAGAGAGAGAGAGAGAGAGTGTGTGTGTGTGTGTGAGAGAGAGAGAGTGTGTGTGTGTGTGTGTGTGTGTGTGAGAGAGAGAGTGTGTGTGTGTGTGTGTGTGAGAGAGAGAGTGTGTGTGTGTGTGTGAGAGAGAGAGAGTGTGTGTGTGTGTGTGTGTGTGTGTGAGAGAGAGAGTGTGTGTGTGTGTGTGTGTGAGAGAGAGAGTGTGTGTGTGTGTGTGTGAGAGAGAGAGAGAGAGAGTGTGTGTGTGTGTGTGTGAGTGTGTGTGTGTGTGTGTGTGTGTGTGTGTGTGTGTGTGTGTGAGAGAGAGAGTGTGTGTGTGTGTGTGTGAGAGAGAGAGAGTGTGTGTGTGTGTGTGTGTGAGAGAGAGAGAGAGAGAGTGTGTGTGTGTGTGTGTGAGTGTGTGTGTGTGTGTGTGTGTGTGTGTGTGTGTGTGTGTGGAGTGCTCACAGTAAACAGCATGAAGAAACAAGAACAGGCAGCACCTTAAACCCCTGATTTAGTTTCAGATTCATATCTCACTCAAACACTCAACTGTTTAAGACTTTTCCTCGTGTGAGGTGGAGGTGCAGTGGAGGTGCAGTGGAGGTGCAGTGGAGGTGTGATGGAGGTGAGTTGGAGGTATAGTTGAGGTGTGGTGGAGGTGTGA
Organism: Corydoras sp. C115; assembly: GCA_019802505.1. Taxonomy (NCBI): domain Eukaryota; kingdom Metazoa; phylum Chordata; class Actinopteri; order Siluriformes; family Callichthyidae; genus Corydoras; species Corydoras sp. C115. The sequence continues at coordinate 98,731 of JAFMOC010000326.1, read as the reverse complement.
TGGAGGTGTGGTGGAGGTGAGTTGAAGGTGTGATGGAGGTGTGATGGAGGTGAGGTGAAGGTGTGATGGAGGTATAGTGGAGGTGTGATGGAGGTGTGGTGGAGGTGCAGTGGAGGTGTAGTTGAGCTGTAGTGGAGGTGTGATGGAGGTGTGATGGAGGTGTGATGGAGGTGAGTTGAAGGTGTGATGGAGGTGTGATGGAGGTGTGATGGAGGTGAGTTGAAGGTGTAGTGGAGCTGTAGTGGAGGTGCAGTGGAGGTGTGATGGAGGTGTGGTGGAGGTGCAGTGGAGGTGTAGTTGAGCTGTAGTGGAGGTGTGATGGAGGTGTGATGGAGGTGTGATGGAGGTGAGTTGAAGGTGTAGTGGAGCTGTAGTGGAGGTGTGATGGAGGTGTGATGGAGGTGAGTTGAAGGTGTAGTGGAGCTGTAGTGGAGGTGTGATGGAGGTGTGATGGAGGTATAGTGGAGGTGTGAAGGTGGTAAGTTGAAGGTGAGTTAAAGGTGTAGTGGAGGTGAGTTGAAGGTGTAGTGGAGCTGTAGTGGAGGTGTGATGGAGGTGTGATGGAGGTGTGGTGGAGGTGTGATGGAGGTGAGTTGGAGGTGAGTTGAAGCTGTAGTGGAGGTCTGATGGAGGTGAGGTGAAGGTGTGATGGAGGTATAGTGGAGGTGTGATGGAGGTGTGATGGAGGTGAGTTGAAGGTGTAGTGGAGGTTTAGTGGAGGTGTGATGGAGGTGTGATGGAGGTGTGATGGAGGTGAGTTGAAGGTGTGATGGAGGTGTGATGGAGGTATAGTGGAGGTGTGATGGAGGTGAGTTGAAGGTGTGATGGAGGTGTGATGGAGGTATAGTGGAGGTGTGATGGAGGTATAGTGGAGGTGTGATGGAGGTGAGTTGAAGGTGTGATGGAGGTGTGATGGAGGTGAGTTGAAGGTGTGATGGAGGTGTGATGGAGGTGAGTTGAAGGTGTGATGGAGGTGTGATGGAGGTGTGATGGAGGTGAGTTGAAGGTGTAGTGGATCTGTAGTGGAGGTGTGATGGAGGTGTGGTGGAGGTGTGATGGAGGTGAGTTGAAGGTGTAGTGGAGGTTTAGTGGAGGTGTGATGGAGGTGTGATGGAGGTGAGTTGAAGGTGTGATGGAGGTGTGATGGAGGTGTGATGGAGGTGTGATGGAGGTGAGTTGAAGGTGTGATGGAGGTGTGATGGAGGTATAGTGGAGGTGTGATGGAGGTGAGTTGAAGGTGTGATGGAGGTGTGATGGAGGTATAGTGGAGGTGTGATGGAGGTATAGTGGAGGTGTGATGGAGGTGAGTTGAAGGTGTGATGGAGGTGTGATGGAGGTGAGTTGAAGGTGTGATGGAGGTGTGATGGAGGTGTGATGGAGGTGAGTTGAAGGTGTAGTGGATCTGTAGTGGAGGTGTGATGGAGGTGTGGTGGAGGTGTGATGGAGGTGAGTTGAAGGTGTAGTGGATCTGTAGTGGAGGTGTAGTGGAGCTGTAGTGGAGGTGTGATGGAGGTGTGATGGAGGTGTGATGGAGGTGAGTTGAAGGTGTAGTGGAGGTTTAGTGGAGGTGTGATGGAGGTGTGATGGAGGTGTGATGGAGGTGTGATGGAGGTGTGATGGAGGTGTGATGGAGGTGAGTTGAAGGTGTAGTGGAGCTGTAGTGGAGGTGCAGTGGAGGTGTGATGGAGGTGTGGTGGAGGTGCAGTGGAGGTGTAGTTGAGCTGTAGTGGAGGTGTGATGGAGGTGTGATGGAGGTGTGATGGAGGTGAGTTGAAGGTGTAGTGGAGCTGTAGTGGAGGTGTGATGGAGGTGTGATGGAGGTGAGTTGAAGGTGTAGTGGAGCTGTAGTGGAGGTGTGATGGAGGTGTGATGGAGGTATAGTGGAGGTGTGAAGGTGGTAAGTTGAAGGTGAGTTAAAGGTGTAGTGGAGGTGAGTTGAAGGTGTAGTGGAGCTGTAGTGGAGGTGTGATGGAGGTGTGATGGAGGTGTGGTGGAGGTGTGATGGAGGTGAGTTGGAGGTGAGTTGAAGCTGTAGTGGAGGTCTGATGGAGGTGAGGTGAAGGTGTGATGGAGGTATAGTGGAGGTGTGATGGAGGTGTGATGGAGGTGAGTTGAAGGTGTAGTGGAGGTTTAGTGGAGGTGTGATGGAGGTGTGATGGAGGTGTGATGGAGGTGAGTTGAAGGTGTGATGGAGGTGTGATGGAGGTATAGTGGAGGTGTGATGGAGGTGAGTTGAAGGTGTGATGGAGGTGTGATGGAGGTATAGTGGAGGTGTGATGGAGGTGAGTTGAAGGTGTGATGGAGGTGTGATGGAGGTGAGTTGAAGGTGTGATGGAGGTGTGATGGAGGTGAGTTGAAGGTGTGATGGAGGTGTGATGGAGGTGAGTTGAAGGTGTAGTGGATCTGTAGTGGAGGTGTGATGGAGGTGTGGTGGAGGTGTGGTGGAGGTGAGTTGAAGGTGTAGTGGAGGTTTAGTGGAGGTGTGATGGAGGTGTGATGGAGGTGAGTTGAAGGTGTGATGGAGGTGTGATGGAGGTGTGATGGAGGTGTGATGGAGGTGAGTTGAAGGTGTGATGGAGGTGTGATGGAGGTATAGTGGAGGTGTGATGGAGGTGAGTTGAAGGTGTGATGGAGGTGTGATGGAGGTATAGTGGAGGTGTGATGGAGGTATAGTGGAGGTGTGATGGAGGTGAGTTGAAGGTGTGATGGAGGTGTGATGGAGGTGAGTTGAAGGTGTGATGGAGGTGTGATGGAGGTGTGATGGAGGTGAGTTGAAGGTGTAGTGGATCTGTAGTGGAGGTGTGATGGAGGTGTGGTGGAGGTGTGATGGAGGTGAGTTGAAGGTGTAGTGGATCTGTAGTGGAGGTGTAGTGGAGCTGTAGTGGAGGTGTGATGGAGGTGTGATGGAGGTGTGATGGAGGTGAGTTGAAGGTGTAGTGGAGCTGTAGTGGAGGTGTGATGGAGGTGTGGTGGAGGTGTGATGGAGGTGAGTTGAAGGTGTGATGGAGGTGTGATGGAGGTGTGATGGAGGTGAGTTGAAGGTGTAGTGGAGCTGTAGTGGAGGTGCAGTGGAGGTGTGATGGAGGTGTGGTGGAGGTGCAGTGGAGGTGTAGTTGAGCTGTAGTGGAGGTGTGATGGAGGTGAGTTGAAGGTGTAGTGGAGCTGTAGTGGAGGTGTGATGGAGGTGTGATGGAGGTGAGTTGAAGGTGTAGTGGAGCTGTAGTGGAGGTGTGATGGAGGTGTGATGGAGGTATAGTGGAGGTGTGAAGGTGGTAAGTTGAAGGTGAGTTAAAGGTGTAGTGGAGGTGAGTTGAAGGTGTAGTGGAGCTGTAGTGGAGGTGTGATGGAGGTGTGATGGAGGTGTGGTAGAGGTGTGATGGAGGTAAGTTGAAGGTGAGTTAAAGGTGTAGTGGAGGTGAAATGGAGGTAAATAACGAAAGAATCGTCCACACGAGCCGAGCCCCCAGCCGCTGCCCAGCGCCGAATCCGGAACCCCCTCCAGAGGAGCGTCAAGGAGCGAGCGGCCAAGAAAGAACAAGCCGCCGGGCCGGACGCCCCGGTTTTAATGAACTCTGAATAAAAATGCCCCCGTCTCTCGCCCTCGACTCCACTGATCCAGAAGCTTCTTCCATTAGAGACACATTGGACCAGAGCAGCAGGTCAGCAGGACTGAAAGGTCACGTTCATTTTCAAACGGGGGTTAAATCTGATGATTGGAGGTCTGCGTTCCTCTTAGACGTTTCAGTTTGGGAATTGATTTTCTTTGAGCTTACCTACAAAACCCCGACGTCTGTGAGTGAGAGAGAGAGAGAGTTAACATCTGTGTGCTGCTGTTTGTGGGGTTTTTATTATTATTAATATTTGGTTTCCTTTCAGATCAGATCAGAGATAAACCCCACGCTGAGAGTCTGATATCTGATCATCAGAACCGCGGGCGTGTCGGCTCACGCCGCTCGCTCGGCTGGAATCCCGATTCTCAGTAACGCAACTGAAATAAACAGAGTGTGAAATAAATGACGAGGTCAACAACCGCAGACTGAACGTTCTCCTGCTCTCCCATCATTCATCAGGAACTTTCACTTTTGACTTTCTGTTGGCATCAGATTCATCAGTCAGGTTCCTCGTTCCTCGTTCTTCGTGTCTCTTGTTCCGGACCGTCCCGCCGGGGCAGCAGTAATAAAAGTCCACAGTGACGTTTTTACCAAGAGATGGCGGTCAGCATCAACCTCATGCAGCAGGTCCTCCTGAACATCTCAGTGAGCAGGTGAACTCAGGGGGTTTTATCCTCTGTTAGGGTCCCGGGGGGGGGGGGGGGGGGGTTCCCCATGCCCATCCAGGGGAGAACGTTTCGGGCGCTGGGCAGATACACCCAGGAAAGGACACCAATCCATCACTGAGCACACACTCACTCACACACACCCACACACACACACACACACACACACACATACACACACACACTCACACACTCTATATGGGGCAATTTGGAGAATTCAATTGACTTGATCCATGTTTTTGGACTGTGGGAGGAAACCGGAGAACCCGGAGGGAACCCACACAGACACGGGGAGAACATGGAAATTCCACCCAGATTGGGATTCGAACCGGGAATCCCCAGTGCTGAGAGGAGAACATGCTAAAGCAGTAAGCCAGCATGCCGTGGGTTTTTGTTGCATTAATTAATTTAGTTTGTTCCTGATGCTTCAATTTAAAAGCTGGACCAAAGGGTTGGATTTAATTGGATTAGAATAAATAAATGTAGAACGTTCAGTGGAGACAGTCTGTCCCTCTCAACGCTTTAGTTGGTCGGTCCGAGGCAGAGGTCCGAGGCAGAGGTCCGAGGCAGAGGTTCGAGGCAGAGGTCCGAGGTGACCACAGGTGTAAAGCGTGTCCTCTGAACCTGGTGAGTGGACGGGGGTGGGGACGTTCAGGGAGACATGTGGCAGTTGACTTGGTGTCTGAAGTGTAAACAGAGCCGGAGGTTCAGAATGAGGAACCTGTTTACACTGAGAGCAGATCAGACAGGAACCCCCCCCCCCCCCCCCCCGGCCACATTAGAACCGCGAGTACAGAACGCTGGACGTGGAGACAGTCATCATCATCTGATCTCACGTCTGTCCGACGTTTCAATGGACGTGGACACGCCTCCTAATCACTGTTCTTCCTAAATGTCCCTTTGAGGTCAATAAAGAACCGACCTAACGAATGATCTTAATTAGGGAACCAGGCACCTTGACATGTACTTTGGACAATTGAATCCTTTTGGAAACAGTTTAGGGAAGGCCTTTGTAGCATGATAGCTGTGTCGCGGGGGGAGAAGGCGGAGCTTTCAGTGATGGACTTTAATTATGGTTAATTAATGCACCTGACAGATTAATGCACCTAACGAGGGTGTCTCCTTTTATACAGGGAACTGCAGCGAGCCGGTGGGACGGTGCACACGGCACGTCTGCAGGAGAATCATGCTGTATTATTATTTTATTATTATTATTATTATTTTATTATTATTATTATTATTTTATTATTATTTTTTTTATTATTTTATTATTATTATTATTTTATTATTATTATTATTATTATTATTATTATTATTATTTTATTATTATTATTATTATTATTATTATTAGTTTATTGCGGCACGGTGGCTTAGTGGTTTGGCATGTTCTCCTCTAAGCGCTAGAGATTCCCAGTTCGAATCTCCATCTGGGTGGAGTTTCCATGTTCTCCCTGTGTCCACGTGGGTTTCCTCCGGGCTCTCCGGTATCCGCCCACAGTCCAAAAACATGGATCAAGTCAATTGAATTCTGAAAATTGCCCCATATAGAGTGTGTGTGTGTGAGTGAGTGTGTGCCCAGCGATGGATTGCCCCCCTGTCCTGGGTGTATCTGCCCGGCGCCCGGGATGTTCTCCCCTGGATGGGCATGGGGAACCCCCCCCCCCCCCCCCCCCCCCGCGCGACCCTAATAGAGGATAAAGCAGTAGATAATGAATGAATGAATTATTAGTTTATTTAAAAGGGGACAGTGAAATTTCATAAAACAAATGATTACACGTGTCGCTCAAGGAGGACGAGTCCCCCACTGAGCCTCGGTCCTCACAAGGTTTCTTCCTTAAATATCAACATAACAGGGAGTTTTGTCTTGCCGCTGTCTCTTTGGGGTTTAAAGGCTTTTCATTCTGTAAGCTGCTTTGTGACGATGCACTGTTGTAAAAAGTGTGACAGAAATAAAGGACATGATCTTACGTGATTTAAAGTCCAGATTGAGTCAGAAGCTCGTTTTCATCTGCAGTCCCGTCAGCGTGATGCGAAAACGACGACAAACTAAAAAAAAGAGAAAGAAAAGAGAATGAACATTTAATTTAAAAAAAAGTCCAGTGTGTTTAAATGTTAGCGTGTCGGCGGTGAAGGCTGTTGGTTAGAGTGCAATCCAGCATCGGGGTCCCCATTCCCACCCCCCCCCCCCCCCCCCCCCCATTACAAGCGTTTTCTATTCCTGCGTAGCGCTGACCTCAGTGCATGAAGCAAAGCCCACAAGCTCCTGGTTGTGCAGGTTGGACTGACCCTCACTGAAGCCCTGACCTCAACCTCCACCTCATCAAACACCTCTGGATAATTAAAATGGAGAGTGTCGTCCGACATCAGCGTCTGATCTCACAAAAGAACTTCTGGATGAATGAGTGGAACTCACTGAACACCCCCCCCCCCCCCGCTATTTTAAAGAATGTGTGAGTTTGGTATGTTCTTTTCCGAAAGTCATTTGAAGGTCTCAGTGTTATCACATATTGGTACAAACTGTCAAATTTATCACTCTCTGTCCCTCCCCCTCTCTCCCCCCCCCCACCACTTTCTCTTTCTCTTGTTCACTCTCTCTCTCGCTCTCTCTCGCTCTCTCTCTCTCTCTCTCTCTCTCTCTTTTTTCTCGTTTGCCCTCGATGCTTTTTTTTTTCTTAATGTTTGCAAATTCAAATGCCACGGAGCAAATAAGCATCCAGCCCATGTACGAGAGCATTAAAGATTTAGGAACAAAAGGCCTAATAGGTTTAAATGGCAGTATTTACATGACAGTGGACTTAATCTCGGGCGATACGAGGAGCCGGCATTGAGCTGCAGAGATTCCCCTCCAAACACTGGAGATCTAATTGAGCAAAAGAAACACGCAGCCTGCGACTATCGGAACAGTGAACGACACCGACGCCACATCAAGAGAGCGGTCAAGCACAACCCGGCCCTCTACAGAGGAACTGACCTCCACAACAGAGCGCATTAATTCTGAGTCCTTTATCATGAGGCAGCATTGAACTGTGAATGATGCATTCCTGTTCTTTATGCACAGATAGCAGAGAAGATTGGACGTCAAGCCTGAATTAAAAACGTAAATAAAAGAGTTTTGTTAATTATTTATTGAAAGAATGTTCAAGACATCATCATCATCATCATCATGCATTTATTCATTTTTTACTTCAGGGATTTTTTTACTTCCAGCAGACTTTATTGTCATTTGCATCACATGTGATGCATTAAAATAAAAGATCACAGACCCAGTTTCACCCGAAGCAAGTTCTATCAAAGTGAAATACAAAATTCCTTTCATTCATTCATTATCTCCCGCTTTATCCATCCAGGGAGAACATCTCAGGTGCTGGGCAGATAGACCCAGGACAGGGCGCCAATCCATCGCTGGGCACACGAAATACAAAATTGAATTTGAAATTCTAGATAAAGAATAAGATATGAAATGTGAAATATAAAATATAGCAGCAATGTAAACTGTGGATCTGAATATGAATGAGATCTGATAATTTCTTATATGAAATGAGATAATGAGATAATGAGATAGTGTCTGGTGAGGAACAGTGTGGTTGTGTAAAGTCTTGACTTCAGAATCAGAATATCTTTATTGTCATTACAGCAGGTATAACGAAATTAAGGTGCCATACTTTTGGTGTCACAAACTAAAATTTACATAAACAAAGAGATTTAAAAAATAGCAATATAATTTACAAACATTTTGAAGAAAAAAAAATATTTACAAGAGTGTAAGACTGTACCAACTGAGTGAATGTATTTTTAAACTGCACGTTGTTTTTATATTGCACGTTCAGAAATGTACAGAATTGAGTGAATTGTTATAAATAAATGAATAAATAAGTCACATGTTCATTCGTTCATTCAGTCATGTGTTCAAAGTGCAGCAACCTCAGAACTCTGAGTTTTTGATTAGATTTGTTAAAACGTTGATAACATTTTCAGTGTAAAACCTGAAAAATGTTTCCTATTCATTTATTAATTTTGTTTTATTTCATTAAAGTTGTGAGAGTTCAACACTTCCATCTCCAAACTCCTCCAGGACTTCCAGCTACCCCCACCAATCACCAAGAACATGCAGCCCCCTCTCACGCCCCTCTCCGGGCCCCCGAACCCAATCCCACATTCAGAAAGAAAGGGCGCAGAGGGGGGGGGGGGGGCAGAGTATTGATATAATGAGTGAGAGTGAACGAGATAAAGCATACAAAAAATGAGAGTGCAGCAGCCTGATTAAAGGCTGAATTCCATTATGTCCTTGGCCCGTGATGGACAAATAAAAGCAGTAATAAGAAAGAGTGGAGAGGAGCCTGCAGGAGGCACAAAAGCTCCTCACACACAGGCAGGAGCCCGCAGGAGCCCGCAGGAGCCCGATAGGCAAATATTTGAATATACACTACATTCACCGAGCAGACTAATTGTGATGCATATAATTGTATACGGGACGGGACAAATATTGGCCTTGGGAACAACAGCAGGACGTGTGTGGACAACTGAGTGGAAAGACAACACACAGCGGCGCAGGAAATTACCTGCTGCTTACGTTACGCTGCCGAAATAATGGAGTTTGCTTTGGGAAATTGCATTACGAGTGTGTGTGTGTGTGTGTGTGTGTGTGTGTGTGTGTGTGTGTGTGTGTGCAGGACATGGATGTGTACATACATAAATAAATAAAGTGTGTGTCAATAATCTGTTCTTCATCATTAGATGTTTGGTTCGTTATGTAAAGGTCCATTAAGAGTCATTCAGTAGGTTTGGGTTTGACGATGATGATTATGACAATGACGACGACGACGACGATGATGACGTTGGTGATGGTGATGATGATGATGATGATGACGACGATGACGATGATGATGATGATGACGATGACAACGATGACGATGATGATGATGATGACGATGATGACGATGATGATGATGATGACGATGATGATGATGATGATGATGATCCCGTTGGTTCTCAGCTCCTCTGATCGTTAGATCAACTTGTATTTCTACAATTACAGGCTGTTGGCTGATTTTTCTTCATAATTAGTTTAATTTGTGTTCAGTCGCTCAGATATCCAGGGTGGTGGATGCTCTTCAGCTTTGCAGGAACACTCATGTGGTGCTGGTGGTGTGTTACATTTACATTTATTCATTTAGCAGACACTTTTTTTTAGCGGTCAACGCTTTCAGTTACAGATCACAGTTTAAAATGTGGGACCTGAAACGGAGCGAACGAAACGACTTTCATAACATTTGATCCAAAAAGAGCCAAACAAGCAGAGTCCATGAGATGTTATCGGTCCGCGTCCACGCCGTGACCCTTCATTATTCAAACATCTGAATTAGTTTGGAAGCCACTGTGTGCTGGTTTATTGTGGATGTCTTTATCACAGCGATCTGCTGGTGTCTGAAACGGGACCGTGTCCACCTCAGAAGACCTCGGAGCAGCTTTGACCAGCACCTGCCCGGCTGTTGACACAAGCTCTTTTGAGGACATATCTGTAATCACCGAGGCCGTGATAAATGAGCTCCCGTATTGAGGCCGATCTGCGGCGCTACACTGAATACACAGATTGTTAATCATGGGCTGATAAGCGACGACCTGAAGAACAAGCCAATGATTAAACCCCGCAGGCTGTGAGGCCTGGGACCCGCCGGACCTGGGACCCGCCGGACCTGGGACCCACCGAAACCTGGGACCCACCAAACCTGGGACCCACTGGACCTGGGACCCACTGAAACCTGGGACCCACCGAAACCTGGGACCCACTGGACCTGGGACCCACTGGACCTGGGACCCGCTGGACCTGGGACCCGCTGGAAACTCATGATGAGCAGCATGCAAATCAGAACCCACATGACACTCAGGGATGAGAACATCATCAGAAAAGACACACAGTTTGCACTTTTATTGTATAAGTCCAAACCCACTAAAAAAAAACCCAAACCCCTTCAACCCCCCCTCACTCCTGCTTACAGTCTTTCAAAAAGTTTTATATAAAAATAAGAATAATAGTTTAAAATTGTAAAAAAAAAAAAAAAAAAAAAATTATTGTGATTTGTGATTATTCATTATATAATAATATGGTGTGTGTGTGTGTGTGGGGGGGGGGGTTCCCCATGTCCATCCAGGAGGGAATGTTTCGGGCGCTGGGCAGATACACCCAGGACAGGGTGCCAATCTATCACTGGACACACACTCACATACACAGACACACTCTATATGGGGCAATTTGGAGCATTTAATTAACCCTAGAAACCCACATGGACACGGGGAGAACATGCAAACTCCCCAGCGCTGAGAGGAGAACATGCTAAACCACTAATCCACCCTGAACGGAACGTGTTCTTAATGAAGTGAGTGCAGATGAAACGTAAGGTGAGGGATTACGGAGACAAACACAGCTGAGAGGGACGGAATCGGGCGGAACACGAGGACGAGGAGGAGAATCCCGATGTTCCGTCATAAAGGGAACGCTTAGTTGACTATTGAGCTTACTTCAGGCGGCTGAATAAATTCGGCGAGCCACCCACAAAGCCGGCCTCTAATCAGCGCAGCTCAACAAACACGCGGAAGCCATGGAGATATCAGCAGGCCACCAACAATTGAAGTGTGGCGGTCAGATAGCGCCGAGGTGACCGTGTTTACGTACGAGGCTCCTCATCAGCAATCGGAACCTCGACTTCATTCTGAGCTCAACGCTGAAATCCTGCAGAGAATAATCGCTGGATTAGAGTTTATCTGCAGCCCAGGAACGCAGAGAGAACGCAGACGGCTGAATTCATCCATCCATCATCTCCCGCTTTATCCTCTATTAGGGTCGCGGGGGGGGTTCCCCATGCCCATCCAGGGGAGAACGTCTCGGACGCTGGGCAGATACACCCAGGACAGGACACCAACCTATCGCTGGGCACCAGACGGCTGTATGCATTTAATTCAGTCTGTAAATAAAACCCGGTCCTCCTCCGGTCTCATTCACTTCACTTCACTTCATGTTCTAATGAGATCAAAGACAGATCGTCTCTAATTTACATTCAGTCATTTAGCAGAGGCTTTATCCAAAGAGACTTACAGATGAGAACATCAGTCAGAAGTTCTGCAGAAAATCACTGTAGAATCATCAACCCTGATTATTATTTGATGCTGCTTATTTATTCATTCATTCATTATCTCCCGCTTTATCCTCTATTAGGGTCGCGGTGGGGTTCCCCATGCCACACCCGGGACAGGGGGCGCAACCTATCACTGGACACACACTCACTCACACACACACTCTATATGGGGCAATTTGGAGAACTCAATTGACTTGATCCATGTTTTTGGACTGTGGGAGGAAACCGGAGAACCTGGAGGAAACCCACGTAGACACGGGGAGAACATGGAAACTCCACTCAGATGGGGATTCGAACCAGGAATCCCTAGCGCTGAGAGGAGAACATGCTAAACCACTAAGCCACCCCTTTATTTATTTATTTTAATATATTTATAAAGATTATATTCCCTACAACAGGTTTTTGTTAAAGAGATGCGTCTTCAGTAGTTTCTTAAAGCTGCTCAGTGATTCTTATGGACAGAGTTGGGAAGATCGTACTATCATGCTGCAGTGCTGAACGCCACGGAGTGAGAATCAGCTCCTCTGTGAGGTGGAACCACCAGGGGGCGATCATCACCGGAACGAAGTGAACGAATCGGAGTGTATTTATAAAAGAAAGAGTGAAGGGAGGAGGGGCCAGATCCAGAGATGGTTCTGTAGGCCAGAGTCAGTGACTTGTACTGAATGCAGCAGCTACAGGAAGCCAATGGAGGGACATGAGTGATGGAGAGACATGAGTGATGGAGGACATGAGTGATGGAGGGACACGAGTGATGGAGGGACATGAGTGATGGAGGACATGAGTGATGGAGGGACATGAGTGATGGAGGGACATGAGTGATGGAGGGACATGAGTGATGGAGGAACATCAGTGATGGAGGGACATGAGCGATGGAGGGACATGAGTGATGGAGGGACATCAGTGATGGAGGGACATGAGTGATGGAGGGACATGAGTGATGGAGGGACATGAGTGATGGAGGGACATCAGTGATGGAGGGACATGAGTGATGGAGGGACATGAGTGATGGAGGGACATGAGTGATGGAGGGACATCAGTGATGGAGGGACATGAGTGATGGAGGGACATGAGTGATGGAGGGACATCAGTGATGGAGGGACATGAGTGATGGAGGGGACATGAGTGATGGAGGGACATGAGTGATGGAGGGGACATGAGTGATGGAGGGACATGAGTGATGGAGGGACATGAGTGATGGAGGGGACATGAGTGATGGAGGGACATGAGTGATGGAGGGAAGTGAGTGATGGAGGGACATCAGTGATGGAGGGACATCAGTGATGGAGGGACATGAGTGATGGAGGGACATGAGTGATGGAGGGACATGAGTGATGGAGGGACATCAGTGATGGAGGGACATGAGTGATGGAGGGTCATCAGTGATGGAGGGACATGAGTGATGGAGGGACATGAGTGATGGAGGGACATGAGTGATGGAGGGACATGAGTGATGGAGGGACATGAGTGATGGAGGGACATGAGTGATGGAGGGACATGAGTGATGGAGGGGACATGAGTGATGGAGGGGACATGAGTGATGGAGGGACACGAGTGATGGAGGGACATGAGCGATGGAGGGAAGTGAGTGATGGAGGGACATGAGTGATGGAGGGACATGAGCGATGGAGGGACATGAGTGATGGAGGGACATCAGTGATGGAGGAACATGAGTGATGGAGGGACAGGAGTGATGGAGGGACATGAGTGATGGAGGGACATGAGTGATGGAGGGACATGAGTGATGGAGGACATGAGTGACGGAGGGACATGAGTGATGGAGGGACATGAGTGATGGAGGGACAGGAGTGATGGAGGGACATGAGTGATGGAGGGACAGGAGTGATGGAGGGACATGAGTGATGGAGGGACATCAGTGATGGAGGGAAGTGAGTGATGGAGGGACAGGAGTGATGGAGGGACATGAGTGATGGAGGGACATGAGTGATGGAGGGACATGAGTGATGGAGGACATGAGTGACGGAGGGACATGAGTGATGGAGGGACATGAGTGATGGAGGGACAGGAGTGATGGAGGGACATGAGTGATGGAGGGACAGGAGTGATGGAGGGACATGAGTGATGGAGGGACATCAGTGATGGAGGGAAGTGAGTGATGGAGGGACAGGAGTGATGGAGGGACATGAGTGATGGAGGGACATCAGTGATGGAGGGACATGAGCGACGGAGGGACAGGAGTGATGGAGGGACATGAGTGATGGAGAGATGTAGTGATATAACGAGGACGTACAATATAATCAGGTAGTTCTGCTCCTTAAATCTGATTGGCTGAGCCGTTTGTCCAGACGTAACATCATTAACAATACCACACCCCTCTGAGCTTCACATTCATATCAATGAAATACATTATTATAAATCCTAAAATACAGATTCATATAAACAGAGATCAGCACCGAACCTCGCACAGTTTTCATCATCAGAGAAACCGGAATCCTGTTACTCAGCAATCAGCGTTCACTTCATGCAGTTTTTTGGCTTTATTGCTTTGTATTAAAGAGGTTGTGTATTATTGTGAATAAATCACGTAGAGAGGTGGAGCTCCACTACACGCCGGGACCCATAACACCTCCTCATGGGATTTATTCAGAATAAAGCCACGCCCCCTCGTTCCGTATTGATTTATTAAACACCTGAAGGAACACGTTAAGAACAAGATCCACAGAAGACCCCAAGTTCTGGATTCAGGTCTCAAAACAGACTGTGAATTTGCATGTTCTTCACTACGTCCATCACGTTTAAAGTCAGAGAGGTGGCGCTGTGGATACGATCCGTGTTCCTCTGTCTGAGTCGGAGTGTTGGAGTAAAAAAGCCCCCTGTAGGTGTAAAACGCTTCGTTGTCCCCGATCTGAACTAACGATTTAATTAAGTATAAACTCTCATGATAACTCCACCCTCTCATCACTGCCGTGCTAATTAAAGGTGCTCATTTATTTCTATAACATGAAGATGTCTGAATGACTTCAAACGTTTGTTTCCTCTCAATGAAAGAAAATAAAAAAGCATTTAATAAAAACTCTCTTACAGTGGGAGTCTGGGGGCAGTTGTCGGGGCAGTTGTCGGGGCAGTTGTCGGGGCAGTCGACATAAAAAGGGCGCAGCGTTTAGAGTGCCATGAGAAACGTTAGCATCTACGAGGCAGGGGGTAAATCTGGCTCTGTGCCGAGACCGCCGGCCATTGTGATCAGAGAGGCGCGTGGGGGGGGGGGGGTGCGGGGGTAATTTAGGAGCACTTTCAGCACGCAGGGCCAATAGGAATAAATCATCTGGTTCTGCACACAATCGCAGAGCTTTAAAAGAACGAGTGCGTATGCGGGGGGGGGGGGGGGGTGTGTGGGGAGGGGCTGAAGAACAGTAGTCTGTGAGCAAATATTGATAGTGATGTGATGCATGAAATCAGAGGTTTAAGACGCGCCGCTGCGCCCTGTTTGTGCTCAGTGCGGGGGTATTGTGGAGGGCAAATGGAGGCAAACGTTCCACAAACAGCTTTCAGCAAACACCTGAGACACATGACCCAGACAGGTGCACGCCGACGGGCCTAACGAGACAGGTGCACGCCGACGGGCCTAACGAGACAGGTGCACGCCGACGGGCCTAACGAGACCAGGACGGGCTGCTGGACGTCTCGTAACATCACTGCTTATGTAGAAGGAGGACGAGTCCCCCGCTGAGCCTCGGTCCTCACAAGGTTTCTTCCTTAAATATCAACATAACAGGGAGTTTTGTCTTGCCGCTGTCTCTTGGTCTCGCTCTTTGGGGTTTAAAGGCTTTTCATTCTGTTAAGCTGCTTTGTGACGACGTTCTGATGTAAAAAGCGCGACAGAAATAAATTAACTTGAACTTAGAATAATACTGCTGGGACGGAGGGGGAGAGGATGGAGAAGTTCTCACAAAAGAGAGAGAGGTTTGCTGGAGGTGAAGTCAGATCTTCATCCATGGTTCTGCTGAAGCACTGCAGCTATGACGAATACAGGATGGAACCCGGATATTAATTGGACTGGCGGTCCTGCAGGACGCCCTTAATGAACTCACATATATTTCTTCCATTAATTAAATATAGTCACCCGATGTTGATCTGTACATGACTGTCCTACACTGTCGATGGAGGACGAGGACGAGTCCCCCACTGAGCCTCGGTCCTCACAAGGTTTCCTCCTTGAGATATCAACATAACAGGGGTTTTGTCTTGCCGCTGTCTCTTGGTCTTGCTCTTTGGGGGTTTAAAGGTGTATAACTCTGTAACGCTGCTCTGTGATGATGTACGATTGTTAAAAACAATATAAATAAACGATTTGAAGTTGAGAGACGTGAGAGACGTGAGAGAAGGACATTAGATGTTTCTTACTTTGAGACTGAGAATCACATTTTTGTACATTACTAAATTGACTTTTCTTTTCATAGAGTTTTAACGTCATCGCTACAGAATCAAATAAACTGGACAATGCTGACCACGCAGAACAATACGCTTTTGTTCCCCAGCTTCATCACGTAGGGTCTCTAAAGCAGATCTGATTGGTTCCCCGTGTCCTTTGATGTTGCTACAATGTGCGAGTGGACTCGCGACGGCCAACTTCGGCCTCCGCTGCCTATTTGTAGCACTTGGACCGGGGGGCGGGGGGGGTCCTTTTAATGGCTGAATGAGTAAATTGATAATAACATGCAGCTCCGGCCAAAACAATCCGACTGATTGACACCACTTTACACGCTCGCAAACAAAAGCCTGATTTATGTCTGAGGCTGCGTGAATAGGACCGAGCGTGGGCTTCATTCACACTCATTTCATTCGCTCCTGCTCGCTGTGCCCCGTCCTCATGGGCACCTCGGGTCCCTCCTCTTTCTCGGGGGCTTTTATTTGAGTGCATGTGGAGGGATGAAGCCGTCCCGCTTTAGTAAGACGACTAATTGTGGCTTGTCAGAGCGGCACTGGTGCTTTTCTTTCAAGGCTTCTGTTCTGATGAATTCCATCAAAAACACTAAGAATTATGATGAATCAGCAAACGAATAATAAATAAATAAAAATAATACTGAATCTTATTACTGTGTATCTCACTTATATTCATATTCTGTGTATTTATACCTTAAGCTATATTCTGTATATTACATACATTATTCATTCTTTCATTCATTATCTTCAGCTTTATCGTCTATTAGGGTCGTGGGGGGGGGGGGTTCCCCATGCCCATCCAGGGGAGAATGTTTCGGGCGCTGGGCAGATACACCCAGAACATGGGGGCAATCTAATGCTGGGCACACACTCACTCACACAGACACTCACACACACACTCTATATGGGGCAATTTGGAGAACTCAATTCACCTTGATCCATGTTTTTGGACTGTGGGAGGAAACCGGAGAACCCGGAGGAAACCCACGCAGATACGGGGAGAACATGCGAACTCCACCCAGTTGGGGATTCGAACCGGGAATCTTAAAAAAAAAAAGGGCTTAGTGGTTTAGCATGTTCTCCTCTCAGCACTAGGGATTCCCGGTTCGAATCCCCATCTGGGTGGAGTTTGCATGTCCTCCCCGTGTCCGCGTGGGTTTCCTCCGGGTTCTCCGGTTTCCTCCCATAGTCCAAAAACATGGATCAAGGTCAATTGAGTTCTCCAAATTGCCCCATATAGAGTGTGTAAGTGTCAGTGAGTGTGTGCCCAGTGATAGATTGCCCCCCTGTCCTGGGTGTATCTGCCCAGCGCCCGAAACGTTCTCCCCTGGATGGGCATGGGGTATATGGGGCAATTTTGAGCATTCGATTTACCTTAAATCCATGTTTTTGGACGGTGGGAGGAAGCCCACACGGATATGGAGAGAACATGCAAACTCCACCCGGATTGTCATTCAAAAATAGATCCCCAGTGAGAGGAGAACATGCTAATCACTAAGCCCCACGCTGCCCGTTATGAGGACCACAGTAATAACCACACATCACACTTTATGGATCTTTTGATGACATCCTGCTGTGAGCTGCTTCTCTGCTTTTAGCTCTTAAAGCATCTTTTGGGAAAAACTTGGGATAACAGCATCCTAATTAAATTAATGTCTTTATTCTTAATTAGAAATGATTGGATTTTTGTAGAATCTGACTCTCTAGTTATTTATATTGATATATTTATATTGATATATTATAAATGCAGTGATATTTATAAGTGATGTGATGTTATTCTGTATAATGATTAATATTACAATTATTATTAAAAAGGACTGGAACCCAACCGGGATCGTCTCCAGAACGTCGTTTGGCCCTGCTGTCTGTCTGTACCAGGTTTCTATTCACTCGACATATAAACCCTTTTCAGAAAGATTGGTTACACTATAAAGCTATTCACGGCTTCTCAATTGCTTTGGATCTCTTTTTTTTTCCCGCTGGCTCTTAAAAATTAACAGGCAGGGCAGCGTATCTCAAGGCTGTGTCCGTCCGGCGCTCTCATGCAGTTGCATCTGACTTTTCTGGTCCATAATAAATTGTATCATCAATAAACCCGAGCTGACAAGCTGCAGAGTGGCTTCTTTATAAACGTCAGCCGATGTGTGAATGGATTTTATAAATGGCAGTGAAAGTGATTGGAGGGGGAGATACACTCCTGCCCTCGGGATACACATCAGTTCAGGGCATTTACATTCACGCTGCCACGGCGAGGTTACTTTCATTTATTTTATTTTATTTTATTTAATTTCAGTCAAGTTTGATAAAAACTGCTGAGAGAAGCTGACTCCGTAAAAAAATGACATAAAAAAACAGAATCAGCTCTTCAGGTTTCACCATTTCATTTATTTCTTGTGTTTTAAATTTTATTTCTTTTTTTTTTTAAAACAATGTTTAACATTGTTGCACTAATACTTTATTTACTTATTTCTTATTCCAATCATTTACAAACTAACTAACATCACTAACCCAGCATTATAAATATATATTCTATATATTGCTTGAGTAAGTTTCCACTTCACGAATAAAAAAATGAATATAGTTCTCAGAACTTGACTAGTTCCTGCCGTGGTCGTAGAATAAAAACCTGGAGGTTCATACTGTAGTTCCCTGAAAACCTATTTAAATCATTTCATAGAACTGTTTGGTTTAATTTGGCAGAAAAAGAAACCCATTCTGAGTAAAAGCTGTCGATAAATAAAGCTGACGAACATGAAGACTGTTGGAGAGAAGAACCCCATGCAGACACAAAGAGACCCAAACAACCGCCGTGCCCCTAATAATAATCATTATTATTAATAATATTGATGGAGGAGCATGACATCGGGACACTGCTGGCTATTTTCCAACAGGACAGATGAATAATAATAATAATAATATTAATAATAATAATAATAATAATAATAATAATAATAATAATACAGTTACAGAGAATAAATAACGTCTCCAAATTACCCATCAGCATAATAATCTACACTGACACGAGAAGACAACACTAACTGCTGCTCTGCCATCAATAATAATGATAATAATAATGATAATGATGATAATAATAATAATAATAATAATAATAATAATAATAATAATAATAATAATGATAATAATAATGATAATAATAATAATAATAATAATAATAATAATAATAATGATAATAATAATAATAATAATAATAATGATAATAATAATAATAATAAAAAGAAAAAAAAAAGAAGAATGCTTATTACTATTATTAGTATTATTATGATTATTAGGGCGGCACAGTGGCTTAGTGGTTTGGCATGTTCTCCTCTCAGCGATAGGGATTCCCGGTTCGAATCCCCATCTGGGTGGAGTTTCCATGTTCTCCCCGTGTCCGCGTGGGTTTCCTCCGGGTTCTCCGGTTTCCTCCCACAGTCCAAAAACATGGATCAAGTTAATTGAGTTCTCTAAATTGCCCCATATAGAGTGTGTATCAGTGAGTGAGTGTGTACCCAGCGATGGATTGGCGCCCTGTCCTGGGTGTATCTGCCCAGCGCCCGAGACGTTCTCCCCTGGATGGGCATGGGGAACCCCACCGCGACCCTAATAGAGGATAAAGCGGGAGATAATGAATGAATGAATAATAATAATAATAATAATGATAATAATAATGATAATAATAATAATAATAATAATAATAATAATAATAATGATAATAATAATAATAATAATAATAATAATAATAATAATAATGATAATAATAATAATAATAAAAAGAAAAAAAAAAGAAGAATGCTTATTACTATTATTAGTATTATTATGATTATTAGGGCGGCACAGTGGCTTAGTGGTTTGGCATGTTCTCCTCTCAGCGATAGGGATTCCCGGTTCGAATCCCCATCTGGGTGGAGTTTCCATGTTCTCCCCGTGTCCGCGTGGGTTTCCTCCGGGTTCTCCGGTTTCCTCCCACAGTCCAAAAACATGGATCAAGTCAATTGAATTCTCCAAATTGCCCCATATAGAGTGTGAGTGTGAGTGAGTGTGTGTCAGTGATAGATTGTGATAATATTATTATTAATATTATTATTATAGTGTTGTTGTGGTTTACTTTGTGTTTAATTTTAGATATAATTTGCTCGTTGGACGGCACAGTGGCTTAGTGGTTTGGCATGTTCTCCTCTCAGCACTAGGGATTCCCAGTTCGAATCTCCATCTGGGTGGAGTTTGCATGTCCTCCCGGTTTTCCTTCGGGTTCTCCGGTTTCCTCCCACAGTCCAAAAACATGGATCAAGTCAACTGAGTTCTCCAAATTCTCCCATGTAGAGTGTGTGTGTGTGAGTGAGTGAGTGAGTGAGTGTGTGTCCAGTGATCGATTGCCCCCCTATCCTGGGTGTATCTGCCCAGCGCCTGAAACTTTCTCCCCTGGATGGACATGGGGAACCCCCCCCCCCCCCCCCGCATGACCCTAATAGAGGATAAAGCAGAAGATAATGAATGAATATATATATATATCAGTATAAACATACTGTACATATAATCCTACACTCATCTCAGTGTTTATAAATGAAGGCAGTATTTATTAGTTAAATCTTTAAATAAAATCAAAGACTTCATAACCTTAGATTAAAATCATTTAGGGTGTAAAGTCTGATGTCCAGGTGAAGGTTGTGTAAATCCTGAGGGGACTTTAAGTCATTTAGATTTTTAACCTGATCCTCATTATAATCATCATAATGCAGCTCGTTAAAGCTCAAAACTGTACGATATTAACAGTGTAGTGTAAGAAGTCAACACCTTCACAAACGTTTCTGAATAAATAAAGGCTTTATTTTACATAAAAATAAGAATTCTCTTTATAAAACAACTCCGTTCGTAATAAAAAATTACAAGTGCACAATTTTATATAAAAAACACACATAGCATTGGACATGATGCGATATCTCCTCATTCACATGTGACCCGGACAAATGTAGCACCTTCCTTTATGTACACACACACACACACACACACACGCGCACGCACATGCACACACACACACACACACACACACACAGTGTAGTTTTTGCACCTGGTTCCTGGTTGGGTTTTGAACTCTTGTTTAGTAGTCTTTGTGCTCAGCAGTAGAGTCTGAACGTTCTGGTCCAGATGTTCTGGTCATATTTACACAGCTGTTGGTTTTTCATCTCTCTATCTCACATGCTTTGGAGGACATTTGTAAAGTTCTGTTGCTCAGATGTCTGTGGCATCCTCCAGCCTCTGTGCTCTGGTGTTAATGCCCGGCGAGGTCGCTGTCCTGTAGCTGCTCCATCAGAACAAGACCTGTTTAAAAAAAGAAGACTGAGTTTTTACAGAGGACAGAATTCAGACACCATGCTCTCAGAAAGTTTGAACTGGATTTGCACAAATCTGTTAAGTGTGACAAACATCCTCTAAGTTGTTTTCTACTAATTTACTAATTTATTTACTAAATCACTTAAATACTGTTTAAATTAAAAGTGAATTTCATTAAAATGTGAAGGCTTCAGCATTGCTCAAGCAAACATCTGTCAGAGAAACAAATCCATCCATCCATTATCTTCAGCTTTATCCTCTATTAGGGGGGGGGGGTTCCCCATGCCCATCCAGGGGAGAACATTTCAGGCGCTGGGCAGATACACCCAGGACAGGACGCCAATCTATCACTGGGCACACACTCACTCACACAAACACACTCTATATGGGGCAATTTGGAGAATTCAATTGACTTGATCCATGTTTTTGGACTGTGGGAGGAAACCGGAGAACCCGGAGGAAACCCACGGGGACACGGGGAGAACATGGAAACTCCACCCAGATGGGGATTCGAACCGGGAATCCCTATCGCTGAGAGGAGAACATGCTAAGCCACTAAGCCACCGTGCCGCCCTGAGTAACAAGTCATTATAGATCAATAATTAATAAAGTTTGAAGTGAATTTAAAGTGAATAAGGTCTGCAGAGTGAGTGAGTGGAGCTCACCTGAGTTTAAAAGCCGTCGAACCACGCGGCGAAGTCCAGCAGCTGCTGCTCCTCTGAGCTGAGACGCTCGCAGCCGCCGTCGTCTGAGGAGCAGGCGGAGCAGGGGGAGCAGGCGGAGCAGGCGGAGCAGGCGGAGCGCGGAGACTCCGGGCCGGCCGAGCAGGCGCTGGAGGCGGCGGGGGAGGGCGCGGCGCGGCGGAAGGCGTCGTGCTCGTCCAGGAGCTTCTGCAGGGCGCGGATGTACTCCACGGCGGAGCGCAGCGTCTCCACCTTGCTCATCTTCTTGTTGGCGGCGCCGTTGGGGACGTGCTGCCGCAGGGTCTGGAAGCCCATGTTGACCTGCTTCACCCGGTTCCGCTCCCGCTCGTTGCGCCGCGCCACCGCCACGGGCTGACCGGCGGGCGGCTGCGGCTGACCCACGCCCAGGGCCGCCAGGTGCAGCTTGCGGGTGCAGCGGAGCCGCTGCGGGCTGCCGCCGCTCTGCCGCTCCGCCTTCGGCCCCGGGGAGCCGTACGAGCCCGGGATCTGCACCCTGAACCCGCTCTGCGACGCCACCAGCTCCATGTGGGTGAAGAACATCAAAGCGTCGTGACGCAAACTCCAAACGCGTGCCGGTGCGCCGCTCGTGCTCCTCGCGTGGCCGCGGCGTCCCTGTGAGGATGGAGGTGGTGGATGGTGAGGTTGATGGAGGTCGATGGTGGCTGGTGGTGATGGTGACACCTGTTCAACAACCGCTCTGACAGTGAGGGCCACACGCCGCCGCTTTTCAACATTCAACACGCCCGCCGCCCCCCCCCCGAATCCACCCGTCCACATCCCCCCCCCCCGAATCCACCCGTCCACATCCCACCCCCTCTGGAGCCGCACGCTCCACGGAAAAAGCCCCACCCACGCACGCTCAGCCGGTCCCCCCGGTCGGAATGCGCGCGCCGGGCGCGTGGCTCACGAGTTCAAAGGAGACCCGCTCGTCCCGAGCGCGCAGCGTCACGTGTGTGTGTCGGTACACCACCAACTTCAAAGAAGGCTGAATTATGACTGATTCATTAATGAAGTTCCAAATGCCGCATTCTGCAATTAATAACTGAGATTTCAAACCTCCACTGCTGACTCACTGCGTTTACACCACATACACCACACAACATGAAACCAACCTCAAACCAACCTCAAACAAACCTCAAACCAACCTCAAACCTCAAACCAACCTCAAACCTCAAATCAACCTCAAACCAACCTCAAACAAACCTCAAACCAACCTCAAACCTCAAATCAACCTCAAACCTCAAACCAACCTCAAACCAATCTCAAACCTCAAACCAACCTCAAACAAACCTCAAACCAACCTCAAACAAACCTCAAATCAACCTCAAACCTCAAACCAACCTCAAACCAATCTCAAACCTCAAACCTCAAACCAACCTCAAACCGCAACCTCAAACCTCAAACCTCAAACCAACACCCTGCGAACTGGAAACCAAGTCTACTGCAAATCCAACTCTCACTTCTCACCAAACTAACCAGAAAAGGTAGTTATGGTAGTTAGTTATGAGTTATTAGTTGTTTCTTCAGACTTGATGCCTTTGATGTATCACATCACATGATCACAGTTCTGATTATAGCAACTCTTTTTTATCTGAATTTACATCTGAAATTTCATCTTTTAATTTGTTTAATGGATTAAAACAATAGCCTCCACAGACTGCAGGTTTTTAAGGCGACATAACGATAACGATAACGACTAAAAATCAAGCTTTTTTAATCTGAAAGCTCATTAGCAGATTTAATCTGATGTTGTTTTAGCAAATTACAGACTGATTCCAGAATATTTTCCTCAGAATTGAGTAACTCGTAGTTTTTTTCCCTATTGCTCTTAAAAACAACTTTATTTATATAAAATAAGTTTATTTCTTTTTCGTTGGTTTTTAATGAAGGTTGGAACTGTAGTGCTCTGATTTTCTACAGAATTAAAAGTTACTTAAATTTCACTCAAACAATTTGAAACCTTCCATAAAAAACATAAAATATTTATTCAATATAATAATGGAACAATACACATATATACAATTTGTTACAAGTCATAACAAATCTTCTAATTTGCTTTAATGATGTTTAAATATGACTCTGATTACATCACCTTTAAATAAATTCAAAGCACATTATCTATATTACAAGGACTAGTTAATTGCCCCTATATAGTGTGTGTCTGTGTGAGTGAGTGTGTGTATGCTCAGTGATAGATTGGTGCCCTCTTCTGGGTGCTACCTCCCCCCCCCCCCCCCCCCCCCCCATCCCCTGAACATCAGTTTTAAACATGAAGTATAATGAAGTTTATAATCAGTCAGTGTAATGTAATAAAATGAATGTAATTAATTTCATACAGCATCCGTTATTGTTATAAACTAACAGCAGCTATTAAGTGTAGCTCTTTTAGTTTAATTCCATTTAATTTAATTTAAGTCAAATATATTGAAATCTTTTAAATCTTTTAAATCAAGTTTTAGGATTCATGGAACATTAAAATAAAACAGAGTGGAAGTGATAAAGCTCTCTAATGGAACTGAAACTGCAGAATTAAAGATGACTGGAGGCTTTATTTTCCCATTCAGGTCCAATATTAAGGGATGGCGTCCTCTAGTGGAGAGAATGTTTATTGTGCCTCCAGTTTTAAACTTGCTGAAGCTCTTTGGATTTAAACCATGCAATTAACTGACATTTAGATAAATCATGTTAATGAATTAAATTAAATTCAGAAACCTTATGATATTATTATTATTATACATGATATTGTATTATAAAATATTAATTATGCACTATATGATCTAAAATACTGTGAAAGGATGGACATGGAGACCAATGGGGAGTTTGTAAAGTGTTAGTGTCCCACTTCCATTGTCCATGTAGTGTGTATTTTAATGAATAAACAACAATCTTGTCAAAATCACTGGTAGACAATTGGAATTTGGTATGTTCTTCATACAAGCTTCATACCATTTTCTCTCAAATCTCAAGCTACACCCCAGCAGTGGTTCCAGTTGTTGTGGAATCAGTGAAGGAGGGAGTGTGATGTCATGTGACTGACTGGACTGAAGGATAAACTTTAAAAAGCTGATGAACATGTCGTTAGACTTTTCTGATTTGACGTGAATGATGGTGAACAAAAACATGAGTTTATGTTAAAATGCCTCGTAATGTAAGACAACTGAAAGAATACATCCACCAATCCCTGAAAGAGGAATTAAAATCAGTTCCTTAAAAAGAATTTGGTGCAAAGCTCATTGTCAAGGTTTTTTTAAGGGTTCTTTTTTTCCTGCATTAAGTACATCATGTTTGGTAGCTTGAAGGTGGTGGACTTGGTGGTGCCTCTTCACCTGAAACCACAGTGCTGTTGGTAAAGAAAACAGTTGACACCTTTAATTTAAGGAACATTGTGAATGACGGACCGTGACGTGTTTTAGAACCACATTACCGATCAGGAAACAGCAGCTCAGCTCTGCGTATGTGTCCATCCTGACATGTGACCTTTCCCTCGGGTTTTCTGTAAAGTTTAATTTGAACGTTATCGTAGCTCATCAGCTCACAAACAGAAACACAAAGAGAGGAAAAGATTTCTGGAAAATAATTTTTATGTAGGATGGAACGGTGGCTTTGTGGTAGCACTGGCACCTGTCCATACATTCATTCATCCATTATGTTCTGCTTTATCCTCTATTAGGGTTCCCCATGCCCATCCAGGGGAGAACGTTTCGGGTGCTGGGCAGATACACCCAGGACAGGACGCCAATCTATCACTGGACACACACTCACACACACACACACACACACACACTCTATATGGGGCAATTTGGAGAACTCAATTGACTTGATCCATGTTTTTGGACTGTGGGAGGAAACCGGAGAACCCGGAGGAAACCCACATGGACATGGGGAGAACATGCAAACTCCACCCAGATGGGGATTCGAACCGGAAATCCCTAGTGCTGAGAGGAGAACATACCAACCACTAAGCCACCCTGCCGCCTATTTATTTATTTATTTATTTTATTTTATTTTCATTCCACCATGCGACCCCATTCATAAAAAAAAATGTCATTCATACATTAGTTCTTTTTGTACTAAGATTTGGGTTAAACCCTGCAGGGTCTCACACTCTAAAAGATCACAGAGTCCAAACCCATGAGTCCCAATCAGAGAAACGCTGAGTGGACATCTTCACTGACCTTCTGTGATCTGATCACTCATATGTTATAACTGAAAGAACCAGCAGCACTCATAGACTCTCATTTACAAAATAAAAAATAAATCAAACTATTAGTGGCTAAAGTGCAGACATTATCACTTACATGGCGTGTTTTGTTGATTTGAGCCAGTCCTGCCAGTCCTGCCATTCAAAGAATTTATTGCAGTCAGCTTGTCTACATGGACTGTGTACGTACTGGACCAGACCTCCCCACTGCTGCGTGAGCCTGTTAAGCTCAATCATGACCACTTTTATCATGTCCCACACAATCCTAATGTCCCCTGAGGTTTCCACTACAACACAAAGAGACAAAATATTCATATTATTTACATTTATTCATTCAGCAGAAACTTTTATCCAAAGAGACTTACAAACCAGAAAACAACAGTCAGAAATTAAGGAAGAAACCAGCTGTGAACTTCTCAGACCTGATCATCATCCATCCCACCCTTTTATATCAGGTGTTTATGTTAGAGATGTGTTTTCAGATGTTTCTTGAAGATGTTCATTGACTAAGCGCCTTACAGACAGAGTTGGGAAGATGGTTCCACCGTTGATCAGTGGAGAACCATACAGAGTGAGAGTCAGCACCATGGTGAGGTTGCCCCATCAGGCGACATTCATCACTAGAATCTAGAGTGAAGGTACGAGGGGCCAGATCCAGAGATGGTCCTGTAGATCAGAGGCAGTGTACTGAATGCAGCAGCTACAGGGAGCCAATCAGAGGCTTCACTTGGGTGGTTGAACAGTTTTGAATCAGTTCTAGAGGTCTGATGGTGCGAGCGAGAAACCGAAATAACCCTGCAGGAACGGAACGTTGTACATTTACATTACATTTAGTCATTTAGCAGACGCTTTTATCCAAAGCGACTTACAAATGAGAACATCACAAGTCAGAAGTTATGGAGAAAACCAACTATACTGTAAGTTCATCAAATCCTGAATTCCATGTTATTCGAAGCTGCGCCGCCCCCCCCCCCCCCCTTTTTTTTTTTTTTTTTTTTTTTTTTTTTTTTTTTTTTTATATAACAGGTATTTGGTAAATAGATGCGTCGAGTTCGCATCTGTTGTAGTCACCTGATCAGAGTTTAATATGGGAGTCGATCACGTAACCATGGTTACAGATCATGTCGTCTTCTGTTGTGAGTCAGATCTAGTTTTATAATTTTAAGCTCATCATTAAAGCTCGCTGTTAACATTATAATGTTATTTTATGTTGTGTAATATGAGGTTCTACTGTAACGGGTCGGCCAGCCACTAGAGGGCAGCAGCGGCCCACACGACGCACCTTTCTTTATACAGCGCATCAGCCGGGTAAGGCAATGATGACGTAGCCAGTGATGTAATGAATATTACAGCACAGCAGGGGGCGTCGTTAGTCCTGGGCTTTGGGGTCAGTTGCCCCGGGTGTTTTGTCAGTTGCCCCGGTGTCTCTCTCTCTGTGTGTGTGTGTGTGTGTGTGTGTGTGTGTGTGTGTGTGTGTGTGTGTGTCTGTGTGTGTGTGTGAGTGAGTGTGTGTGTGTCTGTGTGTGTGTGTGTCTGTGGGTGTGTGTGTGTGTGTGTGTGTGTGTGTGTCTGTGTGTGTGTGAGTGTGAGTGTGTGTGTGTGTGTGTGTGTGGGTGTGTGTGTCTGTGGGTGTGTGTCTGTGTGTGTGTGTGTGTGTGTGTGTGTGTGTGTGTGTGTGTCTGTGTGTGTGTCTGTGTGTGAGTGAGTGTGTGTGTCTGTGTGTGTGTTTAAGGGAGACAGATTTTTTTTCACCAGTATCAGGAGTAAAGTTACCGTAATAACTGTATGTTGGCTGTAAAGAGCAGCTTCTCAGCTTTTCAGAATTTTTTTTCTGAAGGTGCAAACTGTCTCAGAGTTACGGTAATTAAATCAAAACCTCGTTAAAACTGTCTCAGAGTTACGGT
The DNA here is from genome assembly GCA_019802505.1 of Corydoras sp. C115. NCBI lineage: Eukaryota > Metazoa > Chordata > Actinopteri > Siluriformes > Callichthyidae > Corydoras > Corydoras sp. C115. The sequence goes on along the minus strand of JAFMOC010000326.1, from coordinate 70,787 downwards.
AATTAAATAAATACCTCGTTAAAACTGTCTCAGAGTTACGGTAATTAAATCAAAACCTCATTAAAACTGTCTTAGAGTTACGGTAATTAAATTAAAATCTCATTAAAACTGTCTCAGAGTTACGGTAATTAAATTAAAACCTCATTAAAACTGTCTCAGAGTTACGGTAATTAAATTAAAACCTCATTAAAACTGTCTCAGAGTTACGGTAATTGAATCAAAACCTCATTAAAACTGTCTCAGAGTTACGGTAATTAAATTAAAACCTCATTAAAACTCTCATCTGCGACCGACTCGATTTTTTTGCCGAAGCTCAGGTTCGTTTATTCAAACATTTTCATCTAAAAGCATCATTTATTAGAACTGAATGTGCTGCCCCCTGCTGACAGACATGTTTCATATGTATTTAATTTGATATAATATAACTAATAAATGATCAAACAAAATGAGTGGAACAACAGTTTGAAAAACGGATAAATTCACTCCTGAAAGGGCACATTTTAAAGAGGACAGAGGGGCAATAAGGAAACCCTAAAAACGCCCCCTGCAGTACAGTAATGTATTAACAACGACTGAATGTTTTAAAAAGTAAGAGCTAAAAAGATTTCATCAAAAAATTTACAAAAAAAACAACTAAACGACTTTTTTCATTCATTTCGATGATGATTTTTAGATTACGAGACGCATCTTTTTAACAAACACCTGATGATGAAAAAAAGATCAGCTGATCAGGTTTGATAATTCTACAGTCCATCACTCTGACTGCGGTGTTCTCATTTGTAAATGTAACATTAAAATCAGTGTGGGGTGAATTACTGCTGAGATTTTGTGTTCATATTTTAAATTGCAAATAATTTTCAGCTGAAAAAAATAAATAAATAGAAGATTAAGAGGATGATAACTATAATAGATTAATAATATAAAAAAAAACAAGTAGACATCCAAATACAAGTAGTGATGTCACTGCATCATGAAATTTTCTCAAATAAAAAAAGACCATATTAATATTTAATGAACTGGATTTAATTCATTAGAATGAAAGGAATGTGGAATGAACGTTACCGTCCCTGTGGTTCCCCCGAATCTGAATCCACTGATCGGTTTGGTCCGTCTGCTTTTCCAGCAGAACCCGCTGGTTCTGATAGGAGAGGAGGAACTGATCCGTTCCAATTCTGTACATGTAATAAACCGAACATATCTTTATTGCAAGTCTGTAAAAAAAATAACAAGCTTTAATGTTTCTGACAGAAACTTTACACACACATTAAACAGATCAATAACTGTAGAGCAAAATGCAGCCTTCCTCTGGAATGTCCTTAAAGGTTAAGCCGTGAATAAGGTGAATAAACCTTTAAACTGAGCAAACAAATCAAATAGAAATAAATCATTCTGCAAACTTACATTAAGCTAAAGGAACTTAAATCTTGTTTGCGTTATTGCTTAAAAGATCGCTGAACTGTCTTTTATTCATTCATTCATTATCTTCTGCTTTATCCTCTATTGTGGTCATGGGGGGGGGGGGGCATCCAGGGGAGAACGTTTCGAGCGCTGGGCAGATACACCCAGAACAGGGGGGCAATCTATCACTGGACACTCATACACACACACTCTATATGGGGCAATTTGGAGAACTCAATTGACTTGATCCATGTTTGTGGACTGTGGGAGGAAACCTCAGAACCTGGAGGACATCCATGTGGACACGGGGAGGACATGGAAACTCCACCCAGATGGGGATTCGAACCGGGAATCCCTAGTGCTGAGAGGAGAACATGCTAAACCACTAAGCCACCGTGCTGCTGTCTTTTGTATTTATCTGCTTTAGTGTTTTTGATGTATATTTTTTGTATGTATCATATTTGTCAGTTAATAAATGACGTGGTATTTTTTGTGGTTTCGTTTGAGTTCTGCACTAATGTAATGTGGTCAGTGAGACCTGATGTGTGGTCAGTCTGTTCGGTGTGATTTGTTTGGACTGAACGGTTCTTACCTGTGAAAGAACACATACGGAATCTCAGGGAGGAAGTAAACTTGGATATTGATGTCCTCCTGGTGGTTCTCGCCCCACATTTTCACAACCTCGTTATTGTCCTTCAGGAAGCTTGGAAACAGGCAGACACCATTTGCTTCGTACACTGTGGGATTCGACGGCTCCCACTTTCTATTCGGATCGAACTCTGGGGCGGCAGGATTGAGCACAGACGTTTTATTAGTTGCAAGACAAACTTCAAAGTGCTGCATCAAAGTGAGGAGACTTCCTGTCTTCTTTTTGGTCCCAACTATCTCCTGAATCAGGTCCAGGGCATCAGTGTCCAACTTCTCCAGCTCTTGCCGAACCAAGATTCGAATAGCCACGTTGCTCAGAGTGGCACTTTTTGAAAAGTCCTCAATCCACGTCTGTCTGTGTCTCTGCAGAGCGTTCTCCAACACCAAAGTTCTATTGGGAATAGATTTTAGCTCTTCAACCAAGTCGTGTCTTACAATGGCCTGCATCGAAATGAAAAGAGTAAATAGATCAAACAACGTTTAACTGATTTAAACTTATTCTACTTTTTTTTTTTTTTAATAACAAACCTTAAACAATGAGATGAGAAACGATGGTCTAACAAACACCATGTCCTCCAAATCAGGGATATCGTGATACCACATGATGGCTCCAATCCTGTGCAGATACTGAAGGATAGACTTTAGAGAATCATGGTCCAGATTTGTCTCTTCATTTAGTAAATTTATGAGGTCATCTCGAGTCACTAATCCTGTTAAAAGACTCATGTATTTATTACTGAAATGGGATCGATACTCTAAGTCCAGTCAAAATGAGACACTGACCATGTTTTGGAATGTCACCACTCGTCAGCCGGTTCTGAATGCCAGTTTCAATGTCCTCATAGCACTTTGGTAGAGTTTGTTTCATGAAGGGAAACTTGTCTTCACTTGAAATTAATTCTCTGATGTGAGTCTGTAATCTGATGATGTCCTCAGGCTTCGTGCTGTCAATGGCTATCAGATCCATGACCTAAAGGAAAGATTTGAACAGAATGACCGCCGTCTGTCAGAACGTTTCATTTCAAGGCTCCTGCTAAAGCTGAGTAAAAAAACCTGATGAAGGTCCCTGACTTCAGCCCATCAGAGTTCAGGCAGAGCAGATTTTTATAAGAAATTAAGAGCAAAACGGAATCTTTGGGATGTAAATGATTTGTTAACGTGAAAATTGTGGATGCTTTTGTGAAATAATGATATTTCCAGGTGGTGGATGTGAAAAGGTGAACTGACGTGATGAACTGTCCCACGTGTCTCTGTTCAATCCCAGTGTCAGGATCCTCGGACCCGATTCTCTGGACTGTGTTTGGTTTTGAGTTTCACTTTAGTTCTGGTTTTTATTCTTTCGGTTTGTTTTCATTCATTTTGTGCCTCATTTAAGTTAATTACCTCTTTAGTCATGTGACCTGAAGCGTTGTTATTTACTCTGTCTTCAGTGAGAGAGCTCAGGTTGGTTGGTGCTGTAGGCTGATTGGTGGTTATTATTCTATTAAATCACTGGTTTCTGGAACCTGCTGCCTGTTTGGTGTGATTATCACTTTTCTTACCCGGACCTAGGAGCATACGGACACCCAGTCATCTGACTTTTGATTTAATTTGTAATGGCACCCTCTACTGTACAGCATTACACTGACAGACTGATGATATCCAGTCCCAGCATGCATCTGGCTGACAGTATTTTCCGTATTTGGTCGATCTCTGCAGCTTATAAAGGGCGCACACGTTCGTCAGGTAAGCCGAGGCAGGTCCATCATTCATCTCTAATTAAAATCCTCTGCTTTCTCCCCCTGTGCCGCTGGGCTACCGCCACAATGACTTACCTTACCTCTTTATGTAATGTAATGTAATGTAATGGGACAGGTGTGTACTGCACTGTCAGTGGTATACACCCAGCACCATTTGGGTTCAGCATACCACTTAAACCATTTAAAAAAAACAGGAACACGAAAGAACCTGATCAGTGAGTGAATGGGGAGGACTATCGCTGGGCAAAACACACACCCAGAATGGAGAATTCAATAGATTCGAAGGAACGAGAACCACTGGAGGAAACCCACACGTGGGGAACATGGAAACTCCACCCAGATGGGGATTCGAAGCGGGAATCCCTAGTGCTGAGAGGAGAACATGCTAAACCACTAAGCCACCGTGTAGCCCATTATATAATATAACGTAATGACGAGATGCAAAACTAAAAACAATGCACATTTGAATATTTAAATACTCTCTTGCGTGTTTTCAGCCGTGTTGCTGTAGTTACACACACTGTGTGTGTGTGTGTGTGTGTGTGTGTGTGTGTGTGTGTGTGTGTGTAATAAAGAGATCAGTGAATGGATATGATGAAGTTTAAGAAATTCAAAAGGTCTAATGCAGACTGATCTAGTGGTGATAATGTGGGGGGGGGGCATCCCCCTGTCATTCAGATATATGGAATTCTCACCTGCAGTTTGTCCTCTAGAAGGCGCTCAATCTGACTGATCTGTCCGTTGTACATTGAGGCGTTGCTTAATTCCTGGATGTTATTTCTTTGCGCCTCCAGGCTGGTCGTTTGCTTCGTCAGCATCTCTTCCACCTTCTGCTTGATGTCTTGAGTTTTCGTCTTCACGTCGTCCTCATTGGCGCAGGCGTCGACGTGTGTCCCCACCAACTGCACCACGGCACACGGGACTTTGAGCTGAATGTTGCTGATCCAAAAACTCACTTTCTCTTTGAAAGATTTGGGGTCCGTCACATCGTAGCTTCAAATTCAAAACACAGTAACAAAAAAAGTTGTACTAAGAATAGTTGTAACAAATACTGGACTTTAACATGGAAACCTGGTTTGCAGGATTACCTGGACAGATCAATGACCAGAATGACCAGAGCCTGAGGAGTTATGAAGACGTGATGGGTGAAGTAGTATTCTGCTTGTCCAGCGAAATCCCAAAAACGGAAGCAAATTCCGTCCCGCTCCACTTTACTGATTTCGATGCCAACCGTGCGGTCCTCCTCAGCCACTGCTACGGGGCACTCACTCTTTAGACTGCGACTCAAAGTGGACTTGCCCGCCATGGTGGAGCCTAAGAACATGGTTTTAATGGTGGAAACAGTAATGGAGCTATGTTCCTTTAACAGGGCGAAAAAGTTACGGATTTCCTTTAAACCGCCCGCACAAACTTCTGCAGGTGGAACCCGGAGTGGATTACCATTAACCCTAAGCTTTTTCAAAGCCTCAGGCTCTACAATAAAGTTTGGAAGTTCTGTTAGGTGGTTCTTCTCTACATACAGCTCCTTCAGCTGGTGGAGACCTTCCAGAGGCAGCAGGCTCTTCAGGTTGTTGCAGGACACGTTGAGATACGCGAGGTTCTTACATTGGTTGATGTCCGTAGGCAGCTGAACGAGACGGTTTGTACTCATCTTTAAAAACTGTAGTTTCTTCAGCGATGGGAGCACGTCGTCGGGGATGCTCCTGATGCTGTTCTGATTGATGTACAGTTTCACTAGATGGTGCAGTTCCCCTATCTGCTGAGGAAACGCTGTTAACTCGTTGCGGGTCAGATTGAGCTCTGTCAGGTTAGACAGCTGAAAAAGACCCGAAAAGTCCTTCAGCTTGTTCTTCTCCAAATTTAACTTCATGACTTTGGGACCAATTTTGAGAAGATCCTGGGGAAGAGATCGTAGTTTCTTTCCTGCATAGTTCTCCTCTCTCTTTGGTTCATAATTACCTAAGAAAACATCAGACAAGAAGACATCAGACTTCCACCAGATTAACACGATCATTTAGATTCACTCACTCTTAATTTATCCTCTAATTTAAACCCAGCAGTTTGTCAGAATCATTAAAACGACTAGAACTTCTCTTTTTTATGTAGTTTTAAAGTTCTCACCATTTGAAGTAGCCATAGTGAAGAGCAGCAGCATTCACTCTGCCACTGCCACTTCCTCCTGAAAGCACTTCCGTCTTCATCTCCAGAGGATTGACGTCAGGAGAGCATTCAGCGCTGACACGCCTTTAAACCCTGCCGATCCTGCAGCTCACCTGACGGCATCATCCCTGACCTTCACTGAGGTTTCGCTTACAGTAAAGTGAAACCAGTAACGTTTCAAGTGTAAAGCTACAGTAAAGTTGTTTTTCCTGTTCTGTATTTCTACATGATGGCACGGTGGCTTAGTGGTTTAGCATGTTCTCCTCTCAGCACTAGGGATTCCCGGTTCAAATCCCCATCTGGGTGGAGTTTCCATGTTCTCCCCGTGTCCGTGTGGGTTTCCTCCGAGTTCTCCGCTTTCCTCCCACAGTCCAAAAACATGGATCAAGTCAATTGAGTTCTCCAAATTGCCCCATATAGAGTGTGTGTGTGAGTGAGTGTGTGTCCAGTGATAGATTGCCCCCCTGTCCTGGGTGTATCTGCCCAGCGCCCGAAACGTTCTCTCCTGGATGGGCATGGGGAACCCCCCTCGGCGATCCATATAGGATAAAGCGGAAGATAATGAATGAATGAATTTCTACATCAATTTTCTAAAAGCCGATGAAGAGAGTGTTTTTGTTCATCTGAAAATGATCTGACATTACAGATCTGAGAGACAAAAGACAGATCAGGTGAGAATCCGATGCTCTGAATGCTGAGGTGAGGTGATGAGTGGGAGGCCTGTGATGTTTAGGAATGTTGATCAATCAGAGTCTGATCTTCATGACCTGCTTCAACACTTAATGCGTCACAAACACAGGAGATTTCTGAGAACCTCTGGGCGTGGTAGCTCAGTGTTTAGGGTGTTGGGTTATCTGAAGGTTGGGGGTTCAAATCCCAGGTCCACTGAAGTTACCAGTGTGGGTCCTTGAGCGAGACACTTCACCCTCATTGCTCCAGGGGGCGCTGTGATGAACCCTGTGCTCACCTTGTAAGTCGCTTTGGATAAAAGCGTCCAATAAATGACCAAATGTAATAAATGACCAAATGTAATAAATGACCAAATGTAATAAATGACCAAATGTAATAAATGACCAAATGTAAATGTAAATGTAAAAGTAAATGTTTCGGGCGCTGGGCAGATACACCCAGGACAGGGGGGGGGGGGGGGGGGGGTAATCTATCACTGGACACACACTCACTCACACACACACTCTATATGGGGCAATTTTGAGAATTCAATTGACTTGATCCATGTTTTTGGACTGTGGGAGGAAACCTGAGAACCCGGAGGAAACCCACGCGGACACAGGGAGAACATGCAAACTCCACCCAGATGGGGATTCGAACCGGGAATCCCTAATGCTGAGAGGAGAACATGCTAAACCACTAAGAATCCGTGCCGCCTAAATGTAAATATAATGTAAACATTTATGGGATTCTGATATTACAATTAATTAATAATGAATTATTACAATTATTACTTTATTTAAGTATTTATTTTAGGTGTCTGTACTTTACTGAGTATTTCTGACACTTCATTATTTTTACTTCTGCTCACTACATTTAAAAAACAGCTTCGTTATTTTATTCTGATTACATTTATTTATAATGTTATTTTATTCTGATTACATTTATTTATAATGTTATTTTATTCTGATTACATTTATTTATAATGTAATGTCTGGTTTTTATGTAATTATTTCAATGAAAGTTCAAATCGGAATTCTATTGGATGTTACACTGGGCGGGGCGGGAGCAGGGAGCTGAGTGAAGCTGTGATTGGATGACGGGCAAAGACCAATCAGAAAAACAAACCTGGAAATGCAAACAGGAGTGCACTGCGCATGCGAGAAAGAAGATCAAAGTGAGTTCGTTTGAATTGTTATTCATCAATTATCTCCCGCTTTATCCTCTGTTGGGGGGGGGGGGCGCTGGACATATACACCCAGGACAGGGGGGCAATCTATCACTGGACACACACTCACTCACACACACACACTCTATATGGGGCAATTTGGAGAACTCAATTGACTTGATCCATGTTTTTGGACTGTGGGAGGAAACCGGAGAAGAACGTGGGAGAACATGGAAACTCCACCCAGATGGGGATTCGAATATATTATTATATTATCTACATTTAATTTGGTGCAGTTCTTTATTATTTAGTTCTTCATTCTTTATTCTTTATTCTTTAGTTTTTAGTTTTTAGTTCTTTTATTCTTTATTCGGAGTTCTGAGTTGTGTTACGTTGTGGAAACGAGCTGTCATTGTGTACTTTATACTTTTATTCACAGTCGCTTTAATAAAACAGCAGTTCTGAGTTTTAAACTCTTGTTCTGCGACCTTCTGCACATTAATTTTAAAATATAAAACTCACGGAAACTTTAAACTCATTCTGCTTTTTATTTTCATTAGCTGACTTGAGTTCATGTGTAATGGCGCCCTCTACTGTACAGCATTATACTGACAGACTGATGACATGCAGTTGAGTATCGCACTCAGGATCAGTTCAGTGACTCGATTATTCAACCACATTCACATTAGAATGTCAGGGTTTATTAATCTACACATCTGTCTGAAATCCTTTAAAATGAACAATATTAAACTAAAGCAGTTTACTGTGTGATGTCATGTGATCGTCCTTCTGCACCTCTAATTTAAATATAAAGATTTCCTGTTAAAAATGTCTTTAGAAGAGATTTTAAATGAATACCTTTATGTTTTTACTTTAAGGACGCGTAGCTGCAGGTACTTTAACTCTTCTACTTGAGTAAAAACAAGTAATCATACTTCTTCTTTTACTTATATTTAACAACATACTAGTTCTTGAGGGATTCGGATCCCCCACGGTGGGAGTTTCCTTTCTCCAGTGGTCAAATTAGCCCCATGTGTCTCTGTGATGTGAGTGTTGTGTGTTCCAGTGCCTTGCAGCCCTAGGGATTCCCGGTTCGAATCCCCCCCCCCCCCACGACCCTAATAGAGGATAAAGCTGGAGATAATGGATGGATGGATTATATACCCGCTCTATAACTTAAGTGTCCTACACTATTAACACTACCTCCTCACCCATAGAGTTTACTGAGCCTCGGTCCTCACAAGGTTTCTAATTTAAAAATAATACACCAGCAGTTTTTTTACCAAGTGTTTAATAATGCACTATATTAAATGTAAATAATAAAAGAAAATACAAGTTTTATAAAATACATTCAGCAGTGACCTCAGCCTTTGTAAAAATTACAAATATAACACAGTATTTAGAATCAGGTACTTCGGCATCCGCGTCACATTTTCATCAACAGATTTCATTTTCTGGTGCAAAAAAAAAAAAAAAAAAAGTCATATGCTTAACGTGCGAAGCAGCTGCATGTGGACGGAATGTAAAGTGATCAGTGATTAGGGCCTCGGGTTTGTAACCCCAGCTTCATCGCCATGACACCTCTCTGGACTGCAGTCCTGCAAGACATGACAAAATGAACTGAGCATTCCACTGAAACTTAAAGAACAACTGCAGATGTGCGGCGTTAAAAACATCAGGGTGTAACTGTGTGTTCAAATCCACATCCATTAATAAATAATCTCATTAAAGTTCTGCCTCAGTCTCATGATCAGCTTTTAATTAAACACCTCGTCATGTCTTTAAATGATTTTATGCAGTGGTTCTTAAACTGTGTTTTGCCACAAAATGGTATAAAAATACAAGACATTAAAGACATTATATTTCCCGATATATTTTATGAACTGCCTTCTGTAATCTGGCCGCTAGATGGCGGTATTTGATTATTAACGAAACCGGAAGCACGAACAGCATTCACTTTAATAAAGTCCGAAATATTAATGTTTTAGTTTTCAATCAACGCATTTATTAATTAAATCTTGTTTTTCTGTATTATTGGGGGGGGGGGGGGGGGGGGGGCGTACACCCAGGACAGGGTGCCAATCTATCACTGGGCACACTCACTATGGGGCAATTTAGAGCATTCAGTTGACCTTAAATCCATGTTTTTGGATTTGGGAGAAAACCAGAGAATTGGGAGGAAACCCACGCGGACACGGGGAGAACATGCAAACTCCACTTAGAGCGAGATTCAAACTTAGAGCTGGACATAGAACACTTAGAACATACTAATCACTAAGCCCCCGGCCGTCCAGGTTGTGTATTATTTTAATAAATCACGTAATCACGCCCCCTCGTACCTCATTACTTTAATATACACTCACACCTGAGTGTATCTCACGCCATCACACTTATAAACAGCTTATAATCACTACAGCATGAATGCACCTTTCCATATATATTTTATATTTTATAATGTATGTATCATATTGTACAGCAAATTTGTTATTTGTTAATATAACTGTACACAAGAGAGACACCATCAGAACAAAAGTCCTTGTGTGTGTAACATAGTTGGCAAATAAAACTGATTCTGATTCTGAATCTGAATCTGAATCTGATTCTGATGTTGTTCTGTGAGGCGGTACATAAAGATTTTGGTTTGATAATGGGTTCTAATCGGTCTGAAACCTTTGAGAACCTCTGATTTAATGTTTCATATTTGTGGGAACAGTTTTAAGGCCCTTTGCTGTTCCAGTGTGATGAGCTTTAGAACGTGGAGCAAGGTCCATGCCGCGCTTGAGTGAGTTTGATGTCCACGCCGCGCTCGAGTGAGTTTGATGTCCACGCCGCGCTCGAGTGAGTTTGATGTCCACGCCGCGCTCGAGTGAGTTTGATGTCCACGCCGCGCTCGAGTGAGTTTGACTTTTGGCTTTTCAGATGTTGAAGCTAAACCGAATGAGCAGATAATCAACTGACCGCTGCTGACCGAACCACAGAGAGCTGAAAGGAATAGAGTCTCTGACGGTCTCATGTTACACATACACACCCTCTGAATGGAGGCCGGACACCAGTGGGTTCTGCAGACTGCGGGAGGTTCCCAGGATCTGTTTAGCGGTGGTGTGAGGGTTGAACTCCAACGCTGAGTAATTTGAGTCTAAAAGAGAATTTAATAACATGAGTTTTTTGCTCTTAAACCGTTTTCAGTTTATTTTCAGTGAAATACAGAGCGGCCTGTTCAGAGCACTCAGCACTTTATTAACTTCACCCATTTCTATTCTATAATTCCACTTGTAGATGTAGTATTAGACTCCACCCAGAACAGAACAGGATTTCGACGATTCGATGTTGTTACTGAGAACATTGGGTTTGCACCAATTTCTCCAAATTTATATAAAAAAGGTAAACGCAAAAAAGCAATTCCAGAGGGAAGCAGTTAGAGGTCATACCTTCATCACTTGCTCCATCAGGCAGGAGGTAAGCCAGATCCTGGTCGTCTGATTGGACGCTGACCTGAGGTGAAGGACCTCCAGCTTGCTGGATGAACTGCTGCAGGTTACATTGTCGGAGTTCCTTGTTTAGTTCCTCCAGCTCTTTGCTTTTGACCTTTATATTAAAAAAGTCATAATATTATTCAAATGCAACGCTCCGGTCAAATGGATGATGGTAATAAATATAACAAAGAGAAGTTTAAAGAGAAGTTCTTAAGGTCAATCATTCCCACGCATTAAAAAAACAACACGACGCAGTTCCATGAATCACCAACATGATGGTTAACCACTCAGAGAAAAACAGGATTTATGGAACTTGAGATTATGTTTATAATTCTTTATGGTTCATTTAAATATCCTGTGTGAATAAAGCCAGTCGACCCCCCCCCCCCCATTACATTGACGTACACTGACTTCCTCATAACTGGGGGCAACTTCATTCATTCATTATCTTCTGCTTTATCCTCTATTAGGGTCGCGGGGGGGTTACCAGGACAGATACAGATACGGGGGCAGATACACCCAGGACAGGACGCCAACCTATCCCTGGACACACACTCACTCACACATACACACTCTATATGGGGCAATTTGGAGCACTCAATCGACCTTGATCCATGTTTTTGGACTGTGGGAGGAAACCGAAGAACCCGGAGGAAACCCACGCGGACACGGGGAGGACATGGATACTCCACCCAGATGGGGATTCAAACCGGGAATCCCTAGAGCTGAGAAGAGAACATGCTAAACCACTAAGCCACCGTGCTGCTGGGGGCAACTTACTGTTGTTAATCCATCTAAGGTGTAGAAGTTGGAGCTCTGCTTGGTCTGAGTCACATGTTGTGTTCAACACATTGCTGTAGGGTGGATTTTTCTCCCCGATAGTCAAACTAGAAAGAACATCCTAATCCTTACCTCCAGCAGTTCTCCAGACATCCTGAAAGCCTTTTCAGTCTCCTCAAGAAGAGAACCCAGGTCAGATCCCTGACGCTGTGCGGTGTGGAGCTGTGTCCTCATCTGTCCCAGAGACTCCTCTAAACTAACTCGTTCCTGCTGCATTACATTTTTCTTGTTCTCTATTTGTAGCTGTACGTCTCGCTCCAGTCGTCCTCGCTGGGTTTCTGTCTCGTGGATCATCTGGCTGTGCTTATCTAAGGAAAGGTCCATGTCTTTCAGATGCCTTAGCATGTTCTGTTCTTTTTGTACTTCATTATGATATTCAGATTCCCAGTACTCCCCGTGGGCCAACTCCGCTTCATTGCGCCTAAACGCCTCTCCTAGATATTCTAAATCCTCCAGAAGTTCTGGGGTAAAAACAGGAGGTTCTGGTTGCTCCAAAACCCAAACTTGCTGGTCCAGAGAACTCAAGTTTGCCTGTAGAGCCTGCAACCTGCTCTGCTGCTGAAGAATATGCCGAAAGACCTCGTCCTTGGATGGTCCCGCTTGTGCAAAAGATGGGCCAGCAGGATCGGGAGATGACCTTTGCTCTGGAGAATCATGCAAAGCCTGCTTTGGCTGCTTAAGATACGGATTTGAGGAGGTAGATGGTCCGAGGTTAAAGCTATGAGGCTTTCTGAGCTCTTTCTTTTTTGGAGGCTCAGGATCGAGCAATCTGGGGATGGACGGCGCCCGGTCCAAAACAGACTCTTCACTGCTGGTGGGTCCCGTACGCCGCAAGATGAATTGCACCTCACTGCTTAGCTGGCCCAGTTTGGCCAGGGCTTGAAGAGGCCGTTCAGTAGCCACGAGCTGACGTTCCTTGTCTCTTAGCCTTTCGACCAGTACATAGCGTCCGGTTTGCCCTGGAACAAAATTAGCGACAGGTCACCGTTTTGTAAAGACGTTCACACTGTTCTGGACGGAGAGCGGCGTTATTGACCCCAAAGGGACATTTAGGGAAACCAGCCGCTGTATCATGTTGCAAAAACACACGGTTTGTGTCGTAAGTAATTGTGTTGTGCAGTTGGACATGAACATACCGATAGCCTGAGCCAGAGCAATGACCACGTCCTGGCAGGACGTCTCTTCAGACAGACCGCAGACGACTCGCTGCACCCCGTCCACCCACACCTTCAGCTCCATCTTTGAATCGTCTTCATGCAGCAGCGCCGTTCACATGGCAGAGTGCTGTGGGCGGAGAATGAGGTGCAAATTTCAATAATGATTTAATACAGGGCGGCACGGTGGCTTAGTGGTTTAGCATGTTCTCCTCTCAGTTCTAGGGATTCCCAGTTCGAATCCCCATCTGGGTGGAGTTTCCATGTCCTCCCCGTGTCCGCATGGGTTTCCTCCGGGTTCTCCGGTTTCCTCTCACAGTCCAAAAACATGGATTCAAGGTCAATTGAGTTCTCCAAATTGCTCCATATAGAGTGTGTGTGTGTGTGTGTGTGTGTGTGTGAGTGTGTGTGTCCCGTGATAGATTGGTGTCCTGTCCTGGGTGTATCTGCCCAATGCCTGAAACGTTCTCCCCTGGATGGGCATGAGCGAGCCGAAGCGACAGCGGCAAGAAAAAAACTCCCTGTTATGTTGATATTTTAAGGAGGAAACCTTGTGAGGACTCGTCCTCCTTGAGCGGCCAGGCAGCATCAACAGTGTAGGACAGACATGTCCAGATATTTAACAAATAGAAAAATGACACGGGAACACAACTGTGCAACTTTTTTCAAATTGTCTCATTGAGAAATCAGTATATATGTTTTTAACGTTTCATTTGCAGACCGCAGACGACCTGTATGGACTCTACTGTAGGCAGTACATGTTCTATCGTCTGATTTTACAATTCTGAGATTGTAGGTTACTCATGTTTGAGTGTTTTCTTAATAATGTTTAAAGAATGCAGAAGTCAAACCTGCAGTCATCAGATCCAAGTTTATTTGTGTAGAAAAATCACATGTATCTAAATCCTGGAAGTCGTAAAGCGAGAACAAATGGTCGTGACGGCAGGATGTTGGCATTCCACACGGCGTTCTGAGAAATGCCACCGTACAGGTTTGAGAGAATGAATGAGTGGAACGTGGCGGCGGCCACGCCATTCAAAAGGCTCGTTTAGAAGACGGCCTGCCTTTCACTCACCGACGCTCCGTAGTGAACGTAACCGGAGGTACCGGTTTGGACGACGTATGGAGCAGTTTCACTGAGGACAGATCTTAAAGCTCCCGCAGACCGGCGGTTAAGACGCTTCTGCAGGGTCGGATTCTCATTTTGGAAAGTCAAGTCAATGTTTTTTGATTTGTTGAGTTTGTTTTGGAGAAACTGCAATGAATCTGGACTTTGACTCAATTAAACACCCGAAGTGCAGCAATTGGAAGGCCGACTGCTTATCAGCTGCAGTCTGACTGCATCATATTAAACAGACGTCCTTTTCCAGGTCCACTTCACCAAAAGCCTTTTCTGAAGGACGTGAGATGTATTTATGACACATACACCCAGGACAGGACGCCAATCTATCGCTGGGCACACACTCACTCACACAGACACACTCATTTTGAGAATTTAGAGAACTCAATCGACTTGATCCATGTTTTTGGACTGTGGGAGGAAACCGGGGAACCCGGAGGAAACCCACGCAGACATGGGGAGGACATGGAAACTCCACCCAGATGGGGATTCGAACCGGGAATCCCTAGTGCTGAGAGGAGAACATGCCAAACCACTAAGCCACCATGCCGCCCCAATTTTATACCAAAACAGAAATAAAGTTCATACAGGACTCTGTCAGGTCTTTATCATGTCTGTGTTTTTTCTCGTGACGCTCTCTTCACAAATCCGATTCAATTCAATTTAAAGTTTGTTCATTTACTGAACATACAGACTTATTTAAATCAGTTATGAGCTTGTAGTTGATGGTGGCAGCAGTTTTTAGGATTTTTATTCACAGAGAGCGACGATCTGCAACCTGAGAACGAAATGCTCTGGAAAAACAAACATGTCGTCATTCACTGTGGCAGCCAAACCCTGCTGTTCCACTGTCCGTCTGCGGCGTGTCAGGGGTTAACATGTTACTCTGCAGTAATCATTAACCCTCGAACTCTTGGTCTGCTGATCGTCTGGATTTATTTTAAATGAGGAGATTTTTTTCCCCAATTGTTGCAAAAATCTGTATTTTTTGGTAATGCCTGATCATTTATGTTTTTAATTTTAATAACAAGATACAAAACATACAAGTACATCCAAAAACTGATCATATACCACGGCAAAGAAATTAAAGTGAAGATGGATTTTAAAAACGCTGTGTAATTAAATGATATTAAATGTATTTAATAATGACGTACTCGTCGCTGCCGTCGCAAACCCAGTAAAATCTTTTCATCATCAGACTGAATGTCAGACTCTGTCCCTCACACAAGATTTTTAATAGAATTTAATTCTTCACTTCATAAACATTGGCTTGTGCTTTGTTTGTGCCTGTCCTCTCTCTCTGTCTCTCTCTCTCTCTCTCTCTAACAATGAATGTATTGTTTTTCATTTTGACAGACCTGTCAGAACACCTCTGTCTCTGTGGCACTGCAAATATAAACTGTTTGTCTTCTTATAAAACATTTTTAAAGTAACCAGTCTTCAAAGTGAAGAACTGAAAAGGTAATTTGCAATTAATAGATTAATTGTAGTTGTGGTATATAAATAGATATAGACAGATGCCTTAAATATAGTAGTCTACACAGTAATTAATGCGATTAATTATAAAGTTTAATGCAAATAGCACTTTATAATATACATTATATTGTATATTTAGAATATTGCACATTGTGAGTTTTGTTGCTTCATGTCACTCTGTGTTTGGATTTATGAAGTCAGATTCAGTGTTGCATTCAGTCCAGGTCTATAAGATCAAACACAGGAGAACAGTTTGTGGAAGGTCTGTTCCTGTTCCAGCATCACCGTGACATCAGAGCACAGAACAAACTCCATAAAGAACTGACTTTTCTAACATCAAACACAATCAGAACACGAGCCAGAACTGACCTCCCAAATACCTCTGAATGAAAGAGCTGAAATTCCCAGAAACACATTTAAACCTCTCACAGAAAGACTTTAGAAAACAGGAAACTCTTAGAGCTACAACGGGGAACAAACTGTCATGAAATGACCTGTGGGTGTAATGTGTCCAGTTTTGTCCACTTCACATAAAAAATCCACCAAAAAGGTATTAAATCTTATTCATTTTGGGAACATAATTTATATCCAACCTTTTAGTTCCCAATAAATCAAGATGGACTAGACCAGAGGTCGTCAACTGGTGACCCGTGATCCGCGTCCGGACCCTGACGTCGTACACTGCGGACCCAAAACGGTAAACTATTGATTTAATCTTCACTATTTATTTTAAGTGTCTTTACGGTACGGGCATTGCCGTGCGGTAAACTCGCAGACCAATCGCATGCGTAGTAAGATCACCAACGTCGCCCATCAGCCAATCAGATGTGTGCAGTTTGGTGAGGGCGTAGCGTGTGCAGGCGAGGTATGAAGTGAGAAGCAGCAGTTAGAGAATCAACTGAATCAAAGAAAGAGGAATTCACACGACGTGCTCTAAAAAACGAAATGTCCAGAACCAAAACAGAGGAACACCAGATTGACATCAACTGTTACCATGAGAAACCCAGTTACCATGACGACCAACCTTTTATTTACATTTCCTATTAACACACACTTTATGATGCTCTGCTTTTTACTTAAATTTAATATTAATGAAAATAAGTTTTCTAAATAGATAATTCAGCATTTAAACTAAATAAATAAAAACTTAAAATATAATGAAGGTTAATTGTTATTAGTTCAGTCTTTCAGTTGTTGATATGAAACTAGTTTAATTCAGTTTACAGATACAGAACTAAATCAGAACACACGTTAGAGATGATGAGGCTCTGGACCTCTCCCTGACGAACAGAACCCGACTGAGTTCTAATGGAGTACCTCTGAGTTGGACCTCTGAGTTGGACCTCTGATTTGGATCGTGTTCTTTTCCAGCTGATCAGTTGAGACTAAAGAATCCTATGAAGACGTTGTCAGTTTTCACTCCGCTGATCTTCAGATACTTCAGATACCCTTTATCTGAACAATCACGAAATCAGATTCTGCTGAATGTCCCTCATAAGGGCAGTGTCTTTTCAGAGTCCTATCCCGGCCTCTCGGGTGGTTCCTCTGGGTTCTCAGCGCAGCAGCAGGGCAGGTGCACACGTTCTGTATGGAAAATTCACCCCGTTCACGTGACCAGGACCAGCGACATGAAACACTAAGGTGTGGCTGTTTGTACCATGTTCATCTGAAGAGAGGGCGTGTAGATGAGGGCTAAACTCAAAGATGGGAGGCAGCGGTTCTGTTTTATTTCTCAGTACTGTGGAACAGAGGAGAGTTCACGCCGTCCTGTTTTCCCATCGACATGGAAATTTGATTAGCGTGGACTGGGTAACATACCAACACAAACAAAACAAATGAAGGGCAAACAAGGCGGACGATTACGCTGACGTATTCCACCTGACCTACTTCTACAGACAGGAAGCAGCTTCTCGTTTTAGTGTTAGTTATTTTTATGGGGTTTTGTGGTTTCATGGTTCGTATAAAACCATATGTTCATAATCTTTTATCCATTGTAAAGAATTGTAATCTTTTTATACTAATTTAAATTTAGACTACAGTTCATTTGCCCTGGTGGATTACTGTAACGAGTTAAATCTCATAAGTCTTTATTACCCTGTTCTCTAATGAGACCACGCAGCCACCTTAAACTTATCTGGGTGTTGGATGAATCTCAGCAGTCCTGACCATTAGGGGGCGTAAAGGAGCCCAAAACAGTAGGTTGGGAAACAGATGAACTACATTCTGTAATTTAATAACTACAGAATGAATCTTTGTGGTATATGGAGCCGATACAACGGACGATGAGAGCAGAAAAAAGGTGGTGTTCCTTTTAATGTAGCTGGAGGGTGGATGTGAGCCCCCGGGTAACATTTCAATATGGGATTGCTAGACAGCCCATTCCTAAATCAGTTCATTTTAAAGATGAACAGAACCACACTGGGTTTTAGAGCGACATTTACTTTCATCCAGACAACAAGACAAGTTTCTGTCAGGAAAGGCCTTAAATATTTCAGCAAGACTATGCTAAACCACAGAGTGCACAACATGTCTGTAATCCAGACCTTTCAACAATAGAAACATTCAAAACCAAAACTCCAGTAACAAAGGTTTAGGACTCCTGAGCAACGGACATCCTTCATCAGAACAAAATGGATCAGTATTACATTTCACAAACTTCAGAAACCGGTCAGCTCTCATCGGTGTCATTGAAGCACCACCAGCTTCTCATCCACAACACGGCCAGAGATCTACAGCACTGAGCTTAGAGAACGTGTCATCTTCACAGAGATGATCAACCGGGGGTTCTATTGGACTCGGGGCTTTGCAGACTCGCTAGAATGTTTCTGTAAAGACCATTCAGTGCATTCAGGGGTTTTCAGCTTTTGGAAAATAGACACTCGATCGTCACACAGTCTGGACATCTGTGTCCTGGTGTGTTCCTGCTGTGTTCTAATGCCTTCTGCTGTGTTCTAATGTGTTCTGCTGTGTTCTGTTGTGTACATTTTTTTTGTGTCTTATTTAAACATCCCTAGTTTTAAAACTACATTACTACTACACAACGTTCTTGCCTGTGCTTCTTGCTGTATGTTCTTTGCTTTAGCCGATTAGAACATGAACTCTTCAGCAGCCTGACAGTAAATGATTAATCAGTCGAATCGCTGAAGCCCTGAATGTGCTGTTGTTTGTGCGGTTTAGGCAGAAAGGTCAGAATTATATGAGAACCCTGTCTGTAGAAACCATAAGACAGTTATTAGGACATCAACGAAAAACTAAAATATATATATAAATATATATAAAGATATATAATGTAACTAAAATATACACGTTACAGCCATCATTCCAAAACAAATGTCCCAACTATTCTGTAAAATAAGAGTGTGTATTTTAATGTGTAAATATATATTTGTGTGAGAGAGAACGTCTCTGACTAGCCGAAAGTTCCTGACAGAAACTGAAAACGCTCTTGAGCAGAACCATCAGGAGGCACGACGAGCAGGTGCTTTAATACTTTGAGAGAACAGAGAAGCTGTCGGCCAGTGGCAGTGAGTTTCGAGTTCATTGAGTGAAACTGCATTCCGAAACGCAGCATTTCAAAGTTCTTGCTCTATTGTAAACCGAGGGAGGAGTGTGTGCGTTCTCATTCCTGTATCAGCGTGGAACTAAAGAATGATTACAGGTGAGCACCAGACCCACGGCATGTAGAATTTCAGGTAGAACGACTACAGTTTCCTGTCCAGGAAGTCCAAAGGGCTCGCTTTTTGAAAAGTAAACTATAAGAAGTCACTTCCACGGTGACACCTGCCCTCAGATGTGAGTGTTTAAACCCGTATTAATGATCAGTGATGATGTGCAACGTGAGGTAAGTGACATTAACTGCTTTAGTAAAAAAGTAAAACATTTATTTTATTGTTTCTTTACTCTAAATAAAATGAAACCCTAATAGTTATATAGATATATAGATGTAATAGACTGATGACACATCATTAAAGAAACAGCCACCAATAAAACTTAATGGCTAGCTTGATAATAAAAGTGGATAATAATTAAAGTCCTAAGTCCTTGTCACCATAATGAGTAGAAAGTCCATGAGCAGAAGCTTCTTAATTACACATGAGTGTTCTTCTTTTCTTCTTCTCAAATGAAGCCCATGGTTTAGCTTTAGTTGAATCATGTGATGGCTCAGTGTGTTGTGGTCTCGTACTTTAAATCATTTCTAAATCACTCGGTCGAACGAGAAATGTCTGTCTGCTGCTTATTCCATTAGATTAATTGTTCTCATTAAGTTCTTTCACCTGCTGTGTAATAAACAGAATGTGATTTCTGTGCCCATGCCCATCCAGGGGAGAAGGTTTCGGGCGCTGGGCACATACACCCAGGACAGGGGGGCAATCTATCACTGGGCACCCACTCACACACACAGACACGCACACAGACACACTCTATATGGGGCAATTTGGAGAACTCAATTGACTTGATCCATGTTTTTGGACTGTGGGAGGAAACCGGAGAACCCAGAGGAAACCCACAGGGACACGGGGAGAACATGGAGACTCCACCCAGATTGGGATTCGAACCGGGAATCCCCAGCGCTGAGAGGAGAACATGCCAAACCACTAAGCCACCGTGCCGCCCTATACTCTAGAATTATTAGATTAATAAATTGAAAATACGTCTGTCCACTTTGTGCGTTGCTCAGTTTGTTATACAACACATTTGCATTCTGAATACACAATCAAAATCCCTTTTAAAGCCTAACATTCCAAACCTTCACCCATGTGCCACACTGCACGCTATCATTCCGTTCATCTGTAACGTGAGATTCACAGATAATTCGTTCCTCCTTTACGTCATCTTATGCCTCAGCATGTTAGAGGTCTTTATGGAGCCGGGCCGACGTGGCCAGCTGGTTCGGTTTGCATATCCAAATGAAGCACCGAGGCAAACACAGAGGTGTGGAAATGCCAAACACTGCAGCACACTGAGTCACCTGACTTTTAAAAATGACATCACACTGTGAGATGGCTCTGTGCATCTTCATTCAGGTAAAATAATTGGGATTTTTTTAATTAAAAGTCTAAGGCTGCAGTAAAAGCCTCTGGTCATACGTTTTGTACGATTGTATAACCGTGAATGTGATCAGCTGGACAAAGCGAGGTTCAGACACGGCTGGATCAGTCTGATAGAGAAGAACTAACTGACCCAAATGGAACATTAAACTCACCCCATCCGACATGAGGGATGAATTAGAACAGAGATTCTGAGCCTGATTTCACAAACGCTGCTCTAAATGAACAGACAAAGGTTTTCTTTAACATTCTACTAAAAACATGGGACGTCATGCCCTCTGTATAGTGTAATGTACGAGTGTCCAAATAGTTTTGTCTTAATAATATATTTATTTGCAAAGACTAAAGAAAATTGTGTAAAAAATGCAGATTATGTGATGACCCAACATGCAATTAATTTTGCATGTTGCATTTAGTCATTAAAATGTTTTATCTTTGCATATTATAAACTATTGTTTCTGACTCTCTCATTGGCTTTTCAATCAAAATTAAATCAATTGGTGATGCAGCTCCATGAAGTCATTCACTGAGACGGACGTTAAACTCACAGCTGCTGGAACTGAACGCATCTACATGATGAATAAAGAAACCTGAAACCCTGAAACCCTGAAACCCTCTACCTCAAACTAGTTTATAACGTATCGTCTACCTGTAATTAAAAATATATTTTATACATTTGTTTTTTGCGTTTTCATTTAAGAAATGGTTTTATGTTCCTGATGTACAGTATACGTATAATAATCATTAAAGGAATACATCCATCCATCCATTATCTTCTGCTTTATCCTCTATTAGGGTCGCGGTGGGGGGGGGGGGGTGTTCCCCATGCCCATCCAGGGGAGAACGTTTCAGGCGCTGGGCAGATACACCAAGGACAGGGGGGGGCAATCTATCACTGGACACACACTCATTTACACACACACACACACACACACACTCTATATGGGGCAATTTGGAGAACTCAATTGACCTTGATCCATGTTTTTGGACTGTGGGAGGAAACCGGAGAACCCGGAGGAAACCCATGTGGACACGAGGAGAACATGGAAACTCCACCCAGATGGGGATTTAAACCGGGAATCCCTAGTGCTGAGAGGAGAACATGCTAAACACTAAGCCACCGTGCCTAAAGGAATACATATGTATGATTAAAATATTTAGGCAAAGTATTCAGTGTGTAGATTTAATTTAATTTAATGACACAACTGAAAAACAAAATTAAATCATTAAGATGTAAGCATGGCTTCGGGCTCAGACCTGATCAAACATGCCGTGTTATTGATGAAGCAACGTACAGGCCTGCCAGTGCAATCATCAAGAATATTTACGCCAAGTTAATTTATAATATATATATTGAAAGAGTCAGAATGAAACACAATACACAATAGTTTTGAAATATTTAAATTGTTTTAAAACTTGGAACCCTAGTCTGTAGATGATTAAACCTTGCTTAATTATTTCTCATTGTTGTTGTAATATTATATTACAGTCTGAATTACACACTGATCTGAAGTCCTAACACAATTCAATCAGCAGGTTTGATCTCAGTGTGTGGTTGTTACGCGAGCGCAGAAGTGAGTGTTGGTGAAAGCTCAGGTACGTTTAATAGATCCTGCGTGAAAGAACAAGACGAACCTGCTGCCGGAGCACACAGGGCTTTATTTACCTCCCAGCTGAAAGCTTGCTTCCGCTCGTCAGGTGCTCCCGTCACCATGCTGAAGGAAAACCAAAGTCTAAAGGAAAGCCACCGAGCTGACGGGGAGGCTTTGTATCCGGGGCAATATGGAGAGTGCGACGGCCGAAGCGCCTGAACGTGACACCCTCTCTTCTCCTCTTCTGACTACTATGCTATGCTGACACATACCACAACCTGCCCAAGCTCCTCCCCCCCACAGGTAGAAAAAATCAGCTGCCTGTCTGATCTGCAGGTTTCGCCTTCACTGAGAATTCCATCCTCCCCCTTCAGCTTTCCGCTCAAGATGAAAGAAACAACGGCTTACAGAAGAAGTTGAAGCTCTGCTGGATTTGGAGATACAGCTCTCCTCCAAAATGACAGAGGTTTTAAACAATAGCTGGTTTATTGAAGCAGTACTGAAAAGTTCCCTAAACCAACCACGAAAATGGCAAAACTCAAGGAGTGTACAATTCCACATCCCACTGTCACCGCCGGCATTGTTTACCCCTGAAGGAAGTGTGTTGTCCTCCCCGTGTGTCCCCGTGTCCTCCCTGTGTCCGTGTGGGTTTCCTCTGGGTTCTCCGGTTTCCTCCCACAGTCCAAAAACATGGATCAAGTCAACTGAATTCTCCAAATTGCCCCATATAGAGTGTATGTGTGTGAGTGAGGGTGTCCAGTGATAGATTGGCGTCCTGTCCTGGTTGTATCTGCCCAATGCCCGAAACGTTCTCCCCTGGATGGGCATGGGGAACCCCACAGCCACCCTAATAGAGTATAAAGCTGAAGATAATGGATGGATGGGTCTGGTTGCTCAGTGGTTTGTTGTCTTGGACAATCAATCTGAAGGTCTGCGGTTCCACCGGGGGCTCTGAACATGGTGATTAACTCTTATTGCTCCAGGGCTGCTGGATCATGACTGACCAAAACCTGAAGTTGGGAAACTCTTTGAATTAAAGTGTCACCAAAAGCTCTGACTGTAATGCTTTTCTCTACTATTTCTCTAAGGGTCATGTTAAAAAAAATTATTAACATTGTTTACAGAAAAAAGTCACAGTGGCAAAGAAGCCTCTACACGACTGCTGCCTCCAGGCAGATATGGAAAGGACGGCAGCATCAGAGACTTCAGGACCTTTACCAGAACCATCAGTTCCACAGTATTTTGTGTTTTGTTCCTCGATGCCTCTGCAGTAAAACAATCCTGTAATCCTGCACCTCTGGACTTTCCTTTAGCAAAGACGTCTCATTCGTGACATCCTGTTCATATTGCAGTTTTAACATTAAAGGTGATAAATACATTGATGTGATTACACTGCTCACATCCAACCAGCCAGTCTTCTCCTGTTCTATCTAATCTGGCATCTCTCAAAGGCATCTGATCTTACAGGAGGGTCCTTCAGGTGTCATGGAATGGGAATGTTTCTAGTTCTCACCGAGCTAACACTGACCTGCCTCAGGGCTCAGTACTTGGTCCCCTCCTCTTTTCATTGTACTCAGTGTCCTCAGTCAGGTCCTCTTTACATTGTTATGCTTCATATCTTTTAAGCTGCAGACACCACATATATTCTTCGTGGAGGATAACTTAACTTCCTCTACTCTTGCAATGTGAATCTCTTCCTCTTTCCCTCTTCACTATTTGACTATGCAAAGGGGTAAAACTTACATAACAAAACAATGTCCTCTTCTTACAGATGATCAAAACATCATGCAATTCCCAGACAATATCACTTCATCATTTCTCTATTGTTTTTCCTGTTGAACTTTTTCTAACCAAACATTTATTACAACCAAACTAGCCATGACAAAAATACTAGCCATGACGCTGTGACTTGTTCTAAACCATCGTCCTGCTCGATCACAGATCTGAATACAGAGCAGTTTGAGCTTCCTGGCTGAGCACTCAGGTTTCATATTTTATAAAACCATATAAATGTCCAGTGCCTTTATGACACTTACATTGCATTTTAATTTGGTCGTTTAGCAGATGCTTTTATCAAAACGACTTACAAAACAAGCACATGGTAGGCCACAGCATCCCTATAGCCATGAGGGTTAAGGGCCTTTGTTTAAAGACACACAGTGGGAACTTTAGTGGACCTGAGAATTAAACCCACATCCATCCATTCATTCAATATCCTCTATTAGGGTCGCGGTGGGGTTCCCCATGCCCATTCAGGGGAGAACGTTTTGTGCGCTGGGCAGATACACCCAGGACAGGGCGCCTGGACACACACTCACTCACACTCACACTCTATATGGGGCAATTTGGAGAACTCAATTGACTTGATCCATGTTTTTGGACTGTGGGAGGAAACCGGAGAACCCGGAGGAAACCCACGCGGACACAGGGAGGACATGGAAACTCCCAGATGGGGATTCAAACCGGGAATCCCTAGCGCTGAGAGGAGAACATGCTAACCTTCAGATTAATTCTACACATATCCAGTCAGAATCGGACTAAAACCCAGGACCTTCATGCTTTAAAGTAGAAGAATTTACCACCTTCATCATTCACCTCATTTTTAAATTAGCATTAACGTTTCATCAGGTAAATAATAAAGAATCAGATCATTGTATTGATCTGTACTAGGTTTTCCATTATTTGTATTCTAATCATAAAATCCTGAACTCAAATTCCCAGAAGGCAAAGACATGACCTTGGCAACGCAGGCCAACAAGTCGACTGTTACGTAACCAGCTATAAATTTCTTTTGACAAATGCAGGCTACACCCAGGGATGGGCATTGATTCTGAAACATGAAACAGAAAACACATTTATGCTCAATACACAACACAGACAACAGTACTGGAAGACATTGAGGCACAGGTTCCTAAAATCAAGCACCTCGCTCTGCATTTTGGTCAGTCGTTACCTCTGGGTTTGTGGGAACAGTATGTGGAAGGCCCTTCTGTTTCAGGATGACCGGCACCGTGCCCTGTTGCTCAAAGCAATAACATTAGGGCATAGTTGGGTTGGGTCGTGTTTTGTTGTAGTACCTTAACCCCTCTAAACACCACTGTGATGACTGGGCCATTATTCCAAAAGATAAACTTTATAATCTTGTAATTCGCTTTCTCAGATCTATAAAAGCTGTTAAATCTGCAAAAGGGAAACCGATCAGAAGAGGATTTTGTAAATGTTCCTGTAGGTGTAAAGTGCAAGTGTTGCAAAGTAATGTTGATCTTTTTTTTCATATAAACACTGCAGTATTTACATGTAAATAATGCTGATGCACTGGAACTTAGTTCAGCTACAATCAGCAGTCTTTTTTTACATTATTTGGACAATAGTATTGGAACGCCTTCACCTACTAAAGATTTTAATGATTTATAATATTTTACGATTATTTAAAGAATAAGGTTCTTGATGGGGTCGAGGTCAGGGCTCTGTGGGGGTCAGTCAAGATCTACACCATATCTCAACTATACCCATGTCTCTGTAGCCCGGGCTGTCTAATGGCAATGCAACTAAATAAAACCAAAAATGAGTTTGTGTCAGGAGGCACAGCATGCTGGGAAAACCAAATAAAGGAACAAATAAAAAAAAGTTTTTATAATTAATCAATATACAAAATCTCAGGACACATGCACATCCATGTATATCTGATGGATTATATCAAATAAATTCTGAGTTTGCTAACTTTAGCCTGATGGTATTTCAACATTCAGGTAACACTAAAAACTGCACGATAGTTTCATTTCTTTAGCTTGTTTGGTAATACAATAAAAAAAACATTTTTTAGATTTTAAGTAATAAAAAAGGTTTACAAAAATTGCAAATAAAACAGGAATCTATAAAAATCTGATTTTACAACACGTTCCGGGAAATGTGTTATTGTCACATCAGCGCCCTCTAGCGGCCGCTGGCGCTCCCTGATCTCCTTTAGTTCTCCTGTACTGTGTATGTAGTTCTATTAGATTCAGCAGTGTCTCTGTCGCATGTTCTCCTTTTTGTAAGATCCTTAATGAACCCTCCACAACAATGACCAAAAAAAGCAATGCATATAAATGTCTGTAAGGTAAAAAAAAAAGAACTTAAAGCTAAACCTTTCTCAAATTGTCTAAATCTACTATTGAAGAACTCTAAACAACAGCTAAGCATGGCAGCGTTACAGACACAAACCTACCGTCCTCTAAAGCCGTGCTGCCTGTCATCACACTGACAAAGCCAGCAGGTCATCAGAACAATGTTTTGTGAGTTGAGTTTTTTGTTTAAGTGTAAAAAATCAGGACGGCTTGTCATCACTGATGGAACAATGAATTCAAATTCATTCATTTATTCATTTATATCTTCTGCTTAATCCTTTACTAGGGTTCCAGGGGGGGTTCCCCATCCAGGGCAAAATGTTTTGGGCGCTAGGCAGATACACCCAGGACAGGATGCTAATTTATCAGTGGGCACACTCACTCACTCACACACACACACACACACACACACACACACACACACACACACACACACACACTCAAACACTTTATATGGGTCAATTTAGAGCATTTAATTCACCTTGAATCCATGTTTTTGGACTGTGATAGGAAACTGGAGAACCTGGAGAAAACCCACACGGACATGGGGAGAACATGCAAACTCCACCCAGATTGGGATTCAAACCTTTCCAGCGCTGAGAGGAGAACATGCTAATGATTAAGCCACTCTGCCACCCAAATTCTGAGTTATATCAGCAAATTTAAAAACAGGAAATCTGAGAATGTGGTTCATGTGCAAGACGATGCTAAAGAATTGATAAAAATGAATAAATGTTTTAGAACAGACTCATGTCAAAATGTTGGGGTCCTGTTATACAGCTTGTGCACGGCGCTGTGCGATGCTGTTGACACATGTTGTATTATCCCACACATCACACACATCTTCAGTGTACGTGTCAGATGAATTTTTTACAATTCAGTTCGATTCATTTTTCCATTACTGAAGAAAATACCAGAACAGCAGGATTCACATCAGTCAGCATCTGCATCCCTGGGTTCGCAGGCAGAGATTAAAAGCTGCAGCATTAAAATAGCAATCTGCCAAAGTCAGAATGCACCGAGCTCTTAAAGGGAACGGCAGGGGACATGCTAATTGGTTTATTACATTTTACAGCCAAACCACACCAATGAATAATAAAGAGAATCCGAACATGTGACTGAAAGCTTCACAGATGTGTGATATTGGGTCATTTTATCGATCTATTTTTGGGACTGTTTAGCATTTCGGTTCACAAATGTTTAAACACCACTCTAGGTAAATTGCTTGACCATTCTGTACATCTGTCCACAGGTGCAGACAATGATTCAATACACATAATTCACCTGTAAACTGATTATTATAGATAAACATTTATATCATCCCTGATTTTATGTAAATCAAAAGTTCTACTTATTTTGATCTAATAATGTTAAAGACTTATATTTAAATACATCATTATTCTTAAACGATAGTCATTTAAACACTAACGTGGGAAAATGTACCAACAATCTTAAAACTGATTGTTTTCTTTATCTCTCATTAGTTTTATATTTTAGTTTTTTTTTTTTACATTTTCATTGCAGCCCATTCAGACTATTTTACAAAATCCAATAATTTTCTGGTGACATTAGACAATAACCATTAATCAGCATAATGAACATGCAGCACAACAAAACACAAAGAATGATCAGACTGACACAAAGTTAAGACTATTAACTATGAGGACGAGTTACTAAGGAGATCAATGGGTTTAATCATTTCAGTATTTGCTGAATGACTTTGCCGGTGTACTGACCTGTTCTAACTCCTGAGTTCTACGGGGGTGAGTGAAGAGAACACTGCAAAAAAATGCAAAACATAAAAATGGATCAGTGTGACTCGAACAAGGCCTCCGCAGACAAGTGAAGAGGAGCTGAAGCCCTCCGTCGTCTTGGTTACGATTGCTTTTTCAAGCAGTTCAGCCAATAGGAGGCTTCAGTGCTGGACACACAAAGGACCATGTGACATTCTTTAAAGAGAGAAGAAGGCATGCCCAGCTAAAGGATTACTGACTCAGATAAAATGAGGCTGAACTTTTCTTTCCCACAGCTCGCCATGAAGCTGTAACCCAAAGACTTTTGGTTAATTTATGGCAGCATGGTATTCTCTTTGACATCTGTACTTATTCTGTTGGTAAATAACTAACAATAGTTTAAAAAGCAGCTGTAACCAAAGGTATGATTTTAATGTTTTGGGAAAGACCCCAAAATTAAAGTTTAGAGTAACACAAGTTTGGTTTAGAGGAAATGAATGATGTCATGACGACAGTGGCAAGAAAAATCTCTGTTATTGTTGTTATTTTTATGGAAAAAACCTTGTGAGGACCGAGCCTCAGTGAGGGACTAATCCTTCTTGATCACACCCATGTGCAGATTATGCAATGATCAGGTGTCTATTTTTAAAAGTTAGAAAACTTATATCAGGTTCTATGGTTCTAATTCATTTTATCAAATAAATGCACCATACGCTTCTACAGTTCCATTCTGTAGTCCATCTGTTTCTCTACAGATTCTATTAGTGCCCTTTGCTCTGTTCTCTGATAATCAGGACCCCCACAGTGCAGGTATTATTAGGGTGGTGGATGATTCTAAATGCTGCAGTGACACTGGCATGGTGGTTCATGTGTGTTAGTGTGTGTCTGAAGTTCAAACCCTGTATCCACTTACTGTACACGTCCACCTCACTGCTTCATCTTGTGGATGGACAATCAGAGACAGTAGGTCATCTGCTGCTGCACAGGGTGCTGCAGACAGGATGATGGTGAGCAATACAAAATACTTAAAGAACTACAAAATGTTTTGCTTTGTTTGTAACAGTTTCTAATATTTTAAGAATTTTGGGGTGTGATAAATAATTAATGTATGAATAATGTATGTGGTTTTCTGGAAACCTCCATATTTCATTATTGGGTCCATAGAACTGATCCGAGTGCACCTTAATGTTACCACAGTTGTCCACTGATGGTCAGAATAGTGGGATCGTAATCCTTCATAATTTCTCACAAAATGATTATTCAATTTACATCAATATCATTTCATAGAATTAAAATAAAGTATCACTTTAATAATCGTATTATATCGTTATATAAAAACCACAGCAGACTCTCGTTTTTTATTTAAACGGTTTAACGGCTGAAATTTAAATCAATACATGTATGTGCTGCCCTCTACTGGAGAACCTGAAAAACGCATCAGGCTCACATTAAAGCAGTTCTGTATCTCCATCTAAAAGTAAAAAAGGGTGATGGTGATGTGATGGTGATGTGATGGTGATGGTGATGTGATGTGATGGTGATGTGATGGTGATGGTGATGGTGATGTGATGGTGATGTGATGGTGATGTGATGGGATGTGATGGTGATGTGATGGTGATGGTGAAGTGATGGTGATGGTGATGTGATGGTGATGGATTGTGATGGTGATGTGATGGTGATGGTGATGTGATGGTGATGTGATGGTGATGGTGATGTGATGTGATGGTGATGTGATGGTGATGTGATGGTGATGGTGATGTGATGGTGATGGTGATGTGATGGTGATGTGATGGTGATGGTGATGTGATGGTGATGGTGATGTGATGGTGATGGTGATGTGATGGTGATGTGATGGGATGTGATGGTGATGTGATGGTGATGTGATGGTGATGGTGATGTGATGGTGATGGTGATGTGATGGTGATGGATTGTGATGGTGATGTGATGGGATGTGATGGTGATGTGATGGTGATGTGATGGTGATGGTGATGGTGTGTGATGGTGATGTGATGGTGATGGTGATGGTGATGGTGATGTGATGGTGATGTGATGGTGATGGTGATGTGATGGTGATGTGATGGTGATGGTGATGTGATGGTGATGGATGGTGTGATGGTGATGGTGATGATGGTGATGTGATGGTGATGTGATGGTGCAGCATGCAGGACGTGATGGTGATGTGATGGTGATGTGATGGTGATGTGATGTGATGGTGATGGTGATGTGATGGTGATGATGATGTGATGGTGATGTGATGGTGATGTGATGGATGGGTGATGGTGATGTGATGTGATGGTGATGTGATGGTGATGGTGATGTGATGGTGATGTGATGGTGATGTGATGGTGATGGTGATGTGATGTGATGGTGATGTGATGGTGATGGTGATGGTGATGGTGATGGTGATGTGTGATGGTGATGTGATGGTGATGTGATGTGATGGTGATGTGCTTGTGATTGTGAGTGTGATTGTGATTGACCCAGACAAAAATAAACAACTTTGAGATAAAGTAAAACAGATATCATTAGCCAGTTCAACCTTGTCCACCATCAGCGGCCCACTGGGTAAATGCTTCAGGTGAACGGTCCTTTCAGAGTGAATCTGCAATAATTCCACTGTAACTTGACCTTATTTATTACTTTTACTACAAAGATTTGCTTAAAACTTTACAAACACAGCTCACAACACATTTTCACGTTTCAACAGTTAAACGAGAAATCTGGCAACCCCTGAGCTATCGCGCCACCTCGGAGAAACATGGCAACCCCGGCGTGTCAGGCTGCATTCGAAGCAGGGCGGCAGTCCGCCTTCAGCTCCGCGGCTCCGTCACAGCGGCGGCGGGGGTTCGGGCTCTGCTGAGCCGCTGGGCTGTGGAGCTGAGGCGGGGGTTTGTGGAGCTGAGGCGGGGGTTTGTGGAGCTGAGGCGGGGGTTCGTGGAGCTGAGGCGGGGGTTCGGATTCAGCCGCAGCGGTGCAGGCTCTCCGGCCGTGGCCGCAGGTTTGTGGAGCTGAGGCGGTGTGTGTTTTCTGCTCAGCGGCGAAAAATCGACATCGAGAACCACAGAATTCAGAGTGATCTGTAAGTACTGTAATCTGAATGAGTAACCGAGCGGTGCGATTCGCTTTAATATTGAGTTATCTTATGTTGTTATGTGATGTGATGATGTGATGTTATATTGTGTTATATTGTGATGTTGTTAGTGAATCCTGCTGTCTCTGTGATGGTGTTTAAATGAGTGGAGCTGTGTTTCAGTCTTTAAAAGTCTGATGTTTCAGTTCAGACCTAAATAAAAATAAATCCTGATTCTGATTCTGCTCTGAATGAAGTTTATTCAGCTCTACAGATGAGGACCGCATTGTTTACAGAGAGACAGAGAGAGAGAGAGAGAGAGAGAGAGAGAGAGATCGAGAGAGATCGATATGAATGATGTCATTCACTGCGGCCTGCGGCTCCGTCTGTCTGTCCGTCCGTCCGTCCGTCTGTCCGTCTGTCTGTCTGTCTGTCTGTCCGTCTGTCTGTCCGTCTGTCTGTCTGTCCGTCTGTCCGTCCGTGTCTGTCTTCCCGTCTGTCTGTCTGTCTGTCTGTCTGTCTGTCTGTCTGTCCTGTGGCCCCTCCGCTGCTGCTGTGGGGATCATCACATCATCGCACACAAAACCCTGACTGCAGCGTGTGGAATAATGCAGCTTTATTATCTGTTCATTTAAAGTCCTTCTGTTTTCCAGAACACTGTGAGAGATCTTTAATAAAACCTCATTAACATTTACATCTGGTCATTTATTACATTTGGTCATTTATTACATCTGGTCATTTATTGGACGCTTTTATCCAAAGCGACTTACAAGGTGAGCACAGGGTTCATCACAACATCCCTGGAGCAAAGAAGGTTAAGGGTCTTGCTCCAGGATCCACACTGGTAACTTCAGTGGACCTGGGATTTGAACCCACAACCTTCAGATTGATAACCAACACCCTGTCCACTGAGCACGAAACACACAAACTCCTGAAAGAGGAATTAATTAATTAGATGTCTGAAAATCCTTCACACAGTGACATTCTTATTTTAACATTAGTATGAAGTCCATATAACGGCACGGTGGCTTAGTGGTTGGCATGTTCTCCTCTCAGCACTGGGGATTCAGGTTCAAATCCATTGGGTTTGCATGTTCTCCCCATGTCTGCGTGGGTTTCCTCAGGGTGCTCTGGTTTCCTCCCGCAGTGCAAAAACATGGATTAAAGGTGAATTGAAGTGCCCCACATAGCATGTGAGTGTGTGCCCAGCGTCCTTTGTGTGATTTCATTAATATAATTACATATCTGATTTTTATTGGTGTACTGTAGTGAATGTTGTTCTAATACACTAATTATATTTTGTTTTTATCATAAGCTCTGATTTGATCTAAGATAAAAAGATTCTAAATAAACTCTGAGATGAATGCAGTTATGGTCTGTATGTAAATCAGCTGACTCAGCTCATCGTCCATGCTCATACTGTAACCGAGCGCTGGGTTATAAACCACCGTTACCATTCATTCAGCATCAGATCAGATTTAACAGATTAGCTTTCATCTTTTAATAATATTGTTTAATTTATCGTATTCACAATCGTTTTAACATTTTTTTAAACTATGGAGTTATAGTTAAACAAAACTACATTTATGTTTTCAGGTTTTATTTTGGAGGAAGTGAAAATGACAGAGTACAAATTAGTGGTGGTTGGTGCTGGTGGTGTGGGAAAAAGTGCTCTTACAATTCAGCTGATCCAGAACCACTTTGTTGATGAGTACGACCCGACGATTGAGGTAGAAACTGCACTATTACACTTCAAGATTCTAGAAAATTTAATTATCATTAATATCACATGTGGTACATGAGATAAAAAACGAAATTATGGATCACGGACCCCGATTGCCCTGTTATTTTAAAGTTATCATTTAAATTTACATTTTAAAGAAGAAAATAAGGATTTTTTTTTTATACAAAAAATACAGTATATAGATGTGTGAAATATACTAATATACAACTATGAATATATATATATATATATATATATATATATATATATATATATATATATATATATATATATATATTATATATATATATATATATATATTCAACTACAGGTATAAATATAAAATACACATATACAACTTGTTTTTTAATCATGTGAATGCTGGCTTTTCCGTTTTTTTCTTCTTTAATTGCTTCATCGCAGTTAACTCCTGTTCGTCGTGCCGTTTCTGAAGTCTCTGTAATCACATCGGTCCTCCTCTGACTGCAGTGTTTAATGCCACGGAATGTAAACTGTGATGTAAAATGAAGTGGAACGTGCTGTAGTCTCAGGTTTTAGCTCTTTTAAGAGATTTTTTAAAGGAGTACAGATGTGGATCGTTAAAAGGATCTTCCCCAAATTACTGATCATTCGTTTGCTGATCATTATTTATAGCTAAAAATACCAAACATTTAGATTTATTCTCTAAATCTGTACGTAATGTGTTTATATTGTTTTAAAATTAAATAATTTTTCTGTATCATATCATAGACACAGACTTGTGTTTACTTCACATCAGGATTCTTACAGAAAGCAGGTGGTGATCGATGGCGAGACGTGTCTGCTGGACATCCTGGACACGGCCGGTCAGGAGGAGTACAGTGCAATGAGGGATCAGTACATGAGGACGGGCGAGGGCTTCTTGTGTGTCTTTGCCATAAACAACTCCAAGTCCTTTGAGGACATCCATCAGTACAGGTTCACACCGTTAACACACACACACACACACACACACACACACGCACACACACACACACACACACACACACTTCAGAACTTGATCAGGTTCTTTGATCTGAATGAATGTGTTTGTGGATTCACAGGGAACAAATCAAAAGGGTGAAAGATTCTGATGACGTGCCCATGGTACTTGTGGGTAACAAATGTGACCTCCCTTCACGCACAGTGGACACGAGGCAAGCGCAGGAACTGGCTCGCAGTTACGGCATCCCGTACATTGAAACGTCTGCTAAGACGAGGCAGGTCAGAGTCCCCGCTTTACGAAAGGTTTTTGGCTTCCTTGATGTAAACTGTTTATTCCTGTTTTTTGGACCGTGTCATTTTAAGCAGCCCTACTCTCAGCTGCTGTGCTGTATCGGCTTTCTTCATTAAATTGAACCGGGACGGTTTGTCTCGTCACTAAAAAAACAAGTCTCATCAAGATAGCTGGAATTAGTATCAGCGACGTACCTCCAAAATCACCGAGGTCGGACGAAACGGAGAACTTAAAACCCTTTTCAAGTTTACTCTCGCTGTTCTTGAAGTTCTGAAGATACGCCCCACATCTCTAACTGTAACTCCAAGAGACTTTTTAAACTCCATATTCTCAGCCATAACACCAGCACTGCCTCATACCGACCTGGAACATCCCACGATCCTCACACCAAAGGAAGTGATGCGTGCACACAGCCCATTGGGTGTCTCCTCTATCACAGGACAGTCCACTCCATGAGGGCCAGAGCTATTGTTTACAAGATGAACCCAATAAAGTGGACAATGAGTGTGTTCAGGTTGGGGACTAAGATTTGAAAAAATGTTTATTTTTTTTTTTCCCCAAATCCCAATGTGGGTGGAGTTTTGCATGTTCTCTCCGTGTCCCAGTGAGTTTTCTCCAGTTCCACAGTCCAAAATCGTGTTTGGTCCACGGTGCTTTACTTTCTGCTTCTGTTGCTCTAATGTTCTCTGTCCACGTTTCGACCCACTGGATGTTTTGTTTCCTGTTTTGAGTAAACTCTGTTTGAAAATCGAGTTGGAGCAACACTCAGACAGATCAACAATCAGTCCAAATATAGTTAAAATGACACACTGCTGGCACATGACTGGTTGATTATATAATTGTTTAAATTAGTGCAAAATATATATATATATATATATATTTATAATTAGTTTGTTTCGTGTTTAGGGAGTGGAGGATGCGTTTTACACATTGGTGCGTGAAATCAGGCAGCACAAGCTGCGGAAGTTGAATCCTCCAGATGACAATGGCCAAGACTGTCTGAATTGCCGCTGCGTGGTGTCCTGATCAGGTACGTTTGCTTACTGTTAATCTGTTGTTACTAAGTATTGCATGCTTTATTATTAATACATTTACATTTAAAGATGCCAGTGGCTCTTGTCAGAACTCAGTGGTAATCTTATTTGCACTGTCAGCATTAAAGTGTTTCAAATATACATATCAGAGAATTGTGCAGAATGTTTACTCTATAAGCACTGGGATAGGCTATGACACCCTCATGACGCTAGTTTGGTTAAGCAGCCTAAAGAACTTATGAATAAATAAATTTAACTAATTAACCTGTCAGGTTACTCTTTAAAATGTTTCTTAAGAATTGAGAAAGTAAACTCTTGGAACCACGAGAATATAACCTGCTTTATAAACATTAACATACCGAATAGATTCACAATCAAGAC
>JAFMOC010000326.1:0-30000 GCA_019802505.1 Corydoras sp. C115 | reverse complement strand
GACTGGAAGCCCGTAAGTCATCTTAGTGTGAAATGTTATGAGATTGTATTTTACCCAACATTTAATGAATAATTTAGAATTAAGTAACTCTTTCCCTCATGCAACTGGTTCTATGGTTTTGTGGTGAATCATTGATTTTTTAAAAAATGGTCTGTAATGTAGGTGGCTTATAAATCATGTTTAATGATCTAACCTGTCATTTAAAATTACGACAAACTCTTCTGGTGCTTTTCATTATACATGCACAAGGATGTGGCAGCTCGGTGGTTGGTTAAAATGTTGGGCTTATTAATCTAAACTATGAGGGTTAAACTTATTAATATAAACTATGTTTTATTAAAGCAATGAGACACTGGAGGTTGTGTATTATTGTGAATAACTCATGGGAAAGAGGTGGAACTGTACTCCACTACACATCAGGACTAATAACACCTCTTTATGAGATTTATTTACAAAGCCTCTCATACCGTATTGCCTTTCTGTCCTCTGACCTCAGTCCACTTTATAAGTTCCACCTCTTTTTTTACTCCTTATTAGTTCCATTTATAAATGTATAAATGTCAATTTAATTATTTTAGAAATGTACAGTAGATTGGAACTGTTATTAATCTGTTAACAACATGACAACCACTTTTGCTTATACAATGTCCCGTGTTGTGTAATGTATGCTCAGTTATGTGTTCTCTGTTTCTTTGTCTTGTTCTAGCCCGAGTCAGATTTGTTTGGGTTAATCCAGGTCATGATTGTGGTCTTTGGAGAAGAACCTCCTGTCTTTTCTCGACCCAGCCCCCAGCCTGCATATCCAGGATTTCAAACTGCTGCTTCACCTAACAGTAA
Organism: Corydoras sp. C115; assembly: GCA_019802505.1. Taxonomy (NCBI): domain Eukaryota; kingdom Metazoa; phylum Chordata; class Actinopteri; order Siluriformes; family Callichthyidae; genus Corydoras; species Corydoras sp. C115. Next base: position 29,163 of record JAFMOC010000326.1, on the reverse strand, counting down.
TGAGTAGACCCTTCCTTCATTAATCTTTTAACTCGGGCGGGGGGGGGGGGTTTCTATACACACTTTTATGAAACAATTTTTATCATCACAATATTATTTTTCATACAGCAATGTAACTGAATATAAACCACTCGTGCATGAACAACTCTTTTATATCAGAGAACATTAAACGAACTGTATAACGTACATTTAAGATGGAGCAGCTCGTCTGTCAGGTTCATGATGTCATCGACATCTCATAATAAAACCAGACCTGTGGTTTCATCGCAGGTTAATGAGAAATCATCAAAACCCCCAGCTACCTGCCAATATCTGACTTTCTCTGTGCCCCAGAGACACATAGTATTAGAATGGGGCTGCCATCACGTGGTAAAAGGAGGAATTACACTTTTTATATTCAGTTTTACGATTTATTTATTCTGACAGAGCTAGCGAGCCATACATAACACATCATAAGCCTGAAGTTGAAGGCCATTTGGAAATTTTGACAGCAGGCCGTGATTGGCCCACGGACCAGACTTTGGGCATGTCTGTTCTAGTTCAGGTTCAAGAAATTTATTTATATAGCGCATTTTACTCTAGTACATTGTCATAAAGCATCTTGACAGAGTTAAAAGTCTTTAAACCCCCAAAGAGCAAGCTGAAGCAACAGTGGCAAGAAAAAAACTCCCTGTTATGTTGATATGAGGACCGAGGCTCAGTGGGGGACTCAGTGGCCGGGCCGGGTTCTTTCTTTGTTGAGAAAATGTATTAAAATCAGTAAAATGTATTTGAAGTTTCATCTCTTGCAGCATTGTACATGGCAAACACTCCAGGAAGTCCGTATGCACAGAGCCATTCACCAAGACCAGGGTGAAAAGCCTTCTTTTATTTATTGATTTACTGATTTATTTGTACGTCTTAAATAATGTAGTTCTGTCTTTTAAGATTTATCTCAATGTTTGTTTCAGAGGATATCAGGGTTATCCTTATCCTCCTGCCACATCTGGTTACCCTGGAACACCAACACCACATTACACCCCTGCTGGTCCTGCGGGTGAGTAGTTATTGTGTTAAGTAGTTATTGTGTTAAGCTGAGACTTGATTCACAACAACTTTAAGAAGAATCAGTCTTTAAAAAAAATACTTTAGTGAATGATTTGTATGTTTAGATCTCTGTAGGTTTTATTATGTCACTGGATTCTTCTGATTACGAGTTGTAGTTGTAACTGTATATTGCTGTGTACAAGCTCCATTTACAGATTTTTATATTACTAATGCTGTTTTAATGAATTATGCTAAATTGCATCTAATTTAATGCCAACCTCTATTTAAAGGGAGGAGCTGAGGCAGGGGCACACTTAAAAATATATATTTATATTTTTAAGACCTCATACAGAAGATTTCTTCAGTTTTTTTCCTGTTTGTAATTGAACTGTGACTCTTCTGTGTGGTGTTCCAGGTCCTGCTCGTGATGCCACTATCGGAGAGGACACCATCCGGGCCTCCCTGGTGTCTGCCGTGAGCGATAAGCTTCGCTGGAGGATGAAGGAGGAGATGGACCGAGCTCAGGCCGAACTGGATGCCCTGAAAAAGACCGAGGACGATTTAAAAAAAGGACATCAGAAGCTGGAGGAGATGATGAGCAGACTGAACCAAGAAATGGTCTGACTCTTATTAAGAACCTGCTAAATGTTTAGATAAAAATGATTTAGAATTAAAGACTATAATGGTACATTTAATTAGAATTTAATATAAATAAATACATATTTTAAACTAACAAATTCATTTAAAATGGATGGAATAAATTACCTGTTAAATTCTTTCCTGATGATCTGCAGAACAGAGTTCCAGTCCTTTGCTTGATGAACCTTCTCTCTGGTCCTGCTTGTTTCCTTTCATAACAATTACTGCACAATGACTTTAGTTTATCTGATTTTTCTTTCCCCCTCAGATTAATGTAGAAAGAAACGTTGAGACCCTGAAACAAAAGGACGAGGAACTGTCTGCTACTCTGGACAAAATGGAGCTGCAGTCAGAGAACAATGATATCGACGATCTGATCACGCCAACGGCGCCGCTCTACCGCCAGATACTCAACCTGTACGCTGAAGAAAACGCCATTGAAGACACCATCTTTTATCTCGGAGAGGCTCTGCGCACAGGTGTCATCGACTTGGATGTCTTTCTTAAGGTTGGTCATATTTTCATCTTTCATCTCCAAAAATTAACTTCACTGTAGTAAAGGTTTCCATGGAAACAACTTTAAATGTGGTGTTTTAGTCAGAAATGAGTTTCAGAATGTAAAATCCCAACAAAGACACTGATCTGGGGTGGGGTGGGGTGGGGTGGGTGGAGTGGAGGTAAATGTGAAGATCATGGTGGGGAACGTGGGGGGAGTGCAGTAATGCTGGGTTTATAGATAAGCAGAGCAGAATGTTGGTAGAATGGAACATTGTTGGGTTTCTACATTGGTGAACTTGAATGAAGCAGTATTAATGTGGAGTAACACATGGCGGGGGGGTATGTTGGTGGAGTATGATGTAGGGTTAGTATAGTGGTGAAGTAGAACTTAGCAGAACATGGTTGGGATACAAACGTCATTAGGGTGGAACGCAGTTTTGTACTTTGGTGAAGCTGAGTTTGGGTGGAGTGGAACGGTGTTGGGATGATGTGATTGGTTGAAGCTAAACAATGTTTTTTTGGTGTGCTGGTGAATGTGGGTGGAGATGAACTGGTCCAATTACAAAGTCCAACATGAATGGAGTGGAATGTGGGTGCAGTGGCACGGCGACGGCTTGCTCTGTTAGTGAAGCAAACACAGGGGTGGAGCAGGGAGCAGAAAACGAGTGGGGTGGGTGTGGGGTTCATCCTCCTCTGGCTGGAGCATTTCCACACAGGGCTCTGGGACCAAGTGCAGTTAACATCCACACGTAGCCCTTCACATGAAACCCATCCAAACGACTAGGGTTAAATTTACTGACACACATCGTCTCATTCAAATGTACAGTTCCAAAAAAACGGGGGTCGTACCGGGTGAACGGGGGGTCGTACCGGGTGAACGGGGAGTCGTACCGGGTGAACGGGGAGTCGTACCGGGTGAACGGGGGGTCGTACCGGGTGAACGGGGGGTCGTACCGGGTGAACGGGGGGGGGTCGTACCGGGTGAACGGGGGGTCGTACCGGGTGAACGGGGGTCGTACCGGGTGAACGGGGGTCGTACCGGGTGAACGGGGGTCGTACCGGGTGAACGGGGGGTCGTACCGGGTGAACGGGGGGTCGTACCGGGTGAACGGGGGGTCGTACCGGGTGAACGGGGGTCGTACCGGGTGAACGGGGGGTCGTACCGGGTGAACGGGGGGTCGTACCGGGTGAACGGGGGGTCGTACCGGGTGAACGGGGGGTCGTACCGGGTGAACGGGGGTCGTACCGGGTGAACGGGTGTCGTACCGGGTGAATGGGGGGTCGTACCGGGTGAACGGGGGGTCGTACTGGGGGTCGTACCGGGTGAACGGATGGTGAAACAAAAAATGCAGCATGAAGTTTGAGTTCAGTTTTAAATGTTTTCACATGTTTTTCTATTAAATCTGTTATAAATCTGATGCTGAACGATGCTGAACGATGTCGCTCTGTTTTCGTCTGCAGTACGTTCGAATTCTTTCGAGGAAACAGTTCCAGCTGAGAGCGCTAATGCAGAAAGCCAGACAGACAGCAGGACTTAGTGACCTCTACTGACCATCATCACTCACTCACTCACTCACTCTCTCTTATTCTTTATCTTCCTCACTTTTAAGAAACACTTTTATAAGGACGATGGTCGAGTCAAACCTGTAAATCATTAAACTCTGAAATCGTCTGAAATGTTTAAACGTTGTGTAAATGTTTAGCTCTGAACTGATTGACCAAAAGAGAGAGAGATGATTTAATGTAGCTTCATTTAAACATGTGTATCTAACTGCAGTACATTTATAGTCTTTATATATTTTTAAGGATAGTGTGCAGATGGATTTATTCTGTACATGTATGTTTGGGAAGAAATCAGTTCGGGTGCTGAACTCGGTGCGAGTGCTGCTCAGGTGAAGGTGATGCAGTGAAGGGAAAGCAGGGGGGTTTATATTGATCACTAATTTACTGTTTAAATATAAAAAAACCTGATTATTTTGATATTTCTAAGTGTTGTAAGTCTAAAGAATTTAAATAAAAGTAAATCTGTGTACATCTTTAATGGCTGGAATTTGTTTTATTGTAATTACAACAGCCATGTCAAAGAACGTGCAACACGAAAGACAAACTTGGACTTGTCTTTCATTTCCAGAAGATGTTTAGAAAAAGTAATTCAGAGTTTTAAAATGTGTTCATTTAAACTCCGTCCTCGTTCTTTAATGAGCTGCTCATCTCCTCTCCACCTTTCAGGACCAGTGCAGATCATATTTACCGGTCGGTGTTCTCTGTTCCTCACGGTGGATCATCAAACCTCTTTCCTGTGATTTATTCACAATGATGCACAACCTCGCGTGTCTTTATTTCTTTTATAAAACGCTTTATTTTTTATACATTTTTTTGTTTCTTTCATAAAATGAACACATTGATAAGAAACAAGGTTTGAGTGGAGTTTGCATGTTCTCCCTATGTCTGCATGTGTTTCCTCCCACAGTCCAAAACATGTATTCAAGGTGAATTGGGCCATCTAAATTGTTCCATATAGTGTGTGTGTGTGTGTGTGTGTGTGTGTGTGTTCTGTTTAGTTCAGTATGCCCAGAGTCTGGCCCGTGGGCCGTGATCCCAAACGGCCCGCAACTTATAATTTTATAATGTGTTATTTATGGCTCGTTAGCTCTGTTAGAATAAATTAATCATATAACTTTTAAATGTGGTTAGCATGTTCTCTCGGTGCTGGGGATTAAGATTTGAATCCCAATCTGGGAGGAGTTTGCATGTTCTCCCCGTATCTGTGAGGGTTTCTTCCATATTCTCCCGTTTCCTCCCACAGACCAAAAACACATTCATTCATTCATTCATTATCTCCCGCTTTATCCTCTATTAGGGTCGCGGTGGGGTTCCCCATGCCCATCCAGGGGAGAACATTTCGGACGCTGGGCAGATACACCCAGGACAGGGCGCCAATCCATCGCTGGGACCAAAAACACAGATCAAGGTAAATTGAATGCTCTAATTTGCCCCAAGGGCAGCACGGTGGCTTAGTGGTTTAGCATGTTCTCCTCTCAGCGCTAGGGATTCCCGGTTCGAACCCCATCTGGGTGGAGTTTCCATGTTATCCCCGTGTCCGCATGGGTTTCCTCCGGGTTCTCCGGTTTCCACCCACAGTCCAAAAACATGGATCAAGTCAATTGAGTTCTCCAAATTGCCCCATATAGAGTGTGTGTGTGTGTGTGAGTGAGTGTCGATGGATTGGCGACCTGTCCTGGGTGTATCTACCCAGCGCCCGAAACGTTCTCCCCTGGATGGGCAGATGGGGAAGCCCGCCCCCCCCCCCCCCCCCCCCCCGCGACCCTAATATAGGATAAAGCGGAAGATAATGAATAAATAAATAATTTGCCCCATATGGAGTGTGTGTGTGTGTGTGCCCAGTGATGTCGCCCCTGAATGGGCGTAAGGGAACAGACCCCCCTCCCCCCCCTTTCCTGCAACCCTAGTAAAGGATTAAGTGGAGGATCGAAAGATAATGAATGAATTCTGCAGAACTTCTGACTGATGTTCTCATGTGTAAGTCGCTAAATGAATAAATGTAAATGTAAATGAATGAATTTTTAAATGTAATTTCTACTTTTACCACATGATGGCAGCACCATTCTAATTTGTTTTTGCCTTACAATACGATGGCGCAGAGAAATAGCGTCAGATAAACAGAAACCGCTAGGGGGCAGCAGAGGAGAGGCTTTTGATGATTTCTCATTAGCCTGCAATTAAAACACGCAGCTGATTTTATTACGAGATGTTGATGACATCATGAATCTGACAGACGAGCCGCTCGATCTTATATTTCTTTTTTTAATGTAAGCTTTTCTATACAGTTTGTTCAATGTTCTATATAAATAACATTGAACAAACCAATATACTATATGAATATTATTATTTATGCATTTGAAGGCTATATAAACCCTTCCCAATTTTTAATGAACCTTTCCAACACTCATATTCACCTATAAAATCCCGAGATATAGCAAAACGTCTGCGATACAGTGCCGAGTGACAGTGAAGCTGCGATATAGCGAGCGAAGCCTGTATCTCAAATAATGAGAGAGCAATTTAGTTTATCACATTTTTAGTGGAACGTTTCCTAAAGTATCAGTAAATAAATACAAAGAAATCTAAATGTAAGACTCAGTTTGTGAGATTTCACACATTAAAGTCCACGTGCTCTTGAGCATTCCAAGGTTACCTAGCAACCCCAGTTCAGTCTTATGAAATATTTAGAAGTTAATCTAAAATTTTGATACTTTAACCTGTTTGTGTACAAAGCCAGTGTTCAAGGTCCCATTCAGCATTTGATTGATTACTATCGCTTCAAGTTCATTATTTTGAGCTGAACCATGGAAATAAGGTCTGATCAAGAAGGATATCTCTTTAAAAGATCCAGCAATGCCTTTGGGATATGGAACAGGTTAGCTACACCTAGTTTCACTCTTTAGGTAAAGATTTGTGGAACTGTAAAGCTGATTTAGATTATAATGAGTCCCTGTGTGTTGCTAACATTTTGCAAACCATACAATTAAACATTATTACATTTATTTGAACAATAGGGAGCTATGGAAGTTCAGAGTAATGAGTGAGCTGTAATTTTTATGATAGAAGAGTTTGTAAGGTGTATGTGAGAATTGAAAAACATCGAACCATAAAGCGTGTGATTTAAAGAATATAGTTTATTGTGTGTATTATTTGTGGTATAGTATAATAATAAATAATAATTTAACTATAATTACCAGTAGTCTATCCTCTGGTGTTGTTCCCGTGCGTTTTAAACATGCTGTAGTGCATTCCCTGCTTTAAAAACCTGGTCTTGATAACATGGTTTTGGCTAATTATAGTCTCATTTCCACGCTGCCTTTTATTTCCAAAAATATCAGAGAAAGTTGCTTTTGTTCAGCTGAAATCATCATAAATTCTGAAGATTTTCAGGCTGGTTTTAAAACCCTGCATAGCACAGGGTCTGCAGTGAAGACAGTTTTTAATGATGTCCTCTTGGACAATGACTCTGGATATCATGTGATCCTTGTTAGATCTAACTGCAGCCTTTGACACAGTGGACCACAACATTTTCATTTCCAAGTTGCAGACCCTTAGTGGGCATTAGTGGTGGGGCTTTGGAATGTTTAAGGTTCTTTCTGACAGCCAGAACACTGTGCGTGAATTTTGCTGGCTCAGAATGCTCTTTAGCTCCCCTGTCATATTGCCAGAGTTCCACAGGGCTCTATTTTAGGACCTCAACTTTTCTCACTCTATCAGCTTCCATTAAAAAAAAAAAAAACGTCTTCTTCTTTCATTGTTATGCGGACGACACCCAAGATATGTCCCACTGAAGAAGTAAGATGCCTTCTCCACTAAACCTGTTCTTTGATGTTTTGAGGATATTAAAGCTTGGATGGCTTTAAACTTTTTAAATTTTAATGAAAACAAAATGTTTTGGTGTTTGGTCCCAGTGGTTGCTGTGGATCTGCCTCCCTGTTGAGGGATAAATTTAACCCCAAATGTCATAAAACCAACCTTTTTATGTCAGGTGTAATGACAGGACCGTCTTGACACCCATTTGCTCGATCAAAAATAAATTGTGATCATGAGACAACAAGATTTGTCATGTCATGATAACAACTTCAAAAAAATAATAACACATGCCCTCCCTGAACTTGAATAGGGGCAGACTTGTGAAATCTATAACTAATCATTAATATTTTATTAAATCAAATTCTAAATGGGCGGCATGGTGGCTTAGTGGTTTAGCAGGTTCGCCTCTCAGCACTAGGGATTCCCAGTTCGAATCCCCATCTGGGTGGAGTTTCCATGTCCTCCTCGTGTCCGTGTGGGTTTCCTCCGGGTTCTCTGGTTTCCTCCCACAGTCCAAAAACATGGATCAAGTCAACTGACTTCTCCAAATTGCCCCATATAGAGTGTGTGTGTTTGAGTGAGTGTGTGCCCAGCGATAGATTGACGTCCTGTCCTGGGTGTATCTGCCCAGCGCCTGAGACGCTCTTCCCTGGATAGACATGGGGAACCCCCCCCCCCCACCCCCCCCCCGACCCTAATAGAGGATAAAGTGGAAGATAATGAATGAATGAATGAAAATTCTAAATAATGTTTGCTTCTTGTTTATAGAAATATTTTCATATACTGTTTTTGTGTTTTTTATTTTTATAATGGTTTCTTTGCAGACGCTGGTTCACGATTCACAATAACAAGCTGGTATATGCAAAATCATGTGAGGTTAGTCACATCTGTTCAAGCTGAGAGACACAATGTGTTCAAATATCAAAGTTTCGTGTAGTAAAGTTGCATTTACATTTACATTTGATTATTTAACAACGCTTTAATCCAACGCAATTTACAAGTATCCCAACTTGTTGACTGGGGTCAGAACACAGGAACAGCTTTGAGGTTTAAGGGTCTTCTAAAAGTTCTATAAAGAAAGAAAGCCCCACAGTCTGAAAATGCAATAATTATTATCTACAGCATACATTCTATAAGTAGCATAACAGTGTTGGTCTCTTAGAACCCGTTATTTACTGTTAATCTTTCATTTTGTTTGAAATTGTACCATGAGGAACAAACACGGACTTCATGGTACCTTTATATCTGAAAATTGTTTTACATAAGAACATGAATTACCTTCAAAAATATCTTTTAATCTGTATTTATCGCATTCGTTTTTTAGAGTAACTTGAATCTAGTGATGGCAGATCTGCAGCACTGTTCAGTTCAGGAGTGTAATATCTTTGGACGCAACTTCTGCTTTATGGTCCTGTCACCTGGAAAGTAAGATCACTTCCTGTCATCATCTTGTACAACACAGACAGGAGTGTAACAGAAAAAAGCTCTTTCATTTCGAGATTGTATTATTTTGTGTGTGTGTGTGTGTGTGTGTGTGTGTGTGTGTGTGTATGTAGGACTTGTGTGTTACAGGCCGATTCAGAGGAGTCCAGACATTCTTGGATCAGGGCGATACACAGCATCACTCCCATGTCAAGTGCAGAGAGGACACGCATTCCTTTGAAATGTTTGTACAAACTTCCACCTTTCACACTGTACAGCGTTTGTCCATCTGTTCTACACAACAAAAACATTTTATGTCCTCTGGACAATATATATATATATATGTGTGTGTGTGTGTGTGTGTGTGTGTGTGTGTGTGTGTGTGTTTAATTAGCTACTAGAGAAAAACACTGGTTCAGTTGTCACAGCCGTCACATGACATTCATCACTGGAGCAAAGTGAACGAGTGTCATTTCGGTACGAGGAGGCTTTTAAGTTTGAATGTAACCCACTTTTTTCAGGTATGTTTTACTCGCGTTACCTCTTGGGGCGTCTGCTAAGGAAAGGAGAAAATGGAACCATCATTAAGGCAACTCGGCTGTTTGACAAAAAAAAGGTAAAGTGTCAAAAGATTGACCTTAATGCTAATTTCATAATTTATACATTTAAATGAAGTGCGATCCAGAAGCTTCTAGTTCCTCATGTAAGCCTAAAAGTACAGACACAAGAGAATAGATATTACAATAAACCATATGATAATCCATCCATCCTTTATCTTCCGCTTTATCCTATATTAGAACGTTTCGGGCGCTGGGCAGATACACCCAGGACAGGACGCCAATCTATCACTGAACACACACACACACACACACACACACACACACACACACACACTCTATATGGGGCAATTTGGAGAACTCAATTGACCTTGATCCATGTTTTTGGACTGTGGGAGGAAACCGGAGAACCCGGAGGAAACCCACGCGGACACGGGGAGAACATTCAAACTCCACCCAGATGGGGATTCGAACCGCTGAGAATCCCCAACGCTGAGAGGAGAACATGCCAAACACTAAGCCACTGTGCCGCCCCCTATATAAGAATCATTAATGATAATTATTATAATTAATATAAGTAAATATTATTAATTTTAACTATAATAATAAATTAACCACAATACCATTAGTGACATGAACACCCTATTATTTAGAGATATTTTATTAAAAGTTTTAGTATTGTTGTCGGTGTGGTCTCATGTATAAGACACTAAACCACAGGTTGGAATGCAGATTTCTTTTGCAGTGTTTAAGTTCATATCTAAGACACTGATGTAATAATTACAACAGAAAGCATCTGCTGTGTTGATTTAATTACAGAAAGTCTTGATTTGTTAATGTGAACTGCTGCCTGCTGAAGTCTAATGAACATTTTAATATTTAAATAATGCTTTTTTTTTCTTTGTCCATATCAATAGGTTGTCTGGAAAATTGTAAACACGACCTGCAGATTGGTAAGGAAACTTATTATACTGATCAATCACAACATGTTTGAAACCTCAGCCAAACATTCAGCCAGTCAGACTCTCAGATTGTATTATTTTAAAAAAGATTTTATATGATGTGTCTGTAAAGGTTTGAACCCACAGTCTGAACACACTGTACATATGTCTAAATGTTTGTTCAATGATATCGTTGTCTCTGCTTTGATCTCAGCCTGAAAACCCATCTGCACTGCCGGCTGAGGTGGCCATGCTGGAGAAGTTGTCAGAGCCACCCCGCTGTAAACAAATAGTGATGCTTCTCGACTGGTTCATCGGGGAGGATTACTACATTGTAGTCATGGAACGATTTCACAATTGCATAGAACTCAACAGATATTCTTTCATCACCGACGTGTCTGAAGCTTCAGCCACATTCATCATGAAGCAGGTGATCACGGCCGTGCATCACTGCTTCTATCATGGTATTCTCCACAAAAACATAAAGGCAGCAAACATTCTTTTGAACAACTGGAATAGATGCATTAAACTTGCAGGCTTCGGTTCCGCCACGTTGCTTAACTCAGCCCCTATTGATCATTATGAAGGTCAATCAAATCATTATATTATCAGACTATTCCAGATCACTGCAACATCATTCATTTACAGTAAAAATATTCATCTTGTTCCCTTTTACTCAGGACCCATTCAATACAGGACTCCTGAGTGGATCTCTGAAAACAGGTTTTATGGTGAACCAGCCGCTGTCTGGAGTTTGGGAATCATCATGTATTTAATACTTCACAGCAAATATCCGTTTGCAGACAACAATGAGATTGTTTATAAGGAACCTGCTGTCAAAGCTAGTCTCTCGTTAGGTAAGAAATAAAAAGACTGAAAAGTAAAATATAAATATTATTTTCTACCTGGTGTACAGTGATCAGCCTCAGCCCATATCCCAGTGCTCACAGGCCAAATAGGAGGGAAATACCTTGAACAGGTCACCAGTACAAAGTGAATGTACACCAACACATGTTCTTTTATATTTGCTTTTCAAATTGTGGAAGGAAAATCAAGCTCCCTGACTAACCCCACTGTAGGAAAAACATACGAACTGAAAAGTACCGTAGAATCAAACCCAGAACCTTCCAGCTAACAACCATGCCCTCATTAATACCCTTTTGCAAACATGCCAACCAGGTTAGAATTTCTCTCTGTAACTTGTGTCACTGCACACAGACTGCCGCATGTTCCTGCAGAGCTGCCTGATGAAGGACCCCAGATTTCGACCATGTGTTCATCAGCTGCTCGAGCACCCGTGGATAAAAGACATCTTTACAGAGTCCAGGTTTGACAAGACACAATGAACAGATGGACAGGTATTCTATTACTGCTGTGTTTATCTAACAATGTCTTATCTTTGTTCAACAGATATTTTATCTGATTCATTATGAATATTTCTTTTTATCCACAACAAAAATCTACATGGACGGCTAAGTATACATACTATTGTGGTTTGATCTGATCATCAGCCTGTTTTTACATTATATAATATAATGTAACATAATATAATGTAACATAATATAATGTAATGTCTGTGGAGTTTTTTGTTTTGTTTTGTTTTTACAGGAAAGACGAGACTGCAATGTCATAGGATAGAAGGACAACCAGCTGAGCCACCGGGGAACGAGGACATGAGGGAGGTGCAGATGGACGCGCTTCACTGAGCTGAGGGACATGATAGACTGGCTGCAGGATTCAAATTGACCCCATTTTCACATTCCTAAGGAATCCTAACTTATTCTCAGTAACTTGACTTGAACCTTTCGTAGTGTTAAAGTTACCAATCAAAGACATATCAAAGACACACTGATGTGTTGACTGCAACAATAATAGATGTCATTCTTTATAAATTATTCTGTTTAATAACAAAATCATTTACATAAGCAGCTTTTTGGTAATGATCACTTGATCTCCTGTCCTCGGTTAGTTCAGCTCCAGACAGAATGGCTTTAAAATGATGTTTTATACTTGCAGATATATGTTCATACGACATCAAAAATACAATTTTCTTTCACAGTGACTAATATTCTTCACTTTTTTGTTTCTCCAATTTCAAACATCCGCTCCGATGTATGCATGTCCTAGGTTAAAAATGTTTGGCTGTAGATGTCAGTTTTTATTTATATTACATTTATATATATATAAAATATATATATATATATATATATATATATATATATATATATATATATATATATATATATATATATATATTTTTTTTTTTTTTTATTTTATTTAATAGTGATTAGACTCGACCTGCACAGTAAACATTCAACTTATTATAATGGATCTAATTGCACTTTAACGACTCTTTATCTGAACTTTAATGACTCTATATCTATATATACACACACACACACACACACACACACATATATATATATATATATATATATATATATATATATATATATATATATATATATATATATATATATATATATCCATCATCTTCCACTTTATCCACTATTAGGGTCGCGGTGGGGTTCCCCATGCCCATCCAGGGGAGAACTCGGGCGCTGATACACCCAGGACAGGGCACCAATCCATCGCTGGGCACCCACTCACACACACAAACACATTCTATATGGGGCAATTTGGAGAACTCAATCCCCCTGTCTGTCAGACAGCAAAATAGTTAAAGCAGTTACTTGAAACTGAAAACACAGACAAAAATCTGGACATTGAAGCTTTTGTGGACGCTATGTCACATCTTGATTCAAAACAAAAAAACTGGAATACTGCTACTGGAAAGTTATTTGATTCAGAAATTAGTAACGCTACATTCAAATGTAGGTAAACTAGGTAAAAGCCATACATAGTTAAATGTAATTTATGTAAAGCCACTGTCCATCACTGATCAGAGGTGAATAAAATTATTCCATGAGTACTATTACTGAAAATGGGAAGGGTTCAGGAACCAAAGCCACACAGAAGTGACAAAAACTGCTGTTAGCTGAACTTCATGGCGTATTCATTACCGAGCCGCTGCATGCAGATCACCAAGCACAAAGCCAAGGGCACACGATGACGTGAAGGACGCGGCCACCTGTTCACATGATGAATTGAGCTTCTCTGATCGGTCATCTGATGGATGAGGGACAGGGACTGAAATCTCAGAATAGTTTACCTGTCTGACCACATTTGTTTACCCATTAGTAAAATTGTAGTAGTTAATGCAAATGGTTTCATCCTCTGGTGATCTTTGTGTGCAGTGAAGATGTCAGTGTCAGGTCAGACTGTTTAAATCTTATAGATTTTCTATTTAAATGTATTGAAACGGCACTGATGAACATTTGAATGGTTCTGAGTTCAGGAACATACCCTGAATATTTTTTCAAAAGTAAAATTTTTTTTTAATTGAACTGAGTTCAGACATCAGACCAGCAGTTTAGAGGTTAATACTGTGAGGAGCAGAATGATCTGATCTAAAACCTGAGAGCTATTTTACAAAGTCTATTTACAAAGTGATTTATGTTTTATAAAGGTTCTTCTAATTGTATTGTTATGTCCCTATGACTTTATTGTAACCCTTTTATAAGGTAGATATATTAAATATAAATCCATTTAGAGTTAGTCTGTATTATTTGCCCAGTTCCTGGATAGTGATTGGAGTGTCATGGACTCGACTCTTGCAGTGTCCCTGTTGAATATCTGATGTTCTTTACAGCACAGTGAGCTCATACAGTGGTTCTCCTGAGCCTCCATTATAAACCTTCACCTTAGAGCCAACTGCTAACCTTCTGCAGGATGCTTAATGTACCGTGGACTCTCGGGTCGTTTAAGAGGGTGTGGTGGTGATGTCAGCTCTTTCTGTTTTAAATAATTTTCTTAATGGATTTGGTAAAACAGCCCGGGGCTGGTGAACTTTTGAAGGATCCTGAACTCTGATGCAGTCTAAATTATAACATCAATGTATTTCTACAATATTTTGAAGTGTTCATGTCACATTTTCCTTTTTCTTTCAGGAGTGCAGCTGTGAGGTCATGCATTGATGTTATGAGAGGACATGGGCTACAATCTCTGCATACGTGGCAGAAGCACATGTATTATAGAGACAGTCCACAGAGGCAGAGAAGGTAAAATCAGGTCAGTAACACTGAACAATGCAGCAGCATCAATCTGTATTTATCAGTGGTGGGTTGTGCATTCCACACCTATCCCTTCAATAATGAATCCGCCTGTCAATAACTATTTTATGGCTATAAAACATTTATTATGCAGAAAATTAGTATAAAGAGCTGTTGCATTGCAGATAGAAGCAATGCATTTTGATTAGAGATACGCGGCTCTGATGTATGTGTGCACCTTTTATAAGCTGATACCATTGGCCAGCACATGCGTTTTGATAAATCACCAACAATAACCTCAGAAAACTGCAATATTATTAAGGAAACTAACACTCACCTAAATCCTGATTGTAAAATCCATCCTTTTTTTTTTCCTTAAAAAGTTATTTTCAGTCGCTATTGAAGCTGATGCTGAAAGTCAAGTTGTATTTATAAGTTTTAATTGGCTGAAAATGTGCGCTCATCAAAAGTACTCTCCAATCAGAGGGCGTGAACACACTGACATAGCATTAGCCCACTGGAAGGCTCTGTTATCAAAGACTTAATCTCTGATTGGTTGAAGAAACAGGTTGGTGTGCACTTATTTAATGTTACCAGGTGCAACAAGTCATTCTGTGGGCCCAAGCACAAGAATAAAAAACCTGGCAACCAATGATACTGAAATGTGATTGGTTAAATGCTCTACTAAGAAAATACAGGTCTGGAAGTGAAAATGCTATGAAGGGAAGCAGACAGACAAATGTAATTATATAATAAAAATTAATGTCATTCTATGATTCAGAGATTTTAAAGGTCTGCAGAGAAGAACCTGTTAAAGTGCAAGAATCAATAACTGCTAATGGAGGATGGTAATCCAGATGACATCATGATGTTCAACGGGGCAGGTGATTATTATGGTCTATAATATCTTTTCATTATTTAACATTTAAAACTTTAATAGAGAACCATTAAAATTGTACTATTGAGAAAGAACCACATTATCAGTCCTGATGGTATGATACCTGATCTGGGTTCAGTGATGCTCATGGTAATTTGTTATGTAAATCAGGGCTGACCAATCAGAATTAAGCTCCATCTGCTGTTATTGTTATATAAAGTGTAAAAGTTCTACATGAGCTGCTCATAGATCTGTAGAACCTAAACGGAACATTAGATGAACTTTATCTGTTTGATTCAGATTACCCGATGTGTTTATAACTCAGTAAGTAAAATTATATATTCCGTTCCATTTCAGTTAAGGACTCTGTTGATGCTGATTTAAATACCTGATAATTATTTCTGAAATCAACAAATTTTCTTTATTCTTTGAAATGTATTCTTTTGATTAAATGTTCTGATTGATTTTCTTTTACTTTACAATGATTTGTACAGCCGAGTTTATCATTAAGAGCTGAGTGATGGAGCAACATCTCCTCATCCTGCTGTTCCTCACAGGTGAGCTAGAACTCAATGGAGATCAATCAGAACTACGTTAGTTCCTCTTCAAACCCACTGAGCTGATCAGTAGAAGAAAAGCACAGTGAGGTCTTTTAGGATCAGCTTACAAACACAGTAATGACATCACTGATAACAGACCTGTACTTCTGATCTACAGGAGTGGGTTGCACTCGTACCTACTATCTGATCTCACAGTACAAAACATGGGCTGATGCTCAGACTTACTGCAGAGCCAATTATCTTGATCTGGCAACCATCGAAACTGCAGCTGATCTGACTGATATTACAACTACAACATCACTGAGCAATCTGTATAATGATTACCTTTGGATTGGACTGTACAATCAGATCAACAGCTGGCGCTGGTCTTTAGGGGATGTGACGCTAGGAACCTACACAAATTGGTGGGGTGGAGAACCAGACAATTCATATGGAGTTGATGAGTGCGGTAAAATATTTACAGATACAACATGGGAGGATTCACGATGTGATGCCACGTTATACTTTATGTGCTTCGACAGTAAGAAAATTTTTTTAACTTTGTTGTTTGCTTAGGAAATACACATTATGGTCAAAAGTATTTGAACATACCTTCTAATCATAGTCTTTAGAAAGTTTTTTTTAAAATATATACTTAGTTGTAGAGTTTTAATTATTAATTCTTATTGTTTTTATTTTTTCCTGCAGACAGCTTCACTGGCACCAGTAGATATATTTACTACACTACTTATAAGACTTGGTATGATGCTCAGGCGTTCTGCAGACAGTTCCATACGGACCTCGCTAGTGCAACAACTGCAACAGAGAACTCAGATATCAGTGCCATTATCACTGGCACCAGTTGGTTCGGTTTGCACAGAAAAGGCTGGATCTGGTCAGATCAGACCAGTGCAATCAACATCCCATGGGCTTCAGGGAGGCCTGATAACTATGATGGAAATGACAATTGTGCCAATCTGTATCAGAATACGCTCTGTGATTATATTTGTACACAAACATATTATTTCCTCTGTTACAGCAGTAAGTTAAATAATATACTTTATTAAATTTACCAATGTAAGTCTGAATTGATTTGAGTTTCACCTGCATTTACAGATATCACTGCAAGTACAACTATGGATCCAACAACTACAGTCAGTACAACCATGAATCCAACAACTACAGTCAGTACAACTATGGATCCAACAACTACAGTCAGTACAACCATGAATCCAACAACTACAGTCAGTACAACCATGAATCCAACAACTACAGTCAGTACAACCATGAATCCAACAACTACAGTCAGTACAACTATGGATCCAACAACTACAGTCAGTACAACCATGAATCCAACAACTACAGTCAGTACAACTATGGATCCAACAACTACAGTCAGTACAACTATGGATCCAACAACTACACAGAGTTCAGTCATCACTGGACAGCAGCAGATCCTCAGGATGAAGGTTCAGTCCAATCAGGATGTGAACGATCCTGCAGTAATGGCAGCTCTCCTGGTTCAGGTGAGTTACAGTTCCTCTTCAGTACCATATTATCACCTGATCCTGAGTAATGAATGACATGCTCTGTGCTTCAGATCCAACAGAAGTTGAAGGATCATGGTTTAACCAACGTGAAAGTGACCTTCAAAAAACAATCAGATGGACTGGCTTTTCAAAAAACTTGATTAAACCTAATTAATCTTTCATTTGGATCAAATTAGCATCACTGAATTTAGTCGAAATGAACTCATAAGAGAATAAGATTATTCAAATCAAAGTTTATTTGTCACATGTCTAGATATACACAGTACAGCTAGCTGTGAAATGTTTTGATGACTTTCTCACAATTAAAAGAAAAGGTTGAAATTAAGAATAAAATTTGGTAAGTAAAAATATATATATTACAATAACACAAAGGTGAAAAAAACACAAATAAGACCAAACAATTCTGTAGCAAGTGAATGATGTGCATCAGTGTGTGCAAATAATGCAGTGCAGAGTTAAAACGTTAGTGAGAGTTATGAAGTGTTCAGGATTTGATGGTTTAGTCTTGATTTAGAATCTGAAAAGCCACTGGGAAGAAGATCCTCCTCATCCTCTCTGTGTTTGACTGCAGGGAGCGAAAACACCGTCGTGATGACAATAGAGTTAAGTGGAGTAAATTTCGATTCTAATGTTTTTATGATGTGATGTCTTTTAGTGACATTTATTCTGATTTATATTAGTTCTGTAGTTTCTTCAGCATGGTTATGCTTTAAAACATTTGACAAAATATTTGCAACACTCTAACATTTAACATGCAAACATTAATAAAGAGATAAATTATGATGCACTTTGTGGTCTCTTTTTTTAAAAACAAAAAAAAAAAAAAACAGTAAGTCGCTCTATGTTTATTAAAGATTATGATACATGCATCTTTTTTAAAATACATTAAGGGAATTGCAGCTGTCCCTAACACTTATTATTATTGCTATTGCTACAAAGTCACAATTGTTCCACCCCATGGAGGTGGAGGGGGGTCATCAATTTACTAGCATAGAGCACAAAATGGGGGCAAGAGAATGTAGTAAACTGGTTGACATCATTGCAAGTGTCACCAATCTGCTCACTCATTTTACAGTAGACAGAATGCCAGATTTAGACTAGTGATCATTACATTGTCATTTAGTCAAAGCAATTTAGAAATATCCAACTTATACATATGGTTCTTGTCAAAACACAAACCCTAACCCTAGACTTAACCCTAACCCTATACTTAATCCTAACCCTAGACTTAATGCTAATCCTAGACTTAACCCTAACCCTGGGCTTAACCCTAACCCTAGACTTAACCCTAACCCTAGACTTAACCCTAACCCTTTACTTAACCCTAACCCTAGATTTAACCCTAAACCTTGATTTAACCCTAAACCTAGACTTAACCCTAACCCTAGACTTAAACCTAACCCTAGGCTTAACCCTAGACTTAACCCTAACCCTTTACTTAACCCTAACCCTAACCCTAGAATTAACCCTAACCCTAGACTTAACCCTAACCCTAGGTTGAATCCTAACCCTAGACTTAACCCTAACCCTAGACTTAACGCTAATCCCAGACCAAACCCTAGGCTTAACCCTAACCCTAGTCCTAACCCTAGACTTAACCCTAATCCTTGACTTAACCCTAATCCTTGACTTAACCCTAACCCTAGACTTAACCCTAACCCTAGACCTAACCCTAACCCTAGACTTAACCCTAATCCTTGATTTAATCATAACCCTAGACTTAACCCTAACCCTAGGCTTAACCCTAACCCTAGACTTAACCCTAACCCTAGACTTAACCCTAACCCTAGACTTAACCCTTACCCTAGGCTTAACCCTAACCCTAGGCTTAACCCTAACCCTAGGTTTAACCCTAACCCTAGGCTTAACCCTAGGTTGAATCCTAACCCTAGGTTGAATCCTAACCCTAGACTTAACCCTAACCCTAGACTTAACGCTAATCCCAGACCTAGCCCTAGACTTAACCCTAACCCTAGGCTTAACCCTAACCCTAGACCTAACCCTAACCCTAGGCTTAACCCTAACCCTAGACTTAACCCTAACCCTAGAATTAACCCTAACCCTATACTTAACCCTAACCCTAGACTTAACCCTAACCCTAGACTTAACCCTAACCCTAAACTTAACCCTAATCCTTGACTTAACCCTAACCCTAGACTCAACCCTAACCCTAGACTTAACCCTAACCCTATACTTAATCCTAACCCTAGACTTAATGCTAATCCTAGACTTAACCCTAACCCTGGGCTTAACCCTAACCCTAGACTTAACCCTAGACTTAACCCTAACCCTTTACTTAACCCTAACCCTAGATTTAACCCTAAACCTTGATTTAACCCTAAACCTAGACTTGGGGTTAGGGTTAGGGGTTAGGGGTTAGGGTTAGGGTTAGGTGGAGGATAACAAAGATATTTATTATATAGGGGATTCCCTCTTAGTGCACGGGCACATGTCTTCCCCAGGTACTTATGTTCCTCATCTTGTCCATTACCTGCATAAAAACATCTAAAAGAGAGCATAATATTGCATCTAAAAAGCAGAATAATTTTATAGATCGGGGTGGGGGGGGGGGGGGGAAAGGGTATGGAAAGGGTAAAAAAAAGGGGGAAAAGAGTTAGGAACCTAGATTCTAAAAAAACTTTTATCCATAATAGGGTCCGGTTAAGTTTAGGGCTAGGTCCAGGGAAGAGGTTAAAATAAAATTAAAAGTCGGTTGAGTTCAGGGTCAGTTTGAAGTAAATTGTTAAGGGCGTTATTGAGGTTAAGTTTAGGGTTGAGGTTCGGGTTAGATTATAATTTAATCCTATTATATTAAGGTTTAGGGGAAGTGGTAAGGTTTTTTAACTTGGTCCTGTATAAAAAATAAAATAAAAAGGTTTTTAAAAAAATTTAAGATAAGATCCAATTTAAAACCAATAAAATAGATAAAATAAAATATTTGATAAAAAAAATTTTTGTAATAAAATATGTAAAATAGGGTTCTAACATTTAAGAATAATAAGCTTCCTAAGATCTACCTAACAACCTAAAACTTTAACCTATTAAAATAAGATAAAAAAACGGGTCTTCCATGACTCCTGATTAGACAAGTGAATCTCTTGAAAAGTATTTATTTCAGTCACTAGATGGAGCCATACTCCATGACAATTTTTCTTGAATTGATGACTGTTAAAACCGTTTATTGCTTCCCTAAAAAAGTATATTTTATTCTAGTGGTAAATTTAGTTTTTTTACCCACATATTAAAAATAGCGTTTGCCGTTTCAGGGAGCCAATGGATCCCATCCCTGGGATCCACCTCAAATTCAACATTGTCAACCATCGGAAGAAAGTTATATTTTTCTTTTAAAATTGAATTAAAACCCTCAATTAATCGTTTTGTGTTTGGTTTTAGGTGTTTGGAGTAGTTAATTTGAGAGAAGTAAATTGTTGCATTGGGGAACACTGTTTGACTAATTTTATATAATTGCTGAATTTTTAGGGTTAGGGTTAGGTTAGGGTTAAGATTAAAAAAACTTTTATATATGGGTATTCCCACTTAGTGTCATGGCACACGGTCCTCCATAAAAACCCCTGATTTGTAATACGAAAGATTAAAATCTGAAAAGTTATGATTAAGGGGGAGGGGGAGGGAGGCAATTGGAAGGTAAGGGTAGGGGTTGAAAGGGGGGGGGGGGGGGGGGGTAAGGTTAAGATTAGAGTTGGGTGGAGGGGGGGGGGGGTTTGTTTTGGCTATGGAAAGTAAGGTTGGGGGGGGGGGGGGAAGGGGGGGGGGTTGTAAGGTTAAGATTAGAGTAGGGTGGGGGGGGGGGGGCTATGGGAAGTAAGGTGGGGGAGGGGGGGGGGGGGCTGTGGGAAGTAAGGTTGGGGGGGGGGGGGGGGGGGGGGTTGTTGAAACGGGGGAGAAAGGCTTAGGAAGGTTAGGTTGGGATGGGGTTTACACTTTAGTAAGGTTAGGTTTAGGGTTGGGGTGGGGGGGACTGGAAGGTAAAGTGTAGGGTTGGGGGGGGGGGGGGGGCGCCATGGAAGGTAAAGGTTAGGGTTAGGGGGGTGGAGGGAGGGCCGTGGAAGGTTTTTAGAAGGTTAGAATGAGGTTTGGGGGAAGGGGGGGAGGGAAATTAGGTTAGGGTTGGGGGGGTGGGGGGGGGGGGGGGGCAGGGTTGGACGACTTAGGAAGGTTAGGTTAAGGATGGGGAGAGGGGGCGGCATGGAAGGTGGAGATTATGGTTAGGGATGGGGAGGGGGGTATGGGGTTTTTTAAGAAGTTAGATAAGGTTGGGGGGGGGGAAGGTAAAGTTTGGGTTAGGTTTGTTAAGGTTGGGGGGGGGGGGGGAAACTTTAGTAAGGTTAGGTTTAGGGTTGGGGTGGGGGGGACTGGAAGGTGAAGTTAAGGGTTGGGGGGGGGGGGGGCCTGGAAATTTAGGGTGGGGGAAAAGGCTTTTAGAAGTTTAGAATGAGGTTTTTAGGGGGGAGGGGGGGGGTTTAGGTTAGGGTTGGGGGGGGGAACTAGGAAGGTTAGGTTTAGGATAGGGAGGGGGGGCGGCATGGAAGGTGAAGGTTATGGTTAGGGATGGGTAGGGGGGTGGGGGACTTTTAAGAAGTTGGAATGGGGGGGGGGGGGAGGAAAGGGTTTTGTTTGGGTTGGGTTTGTTAAGATTAGGGTGGGGGGGGGGGGTTAAGTTTGGATTAGGTTTGTTTATATTAGGGGGGGGGGGGGGTTAGTTAAAGGTATGTGGGATATGCTACCATCAGGTGCTCTCGCTCAGTCAGTCCTGTTAGTCTCATTTTCATCCTTGAGGGACAAATTGGGTGTGTAGAAGGTGGGGCATATGTCATCACCTCATCTTTGTATCTAGTTAAGAATCAGAAGGTAAGTGAAGGGGAGAAAAAAAAAAAAAAAAAAAAAAAATAATAATAATAATAATAATAATAAATATTAAAATAATAAAACAATAAAATAATTTAAAAAAACTTATGTATTAGTCCTAAAAAGAGAAATTAAAATACCAATTTTTATTTTTTTAAAAAAGTGTTATAATAGTTACCGCTAGATGGGGCTATTGTATTAAAATTGCATCTCTTACTGGTCCGTGAGTCGTTACTTTAAGATCATAGAATCACAACGTGTGGATAACTAAAGGGGATGCATCACAGGATCTCATGTAGTAATAACATTGTAATAACCTTAATAATAGTATCCTTATTATTTTTAGAGGTTTAATCTATTCTGTTTCTATTTACTAATATTTTTCGTTTAATCCTAAGGGATCTATTGTCCCTAGTAGGTGCATCCACTTTCTTTCAGTTTTTTGTCTCTGTTGTTTAACCCAGTTTGTATTTGTTTCCAGGCCCAGGATCCTGAGATTACTCAACCCGTGTTCCTGAAAGTGGGTATGCAGTAGTGCACCTCCGCGTCCCTCCTGTATTAAATAAATGTGTTGTCTCAATCTCTGTTGTATTGAGTTTTTTGTCTCCCCGATATAAAGGATTCCACATCGAGAACATTTTATGGCATATACTACATTTGTCGTATTGATTGTGATTCTATGAGTTATAGCGTTTCCCTTCCCTGACTTAGTGTTATGTATATATGACATATTTCGAAAGTATGGGTCAATTTTATTGTTTTCGTTTTCGATTTTAGAGCGGGTTAAAATGTCCTTAAGGTTTTTATTACGTTTGTAGGCTAAGATCAATTGGTACTTTTTAAATCCCGGAACTTGTTTTTGTAGTTGTTCGTAGTGTGTTTTAATTTCTCTATTAAAGGGAGTTAAGTTTTGCGAGTACATATGGACAAATGGTATAAGGCATTCCTGTGTTTTTTCTGCTTTATTCGTTTGTCCATATGTATTTTTAACTTCTGATTTTATCGTTCTTAAAAATCTCCGCGAGTAGCCCCTCCCCCTCAGTACTTTAAAGAGTATTTTTGTGGCTCTTTCCACATCTTCTTCTAAGGAGCAAATTCGTCTAAAGCGTATTAGCTGAGATTTAATAATACCTTTAAAAGTATGTTTCGGATGGTAGGAGCTTTTATGTAATAGGGCGTGAGTGTCAGTCGGTTTAAAATATACTCTAGCGGCTGGACTCTTCCCTCCCTTAGTTCTCCTCCAAAACACCTCCGTATCCAGAAACTGAATTTTTTGTTCGTTTATCGTGTAAGTTACTTTAATTTTTTCATGGTGAGAATTTAATATCTGTGTAAAGTCCTTAAATTCTTCCATAGAACCTGTCCAAACTCCAAAAATGTCATCCAGAAATCGAAAATATACGAGAGGCTTAACTTTACATTTACCTAGTGCCCACTTCTCCCAATCCGCCATATAAATATTCGCATACGCGGGTGCGAAGGTTTTGCCCATCGCAGTTCCGTGAATCTGCAAATACGTTTCCCCATTAAAATTAAAATCGTTCCTTGTGAGGCCCAGTCTAAGTAACTGTAACAGAGCAGCATCCGGTCTTTTTGGGTCTGGGTTGGCAGTGAAGGCATCCCTCACTGCTTTTAGTCCCAGTTCCGTGTCAATATTAGTGTATAGTGATACTATATCTATTGAGAATAGGAGGCTTTGCTGGGGTGCCACAATATTATTAATTTTTTCAATAAAATCGTAGGTATCTTTAAGATAACTACTATGTTTCTGTGATAAAGGGTTAAGGTATGAATCAATGAACCCCGCTATTCTATGAGACTCCGATCCGCAGTCACTTACGATCGGTCTCCCTGCCGGGATTTCAAATGGATGGGGCCAGGATTTTGGGTCCTTATGGACCTTGGGAAGACAATAGAATTGTCGTTCCCTTGTTGTATCAGGTCCTATTAGGTAGAATAATTGTTTTTTATTAATAAACTTCTCCGAGAATAGTTTTTCCAGAATGGGTCGTTGTAGATTCCATGTCTCTTTTTGAATCGGTGCATCTAATTTAACATAATGTTCCAAGTTATTTAATTGTCTGTAGGCTTCTTTTAAATATTGGGTTTTATCTAAAATTACAATTTTAGAGCCTTTATCTGCCGGTTTTATAATTATGTGTTTATTAGTTTTTAAATTTTTTAAAGCTACTCTTTGATCATGATTTAAATTATCTGGTTTTATATAGTCCGATCTAATCTTCCGTATTGACCTTTGGTCCTTTTTAATTAGTGTTTTTATGGATTCGTGGGTATCACTGAGAGGTGGGTTCCAATTAGATGGTTCATAAAATGGCGTTTTATTTTGTTCCCTATCAAATTTAAAATAGTCTAATATTTTAATTTTCCTGTGATATTTATGTAGGTCCCCCAGCAATTCCCCCTTATTCCATGTCCTAGGGGTGGGGATAAAAGTTAAACCTCTATTTAAAACTTCCCTTTCGTGTTTATTTAAAATTAGGGTTTTTGATAAATTATAAATATTATCATTTAATAGGGGCAGGTTACACTCTCTATCCCCTATATCAAGTTTAACGTTTTAAACCATAAATTTAGAATTTCTGTCGCCGTGCTGGGGAGCCAATGAATTCCATCTTTACCAACTTTAAATGATGGCCTATTTAACCTGGGAAGGAAATTATATTTATCTGTTAAAATCGAATTTAAGTTTTCTATCAATGAACGGGTTTGTGGTTTTAGATCCCTAGAAAAATCAATCAGTGGGAAATAGATGGTTGAAAACGGGAATACTTCTTTACAAGTTTTACAAAGCTGCTGGAGTTGTTTTTTAGTCGTTGTAGTTTCGTTACCTTGTAAGCAGTTATTCAGGCCAATTGACAGGACTACGATTTTAACATTGTTATTGGGTTCCAGTTTTTGCATTACACCCCGTAAGTGGTACAGCGTTGCGCCCGGGAAACTATCTATTTGGACATCTGGATGGAAGAAGTAAGGAATCTTTGACAGGTTAGAGTCACCGATAAAAACAATAGGTTTATTGATAGTTAAACTCCAATCTAAAATCTTTCTTTGTGTTTTAACATGTCGCGTTGGTTTGAACGACGTTCCGGGAGGAGGATCTCCAGTTTCCATCGGATTACCCTCATTTTCATCTAGCGGTTCTACCGGCGGGTCTGGTCTAGAGGATCGAGGTGCCAAAGCTTCAAGAGATCCCCTTCCTTCCCCTGGTTCTCCGCTGTGAGAAATTTCCTGTTCGGATGAGGTGTCCTCTGGAAGGGAGATAACGGTTAGTAAATCTGTTTCCATTTCCACCGCGACGTTTGACATTAAAAATCGTCCCTCTCTTGAGTTTGTAGTAATAGGATTCTGTTGTTCTGTTATTCCCCCCTCGTTTAGAGGTCCATGTTCCCGTGAGATTACATTTATTTCGACCTCTATTTCTCTCCTGTTTGCCCCCATCTCTACCCGTTCTGAGGTGGGTATTTCCCGACTGCGCTCCTGCTCCTCCCCCTCGAGTACCGCATCCGTTATTTCATTTTCCTGATTGATTACGCCCTGTATTACCGCGTCCGCATACGTTCTGTTTTCCGCCCCTCTAGTTTCCATTATCCTAAGATTTTTATCATCTATAAGTTCCCTCACTCGTTCAATTGAAGAGTTAGTTAATTTTTGTTTATATCTGGTTCTGGCCCAGCCCACCGCTTTATCAAAGGCCCCGTTGTCTAGTGGTCCTAATTCCCCTAAATGTTCTCCAATTAACCCATCATAATGTTACCATAAAATATCTAAGGTCCGTTTCATCCAAATTTCCGTGTTTAATTTAACTTTATTTTGCGTTTCTGAGTTTGGGCAAGCTGGTTTAATAAAATCCGTTAGTTTAAGTACTTGTTTTTTCATTCCTGTGGGAAGCGAGTTCAATCGATTCGCTTTCTCCAGGATTTCCACATGGTGGATGGCCTGTATTAATTTAAAATATTTTTTTGTTATTGTTAGAATTTGATTCGGAGGTCTCGATGTTTGTGCAGGAGTATTTAAAGACTGACACTCACCCCGTTCTTCCAGTTGTGTTAAAATTTGAAAACGGTTACGCAGTGCCATTGTGATTTCCCTACTCAGCTCTGCGTGTCCATACAAAGATAAAAGAGGAAGAAAATAGTTTAATAAAAAAATACAACATTAATATTGGTAAAAGAATAAAATAATTAAAAAATAATACAATAAAATAATAAAATAATACAAAAGTAAAAAAAATAAGAAAAAAGTAAAATATGTATATATAAAAAAGAGAAAAAAAATTAAAAAGTCATAAGTATACCAGAGATTCGGGTATAATTTCTATAAGTATTATACAGTTAGTTAATATAATATACCTCCGTTTTTAGGCATAGTTTTAAAAGAATAATTATATAACCTAATTAAGTGCTAAAGGGTTAGGGTTAGGGTTAGGGTTAGGGTAAGGGTTAGGGTTAGGGTTAGGGTAAGGGTTAGGGTTAGGGGTTAGGGTTAGGGGTTAGGGTTAGGGTTAGGGTTAGGTTAGGTTGAGGATTAGAAAAAAATCTTTAACTTATAGGGCATTCCCTCTCAGTGCACGGGCACACGTCCTCCCCAGGTACTCCCGCCCTTCTGTAACTTAAAAGCAATCATAATATTAAAAAAATAAAATCACAAATTAAGAGAAATCATCTTAAAAAAAGGAAAGGGGGGGGGGGGGGTTAGTCAAGGAAAAGAAAAGGGGTGTCAATTTCAAATGATACTCAAAGTAGTGGGGGGGGGGGGGATAGGAAAAGAGAAAGAAGAGGAATTGGTGCATTAGGGGTTCGGTTAAATAAAATCTTAAGGGTGATTATTAAGAAAAAAGGTTAAGATTAGGGTCAAATTAAAACCAAGGGTCAATTAAAACTAGGGCAAAGGTTAAGGTTAGGTTTAGGGATAGGGTCAGTTTAAAATTCCGTAAAAATTAGGTTTATGGATAAGATCAAATTAAAAGTCAGGGGCTATTAAAATTAAAAATAAAAATCAGGCTTAAGGTTAAGTTTAGGGATAGGATCAGATTGCTGTGGGGTCAATTAAGGTTAGGGTCAGGGTTAAGGTTAGGTTTAGGGATAGGGTCATCTTATAATTCAGAGTCAATTAAGGTTAGGGTCAGGGTTATGGTTAGGTTTAGGGATAGGGTCAGCTTACAGTTAGGGTCAATTAAGGTTAGGGTCAGGGTTAAGGTTAGGTTTAGGGATAGGGTCATCTTATAATTCAGGGTCAATTAAGGTTAGGGTCAGGGTTATGGTTAGGTTTAGGGATAGGGTCAGCTTACAGTTAGGGTCAATTAAGGTTAGGGTCAGGGTTATGGTTAGAATAAGGCCAAGGGTCAGATTAAAACTTAGGTTTATTGAAGAAGAAGTGTGTGTGGGGGGGGGGGGGGGGGGGAAGAAGGGTAAATGTTAATATGAATAAGGTTAAGATTAAATGTTCTTCTATTAAAACCTTATTTAAAAACAGGTGGTGTTATGGGGATGGGATATCATATTCCTGCTGGGCTATATTTAAACAAGTTTAAAAAGTAAATAAAATTGTAAAATACTAAAATAGGTTATTCCCTATAAAAACTTTAATAAAATGAATAAAACCTTACAATAATTAAAATGGGATAAAATAATCACTAAAAATTGCTAAATTCTGAAGGGAGGATCTTGTAAAAGAAGTTCATTTTTTTCCCCACTAGATGGAGGCATACTCCATGGAATTTTATTCTAAAAGTATAAAAGCCATTAAAATAATTTTCAAATCTTATTCATAAGGTAGGATTATTTGTATGGTAATTTTAATGCTTCTACCCATGAATAAAAGATCGCCACTGCAGTACCACGCAGCCAATGGATCCCATCCCCTGCTTCCACCTGGAAATCCTTGTAATCTATTAAAGGTAAAAAGTTATATTTGTCCTTTAAAATTACATTAAAATTCTCAATTAGCCTTTTAGTTTGTGGTTTTAGTTTTGAGGAGTAATTGATCAGGGGGAAGTGAATTGTTGAGGAGGGGAACACTGTTTGGCATATTTTATATAACTGTTGGACCTGTTTTTTGGTTGTTAGAGTTTCGTTGCCCTGTAGGCAGTTATTCAGACCTATAGATAGAACTACCGTTTTAACATTTAAGTTCGGCTGTAGCTTTTGGAGAACCCCACACAGGTGGTACAATGTTGCCCCTGGAAAGCTGTCAATTTGAAAGTCCTCCTGAGTAAAAAAAGGAATCCTAGACAGATTTGAATCACCAATAAAAAGTACAGTTTTATTAACAGTAAGATTCCAATCTAAAATTTTCCTTTGTGTTGTGTTATGTTTAGTAGGTTCAAAAAAATCAAGTGGGCCAGGACTGTCGCAAGTGAGGTCTGTATCCTCGTCCTCAAACTCTGTCAGAGGGGAGTCCAGCATGGAGGACTCAGTTGACAGCTCATCCATCGAATCCCCCGCCTTTAAATCAGGTTTGTTCAGATTCTGGTTGGCCACCTGTGATGAGGTTTTATCTAGAACAGAATTACAGGTTAGTGCATCCATTTCTATTACCATCCCCTCCTCCGCCTCAAAACCACCTTGTTCAGTTAAGTCCATTTGTGTTACTGTTTCTTGTACCTTTAACCCATTGTTTGTTCTTCCCACAGTTAGACCCTGTGCAACTTCTCTCTGTTGACCCTCCAATATCTCCTCCCCCCCTGGTGCCAAATTTTCCTGGTTTGTCCCTACCTGTATTAAAGCACCCCCCTGTGTTC
>JAFMOC010000325.1:195000-554090 GCA_019802505.1 Corydoras sp. C115 | reverse complement strand
GTTGCATGTATGTATGCATGTTGTGTGTATGCATGCATGCATGTTGTATGTATGCATGTAAGTTTAAAGGGTTTGAGTGTGAGGGGGTGGGATGGTTCTAACACTGTGCTATTGCTTTTCTGTTTATTAGGTGGCATGGTGCACCTGCTGTACAAGACGTCTCATCGTTTCAGGGTAAGTATTCATACTGGTGTTTAATTCATGTAGTTTGTTCCATGCACTTTGCCATTAGTCCATCATGTATGAGGTCACTTAAGGTTTGGGTTTAAAGTAACCAAAACCCCATTCATTAACTATTGTTAACTATGTTAAAAGTTAAACTTACCAAGTGATCTACTGACTTCAGTAACTTACTGCTTATAATTCTTTACAATTTACAGCTGGTATCTTAAACTACTGTATGTGATGTGTTAATGTATTGTGATAGCTTTATTTAATGTGAACTACCTCTTTGTGGGGATCCCTATGTGCTTCCAGGGTTTTCATGATGGTCAGTTCTGCATAGTTCTTGAAGCGGGCAGGTTGACTGCGCAAGATCTCCTTCAGCACGCGAAGTGCTAAAGCCCGGATGGTGTGCTGATCCAAAAACAAGAACAGGTCAGCTGCTCATTCTAACTTTTATAGGATTATTTGGGTGATGAAGCGGTTTCAGCACTGCAGTGACATCGACATGGTGATGTGTTAGTGTGTTCTTACATTTGTAAGTCACTTTATGTGTGCGTCAGATCACAGCAGTGCTACTGGAGTCTTTAAACACCTCGGCGTTGACTGCTGCAGTAAAGGTTCACCACACAAATCAGGGTTTGATGTGTCTATAAACTCCAGCAGCACTACTGTGTATCCATCCATACCAATGCAACACACACCATCACCACCATGTTACTGTCACTGCAGTGCTAGAAATCACCTACCAGCCAAGTATTCATTTTTACCTTTAGAGAACAAAGTACGTAAACTAGCAAATCTAGACTACAGTAAAGTAGACTACAATCTGTAACTGTAGAACTCTAAGTTAAAAGCTTTAAAAAATAATAACCAAAATGCTATTCTGTTTTCAGCTCGACTCACATCTTTGTCTCCCAGTGTCTCGAGTAAAAGCAGCAGCATGGTTTTAAAATGTTCCTCCCACACAGCCACGCTGTCATCACGGGTCACCTTCAGCAGTTCCAGCAGGGCGGCCTTCCTCTCCTCCACACGCTCGCTGTGACTGGACAGCTCCTTCAGCAGGTCACCAACCAGTACCAGATGTTGCACAGGGCCTGGTTAAAATCCCACCCCCACAAGAAACTTCAATACTTGGCTACATGAAAACAGGTGAGTAAAGCTACATCACACCACCCTAAAATTCCATTGGTACCTGCAGAGAAAGCTTTGGGATGCAGGATCTTGTTCTCGCTGAAATCTTGCCGACACCCTGAAAAAATAAACTGATTTAGTGAACAGAAGCGAAGCTGCTTCAACCATGTGCTCTGAACTGATCTTACCATCACGACGGTGATCAACATCATCATCTAACCCTGCGTCTCTGTTCTTTCCATAGGGGCTGATCGGGTCTGCATAGTTGTAGGGGTTGTAGTCACGCTGCCTTGGTCCCAGAAAGGAACGTGGAGACGGGGTGTTCAGTAAGGAGGTCTTGTTGTCCAGAGCCATCCGGCCTCCCTCGATGACGTCTGGAACGAGCCGGGGGTCTACAGCCAAGGACGTGACGCCGTACTGCGTGGTAAAGTTGTTAGATGCAAAAGGTGGAACCAACTAAGAGCAGGATTAAATGTACTTCTTACTTTGCTTAAATAAATTGTAAGTTCATCTCACCACATCGTCTTTCTTGGTGTCTCTCTTGATCGGGTCGTAGCTGTCGTCCTGGCTACGGGAGCTGAAGCTTTGTATGGCCTCGGTCACCCCCCTCAGTGAGCTGTAGATCTCCTCTGAGTTCAGGTTCTCCGTGTCGTACTCCAGCATGCTGCATTCAACACATGCATTAAAAAACATGGACTGCATCCCGCTGTCATTAAAAAGACGAAGTCTGATACACAACATGGAGACAATGACTAGAACAAACACAGAAGCTATCCAATAGTATAAAGTGACTCAGTGAACAGAAGTGAAGCTGCTTTAACTATGTGCTCTGGGCTGATCTTACCATCATCAGCGTCTAACACTGCCTCGCTCAGATTGCTCTTGCGAATCTAATGAGACTAAATAAATCTAAATTTAAAGACCATAAGGTTTGTCCTAATACTTATCTCCACATTGTGTATGTTGTGTAAGTGAACAATACAGACACAAAATATATTTATTAAATACAAGTTAACTTAAG
This sequence comes from Corydoras sp. C115, assembly GCA_019802505.1. NCBI lineage: Eukaryota > Metazoa > Chordata > Actinopteri > Siluriformes > Callichthyidae > Corydoras > Corydoras sp. C115. The sequence continues at coordinate 551,773 of JAFMOC010000325.1, read as the reverse complement.
TCTTATAAAAACATATCTATAAAATCAACAAAAGACATACATACAGATGTGAAACACATGGATCATCACGTAAATGAAAAACAATTCAATACAAAACCAAACGACATATAAATATGAGAGAGAAGGTAAATGAAGCCCATGTGGCGAGTCGATGTAAAGTGGAGATGACATCACAGTGAGAGGTGCAGATGTTAAGGTGGAGTTGATGTATTAAGACGAGACCTGACAGAAATGTCCTGCTGAAACTCAAAGCCAGACTGCTGTGTGGGAAATGGGAACATGACACCCTAATGACCTTTGACCACACACTCTGACCCCCAGGAAGGAAGGGCATTACCTGGGCGACTGAGCACGCCGCATGGCTCGGAGTGGGGGGGTGCCAGGCGGGGGAGGAGGGGAACTGAAAGGGCACAGAGCCTTAGATGGACCGTTCAAGCTCCAGGCCCATGAACGACTGGGCCAGGGAGAGGGGATGAGGTGAGGAGGAGGAGAGACGGAGAGAGAGGTTAGCGAAAAGGGACAGCAGATGGAAACAGACTGCAGGTCTAAAGCCGAGGAAGTTAATCACGACACGACAGAATACACATGCAAAAAAAAATCCATAAGGAAAGATGAGCCTGGCTCATCACTGAGACTTATGGATTCAGACGATTGCGACCTTGCATTAGGAATCAAACACAACCCTGACCGGGACAACGTTAGATTTGAGTTCCTGCTCCCACAACTAAGATGAGAAGTAAAGTAGATGAAGACCTGGGCGAAAGACCTCCGTGTGACGTCGGTGATGTCAGGGGGCTGGTGCGGATCCCGGGCTGTTTTGGAGTCGTGCGTCCCGTCGTGTTGCTCGGCGAACTCTGCAATCCAAAAAGTTAAGCAGAGTTTATATTTGTAAGTCGGTTCATTTAGACGGTGCAGAATGTGAGTGTTCTGCGAGCTCCGTACCGTAGCGGCAGCGTTGTTGGAGTTCTTCAGGTGGCTGTGCAGGAGTTTGGTGGCGCCGTCCTGGAAGGTTTTTGGAAGAGCGCCTAGTAGCATGGTGAACTCCGGAGTGTTTAACTCGAACAGAGAGATGAGCACCACCTGTGCTGCCTGTGATACAAATACAGGGAGCACAGAAATTGTATTACATTAAGTGACTGACATCACTGTGATTCAGTCATCACCGAATGTTGTATAAATTCCAACAAACAAGTGTATGTTTCTCAGTAGCTAGCATCTGTAACCAGCGCATCTCAAACATCAAGGCGATCAGATGACAGCATTAAAGCTCAGAGAAGGATTAGAAGAAAATGTTAGAGTCTGCATCCTGCAGCATGCATCAAGTTCAAATTCATCACCAAACCCCCACAAAGCAACAGGATCAGGACAATCAAAGACTCACACAGCCACTATAATACTCTTCCTACTGTAAAGGTGTTAGGGTTCCGAACCCACAGACGTTCTCGTGAGGGTTATTACAGAAGAGCCACGTCACCGAGAGCACAAGCCAGATCCGCTGTACACGCAGGTCATGCAAACTCAAACATTCAAATTTCACTACCTGCTTACACTTCTCCTCCAGATTACCCTCCACAGGGAGGGAGGCGAGGAAGCCCAATCTGCCTGCCAGTTCCTCACTTACCCAGCTGTGCAGGGTCTGAGCGTCGGAGGGGTACAGTGCACAGACACAAAGTCAAAACAGCTGAGGTACAGGGTTTCTAGTTTAAATAACTAGAAAAGCTTCAATCTGAGGCGTCATGGCTCCATTTAACTTTAAAATGTAAAACTGGACATGCGGGTGGATCTTTATTTTGCAGACTCTGGAAAAATCATCTTCCAGTAAATCAGTGGAATGGAACAACACAAAGTTTAAAATCAGGACATTAGCCAAAACTGACACAATTAACTTGTACTTATGTCTTTATACATTTAATAATATTTTCAGTGTGGGTCATCATGCTGAAGGTTGGGGTAATTCTAACCCTGAGTACACAAAGCTGCTAATCTTTCATGGTTCTAGGGGTGCTGTGGCTTAGTCCTGTGTTTGGATCCTTTTCTAATCATGATTAACCATTGTATTGTATTTTATTATGTTTTGTTTCCACAGTGTTGGTATTAAACCTTCACTGATTGAGTTTTGATGGTTTTTCCAAAACAAACACCCACCTTCCTGACATCTGAGCTCTTGGGTTCAGTCGTCCATGTGATGATGCGTGAAACTGCCAGTCGCGTCTCACTGGAGTTCACAAAATCAGAATGCTCCATTTGCTGAGCCAAAGACTCGATGTATTTAAGAATGGCCACTTTCACCTAAACCGCAAACAAAATAACAGAACTAAGATGTAGATTCTTAAAAACCACTTGTTAATTTCATACATATGTTGTGATCATAATTAACAATCTCATTGTGTTTACTGACCTTAAGGTTCGGAGTTTGCGTTTGATCCACAATAAAACGCATCAGAATGTTAAACTGCTGATCGTATGGAAACGAATCCCTGAAGGAGAAGGGAGAGAGTGAAATGGAATCTCAATGCTTTTGTCCATATTTTGTATTTAACCATGGGGCTATAAGTCTAGGATGTGGATCAGACCTGGTCACGTCGAGTGCTTTCTGCACTTTGGCCTGTACGGATCCCAGCAGGTCAGCACCCATCTTCTTCAGCAGCTGGGTGAGGAGCACAAAGAGCCAGTCCTGTAAATCCTCCTTGTGCAGCAGGATAAAGTCCACCAGCGTCTCCAGGAACATACTGAACACCTGACACATTCACACCAGAAAGAGTCAGGTTTCATTCAGGAGTCAGTACTTTAAACCCAGTTCTGATGAAGCATACTTACTCTCTGATGCAGCAGGTTCACAGCAACACAGGACCATGCAACAAAAGAGACCAGGCGTTAATCTCAGAGTCTAATTGTGATACCAGGGTAAAGAAACTTACTTACCTTACTGTGAGGATCAGCAAACATCCGAGTGAAGATCTCACATAACCTCTTAAGTTCAACACGACTGGAAAAAAAGAGAAAGATTTGAGAACCGGTACTGTAAAGTAATCCTCTACTGATTTGATATCTGTAAAAAAAATTAAAAAAATAAAAAGTGCTTTGGATAAACTTTAAAAAGGCAAATGACCCATTGGCCTGTCCACGTCTGCATGAGGTACTGTATTTATCATAATGTTGATAATAAAAATATTTATATAATAATAAATTAGCTTGAAGTAGATTTATTTAATCTTTACCGCAAGCAAAAACTGCAATTTCGAAATTTCACCACAAGGGGGCACCAGAAGTTCAATTGTAAAGGCCAGAAATAAAAACTTTAAATGCACCAAAGGCAGGACCTTAATATAATAACTGCAATTCCGATATTATGCCACAAGATGGCACCAATAGTTATTTTATTCCATCATAACACTACATGTTTTTGTCTAAAAAAAACGTGCATTTTTTATGTTTTTCCAAAAGTTTGCATCATATAATTTCTTACTGAATAAAATATTTATAGCCAGTTTTACTTCACACCTATTCATATGACTGTATTTAATGAAGAATGAATGAATAAGTATTTACTCAATTACTTTACATCATTATAAGTACTGTTTCATACTTATGTTCACATACCTGAGGACTCTCTGACTCTTCAGGAGACTCTGGAGACCCAGCAGACCCTCTTTCCTCTCAGACCAGTTGGAGCTGGCGCAGTGGTTGAGGATCTCAGCGACGTCCTCAGTCTGTCGCAGGTAGTGAGGCACTCCTCCGTTGCGTGAGCTGTATGAAAGCTCGGAACAGGCACTGGATGCGTCGCTGTTGGCGTCGTCGTCAGAGTACATTCCAGGAGACTCGTAGCGCCGCCGCACTGGCCTCCGCTAAAATCACACACAAACACGAGCCTGTTACGTTCAGCGCTGCTGCATCATGAATATAAAATAATGAAATGGGCAGGGAGGAGTGTGGAGATCAGGTACACTGAGTTAAGGTTCTAAATTAAGAAGGAATATGAAAGTGGGAAAACAAAAAAGTTGTTGCGTTAAAATAGCTACATAATGTAACTAATTGTTTATTATCCATGTCAGACAGGATCATGTTGATCATTTTGTGTTATTATAAAAATAATGTGTGTTAATGTAATAAAAACTAAGGACAATGTACATTAATAAAGAACTACCTTACTCCTGGAGTCTCCTAAAAGCTGATTTATGGAAGGCAAAGAAAAGGAATCAAAGACAAAGATGCATCAGGATCATCAGTCCACAGCTCTGATAAAGAACGAAGCTATACAGCCAAAAGTATGCAGACAAACCTTTGACAATAAGTATTTACAACGCAAGAAAAGAAGTACATAATCACCAGCAACATAATATTACAACCAATTAGTTGCATGAAGCAGCATGTTATTATGTTTTATAATTGTATTTTCAACTAAGTCAGGTGTCTACATACTTTTGTCTGAACAGTAAGTATTTATATAATAAGTGTGGGCTTTTACCAGGGCGTCAGCAACTGCTGCCTCGACCTCCATGCCTGTGTTCAGGATGCGCATTGCATTAATGGAGGCTGAGATCCGTGGCTGATGGATCAGTCCAAACCGATCTGCAATGAACAATATTTAATATTACACTTAAAACCTCACGTGTATGTATAAAAGAAGTAATCAACCATGAAAACCATGAAAAACAACAACAAAAAAAAACTTTTTGATATAAGTACCAAAAATACCAAATCATAAATACCAACCAATACCAAATAAATATCAAAATACCAGCTCATCATAAGTGTCGTTTTGGTTTAAGGTAACTTTCGGCATTGACCATGCTGATATGAAAACATAAACCCTAAAGCAGTGAACTTTTTCAAGCAGTTAAATCATCTTCTGAAGTTTCATCAGTATTGGTAATGTTGCTTTGGGTTTGACCCCTCCTGCATGCACACAGGTGTCAAACTGAGCTAAAATGTCCCAAATGTCATTTATACAGAGATTACACACACAAACTGTAAAATAAAGCATGTGTGCAGAAATAAAACCAATAAAATCATTATTTCAACATCAACATGCAGCTTTTAGAACAAATGTACAACATAAACGGCATCAGTGCTGCACATCAGGCGCTCAGGCGTTCACCTGTCTGGAGAGTGCCGGCTGATGTCAGTGCGCTGGTGGAGCGCGAGTGGCGCCGGGATGCTGAGCAAATACAGTTCAGATTTAGAAAAGGAATTAAACTTCAAAATATGTTAGTAGAAAGAGCAAACAGGATGAAAATTAGGTCATACAATAAAAGATCCCACTGTCTTTGAAAATTTATTCACACTTCAAAGTCAAAAGATTCAAGGCTGCTGCAAAGTGAATGCGCAGTAATCCCACATTAGCCTTATTAGAATTAATGAGTTAAAGAATGGATGATCGTTACTATGTACTGTGGGATTAGAGCATGCAGGTAGTGAAAGTTAAAGGTAAACGTTAAAAAGTCATATGACAAACGCTTGATGACTAACACTAATAAATACTCCTGATTTACTATACATGGAGTGTAACTCACCGAGGGGGGTGAAACCCCGTGTGGGGCTCGTATCTCGGCTGCTCTCTCTGCTTGTGTCACGACTGCAACCCTGACTCATACTGGGTCGAGGGATACGACTACCTCGCACTATCAGCCCACATGAACCACAGAGGGAAAAGGAAAAAGGAGCAGTTCAGACAGGACAGAGGACAACGCACAGAGGGGAAGTGAATTACCTCAAAGAGGATTTAAAGGTGTAAGTGATGCAGAGAAGGGAGCGCAATACGCCAAATCACAAGGATGCATGAAAATCACATGCCATTATTAGTCCTCATATTAGACTCTTGGTTGAAAGTAATAAATATTCCTGATATTTATCAACATTTCATTGAGGAGAAACATCTTGACTTGGTAGTTCGCAAGCCAGAAACGTGGGAAATAAAATGATAGAAGAGGAAAGAAGAGGTCCCGCAACAGCATCTTTAAAAATTGTCTATGGTGTAAATCGACAGACAGGATGTACAAACAGCTGTACATTGTTGATGGTCCAACAATTCAGCTAATTGTTTGGCAGATTACACAAATCGAGCACATGTGGGTAAAAACAGCAATTTAAAACCTCTCTCCTTACCCTGACTGGAGCGACTCGGGCTGCTATCGCGGCTGCTATCTCTGCTGCAGCCCTGACTCCGTGGAATCTTGCTGCGCCTCCCTGTAGTGGTCACGGTCGGAACTTTTCTGAACGACTGTCCGATAAGCTTTCCAGGAGAACTAGAGCGGCTTCCAGCTGCACACAGAACATCATGAGCCAAACAAGTCAAGAGGTAAACACAAGCCATGTATCCTCACATCATCAACGCAGGGTGATCATATAAGTCACATAATGCATGGCATGATGGACAAAATAATAAAGTTATTGGACAAAATAACAGAACCACTAAACAGACATAGATGATAAAACATCCCACATGGTACTGTAACCACTTATTTAAAAGCAGTTATACAATTAAATGTCTAGTAGTTTATTCAATGGAAGAATTCATGGGGTGCATTTAATTAAGTAACATTTTTTAAACGCATCATCTAATTTTCAATTTATTTTTCTACTTATTACCAGCAATTCATCAATCTAATATTTCTGACTCAGGTTTGAAACTTCATCAGTACAGTTTTGTCTATAAAAGCTGAAAAAGTCATATGTGGTCACATGAAGTGACGTACTTACTAATCTGTTTCTGTAATTTTGCCCACATTATTTACTAAAACACAATATTTACTATTTATAATAATAATATGTACTGAATATTAACGACACAAACATGCAGAAACATCACAACTAAAATATCAACACATAAAAATCTAATTCACCAATGAAGATGAACAGATGCATGCACCTCTGCTAAACATCACCACTTTAAAGAAAATCAAAACTGGACTGAAGGTAAATGGCTCATGCTCAATAACAACTGAAGCTGCTGTACCGTGAGTCTTACCAACCAATGAGCTCGCTGATCTGGATCCTAATGTAGGAGCAGCACGTGAGAGCAATGAAGGGCATCTGATTACAAAATGATCATGAAACTGCATTACCCAACATGCACTGGGCATGTTATAGCTGCATGACTAAATGATACAAAAACCACTCTACATTGGATCACCAAAAAACACTTACGTTGTGATTGTGAGACTATTTTGGCTCGGCTCCGCCCCCTGCTGTCTGTAACAGAGACACCACTTCCAACACCGCTGCCAGAACTCTGCCTACGAGTCCGAACTCGACCTGAACAACAGAGGCAGAAAGAAAAAGAAAAAGAAAAAGCGGGCAGGGCAGGTAAAACTTTTGACCAATATTTAGGGAACAAAAAAAAAACAGTATTTATGGGCTAATCTTTTGTATTGCTTAAACAAAAAACATTTTCTTGCTTGATCTTCAGCATCCTTTAATAAAATTGCTCTAAATGTATTACAGTGGTTATAATTTTAAGATTCATTCACAACCTGCATTACAATGAAACACTCACATAACACAAATAGATTTACACACGCACAGGGTCAAATCAGCAAATCATGTTTTTAACCATTAACTCCATGCAGTTATCTCATGCGGCTCCTTAATTATGATCCAGCTCTTACGTTATCTGCTGATCTAAATATTGGGCGTCTAATTGAATCTTACATAGTGATCAACACACAATGACAAGACTGACTGAAAAGACTGCAGGCCAGACTCTCCACACAGACTTGAGTGTGGACACATACACACAGACCTTACCCTCCTCCATATTACCTGGAGTGCCTTCTTAGGACATAAAAGCAGAGGAGCCAAAAGAAAAGCAGAACAGGGTACAATTAGAGGTACTGAATACGATAGAACTCTACTATATCATGGACTGTAATGTGAAAACATACTGACTGATTAGCATTTAATAACACCATAGAGGATGGGTTGATTTAATGATGCTTCACACACGCAGAGACAGATGCACACATTAGCTGATGAGCTCAGCCAGGTGTGCTGGAGAACAAATCTCCTTGCAACAGAAACTACCGCAATGCAGCTGTACTTCCACACCACCACTTTCACTAATTATATGTGAAATTTAAAAATATGGAATGTAAAAAGCAAAACATGAATAGGAGGAGCTAGGCACAGATGAATGAGCAGATGAATACATCAAGCTCAATTCAAAGCAAAAATCCTCATGCAGTATTTCCAGGACAGGTCTTATTGATCAGAGGATTAAGGGTTCTAACATCAGGTCCACCATGTTCTCACTGTGAGTCCTTTCTGAGCATGACTCAAACTACTCTGTTCCAGAGGAAATGCGTCTGTGTATGTAGGATGTAAGACTTCTTAAAGAATTGATATTGAAACAATGTGTCATCTGGTCAAAGGAGACTGAACATGAGTCTCTGTGCCGGTGCAGTGTGCTTACCCAATGATGCGTACGAGCCAGGCGGCAGTGCCACCGCTGAGTTTAACTGAGTAGTTCCGGGTACTTTGGGCATTCTCGACTTGGAGCCGGCAGCTGAATTGACATCAACATCGCTGCGTGATCGCTGGAGTGAACATGACGTTGGCGTGGGTCTGGTGCTAACCACTTTAGCTGCGATACACAAATACAGCAATTCAGCAATCACATTTCTTGTATGGTATGTTTTTTTATAAAAATAATTTTTATTGATGTGCTTACATCGGGTTACACTGCCTCCAACTGGAGCTTTGGCAGACTGAGGTCGACTAAGTGAGAGAGGGACAAATATTCTGGGTTATTAACCTGTAGGAAACGTTTGGGGGCAAATTTACCTGCTATGCTGTGGGGGGGCAACCCCTAAAGGAACCCCCAAAGATACAAGAATGATATACAGACTTACTTTAAGCTTTCCTGTGAGCTGGATGAGGAGCGATCGGATGGGGGGAGGGACGTGACGCTGTCAAAGCTCTTTAGATGGGACTGAAGTGCTTTCTGATAGGTCAGCTCCAGTGCCTGAAAAAGATGCTCCGCCTCCTTACTGAAGTGGCTGTGGAAGCCCCAGTAACACCTTTTAAAAATAATAAATTAATTAAAAAAAGATGAGGGTTAAGCATTTTAACAGGAAATGTTAAAAGGTAATACATCCAGATTACGTACTTTCTAGCTACAGATCGGGCTTCTGAGTCGGCATCATGGATCCCTTTCTTGATGTTCTCCATTAAGATGGCTACATGTCTAAAAAAAAAAAAAAAACAGGAGAAAGTCTAAATGAGGAGGACAGAAACATCTAGACCCAACTAATAATGAATAATCATTAAAACATATAGGTAAAGCATATATTCTGTTCAAAAGATATACACATATAGTGTAGTTCAGATTCACACACATTTAAAAATCTTTTAAGGAAGCAGTGGTGGAAATGGAGCCTTAATCAATAGAGAGGGTCTCTCAGCTGCTTACCTCAAAGAACGAGTTATTTATACCGTCTAAAAACCCCCAGCACTTACACACACTGCACAAATGGAAATCATGCATAAGGTCTGCAGCAACCCAAGGGACCAGATAGCGATAATGGCAGTTTGTGAGCTGAATCAAGGACGTGACCTTTGTGTCTCTGTATGTGTATTTGAGTGAGTTATAGAAAATATAAGTGCAAATTATTTTTAAAACAACACTTCAATGTATGGCTCAACCAGCTGATTTTGACTTCATCAGACTGTTTGCTAATTAATTATATATTGTCACAAACTCTTTTGAATTATTCTTAAACGTTGTATATTCTTGTTCATTTTGTTTTTGGTCCTCACCTCTCGAGGCAATGAGTCTGCCACTCTTGCAGTAAAAGATCTAAAAACTCATAGCAGCGCCTGAAAGGAAATCAAATTCAATATGATATTCAATAAAAATTACAACTTTATTGGACTAAATATCTGATGAGCTCCGTTTGTTGGACTTTGTTTACCTTCGGACGGCTACAGATTTGGAGGTGCAGTTACTGGTGATGATGGGAATGAGCCGAGGGTAGTGGGTGTGCTGGGAAAAGAGGAACACATGTTAAAAAATAAAAAATAAATAATAATAAAAAAATGGAAAAAAAGGCGAAATGGAATCTCTGGCTCATGCCTCATTATATTCTGATTTTTACATAAAAAAATTCATTTCATCCATTATCTTCCGCTTTATCCTCTATTAGGGTCGCGGTGGGGTTCCCCATGCCCATCCAGGGGAGAACGTCTCGGGCGCCGGGCAGATAGACCCAGGACAGTACGACAATCCATCGCTGGGTACACACTCACTCACACAGACACACTCTATATGGGGCAATTTGGAGAATTCAATTGACTTGATCCATGTTTTTGGACTGTGGGAGGAAACCGGAGAACCCGGAGGAAACCCACGCAGACACGGGGAGAACATGGAAACTCCACCCAGATGGGGATTTGAACCGGGAATCCCTAGTGCTGAGAGGCGAACCTGCTAACCACTAAGCCACCGTCATAAAAAAATTAATTAATTAAAAAAAAAACTTAAACTAAAGCGATCTAAACCTCTATTTTTTTTTAAAGAAAACCAATAATCCAGTGATGCCCAATAGATAACCTGACAACTAGAAGCTATTCTGCCACAGTGATGAATTTTTTGTTAACAGCCCAGCACTCACTCGTATGATAATACGGATGGCTGCGGCTCCTGAAGTCGCCATGACTTTGGCACTGTTCGGGACGAGGTTCAGCAGGGTGGGCATGATGGCCTCGGCCCCATGGTCGAACTTGTTACGCAGCACAGATGACAGATGACTGGAGAGAGAAATAAATTACACAACTGTTTATTAAAATTTAATACAAAGCAGTATTTCAAGTGTTTACGATCATTCATCATCACTTGCCACAGTTCAGTTCACTCATCAGCAGCAATGTAAACGTACCCTAGCGTGATGCAGGCTTCACGGACCACCTGAGATCGGAGGTCTTTAGCGGAGAGCTTGAGCGAGCCCTCCAGCTGCCGCAGCTGCTGTTGGAACACATCGTGTTCTGCGGCGCCAGCTAACAGCAGCGAACGGACCTTTTTCAGCTGCACAGAATAAAGTGAATATAAAAATACTTTTAAAGAAAAAAAAGTATGATTTATAAATATGGGTAGTGCATTCAAGCAACCAGACAGAAAGCAGCGCATTTGGGCGCCATGGGGGGAACGAGGTTCTGATTCATATCCAGAACAGACTTAATCTACTTCATATACAGTCCTTAATTTGCTTTTATTTTATCAAAAGCCAAAAGTGGAAGATAAGAGGCAGGAAATAAACTCACCGCGACCACTCTGTGCTCCCAGTCATGTTTCTCATCTGAGAGGACCTCTCTGATCTTATTCATGGAATCCTCCAGCTCTCTGCTGGAATAAATCTAAAACAGCAAAAACAGGAGAACAGTGTGGGAACCGCCACTCTGCATAGACCCTATAGGCTTCAGTGACCTATTCGTCTCAGAGAGGCATCAAAATATCTGTCTAACATCACCTACTAAATTATAGATATTAGTTTTGATGTAGCAAATATGGTTCCACTCAGTGAGTAAGTATGAAGTATCCACACAACCTCAGTTAAATCATGGGAGACAACATTGTGCTGCAGACGCTTACTTTAAAAAGCACTTTAGTTGGTTCATTTGGGGAATGTTCGACTACAGCTTAATGTGTCTGCGTTTTCAGACACTAGCCATTCTCACCTACAGCTTTTTCTAGCTTGTAGTAGGAAAAAGGTGTTTTAATACATTGTGTTTCCAATTAAGAGAAAATAATTTTATTTCTTTCAGTAAATAAAAGTCCCAGCTCTATAGTTTAAGTGTTTGTAAATCAATCAAACTGATACTTAAATGGTTGATAGCACTCACCTGTATTGTGGGTACATCCTCAAAGGCCCGGATAAAATCTTCCTCATCCACAGCACCGGCTCCAGACACCTCTTTTCCTATGAGACAAAAAAAGGAACTTAATTATGATTTCACACAATCAAACTGTAATCAATGATCATTATTCATAAAAACGTGAATGTTACTAATCTCATTCGAGGAGACCTTTCTGTTCTATGTGTATAGACCTTTATTTAACCAGGCAAATCATTAAGAACAAATTCTTATTTACAATGACAGCCTGACAAAAAAAACTATAGCACACAAACAACACTATAAGACAACAAAAACAACGATCTGGTGTATCTGTTTGTATGTTCTTCTTATGTCTTTGTGGGTTCCCTTGGGGTCTCTATTTTCACACCACAATATACATCCTTTTCCCAATAAGTACTGGTATAGGTTTCAGCACCCCATTACCCTTACAGTGTAAACAGTCTGTACAGAACAGTCACTGGAGGAGATGTTGGAGATGAAGTCACCTGTGCTTTTTGTGCTTGAGGCTGAACTTGGTCTGCGCATGGAATCTGTCTTTCGGGTGGATGCTGCTCCTTTAGAAGAGGAGGAGGAAGAACGTCCTCCATCCACAGAATCATTGTCATCTATATTTTTATCTGAAGAGAAAGAAGCAAATAGCAAAGCTTTAAATCATCAGTTAAAAAAAAAGACACCAATGTCCCAAAATACGTGCACATCACTCCTAGTTACAAAACATAGATTTCATTCATGTTGGAGTTTAAGACTATGTGAGTAAATGCATGTCATTTCACAAAATATAAGATATTGAGAAATGTACTTCCCAGAATATTCACGAAGCATTAAAACGGAGATGAAGTGGAATTTCGACAGTAACCTATAAGTTTATTTAGCTCGATAAAGCAGTTATGGGACAGTTTTTTTGCACACACTGATGTTTCCCTTTTGATAAAGGAAAATAGTTCCTAGTGAACATGACCAAAAAAAAAAAAAAAAAAAAAGAACACGTTTGTTAGTTTTATGCTCCTGTGAAATTGTTTCAGTTTTTTTGTCTTTATATAACCTAGCAACGACGCTTCCTCTCATCGGACAGCATTAGTTCAGAAAAAAGTTTTCAGTTTTAGTACAGTTTTAAATAAAAACATTTGGAAAATTAACTTTGGTAAGCAACGTAGTGGCAAAGCAGCAACTTCTGCAAAAGCAAAAGGCTCCCGGGATCGAGTCTTGTGTGGTGCTTTCCACGCCAGAGTGAGATTCTACACACAATCTAAAGACATGCAAATAAATTGGATGAAGACACTTAATTGTCTCTGCCATTAACTAAAAGTCATAGTGCCAGGTCTAAGCCCAGAGATATTAGAGAGTTGAGGGAGGAAGGGCATCCGGTATAAAACTGTGCCAAATCCAATAGTGGATTTTTCCACTGTGCTGACCCTCTAACAGTATCAGCTAAAATAAGAAAACAGAAACAACACTGGTGTATTTCATCATTTATCATTAGGCTTGTCACTTATTATCAAAACCTTATGGATAAGGTAGGACTTAAATCCTCAACCATATAAACTATTAATCAAAATCACTGAACTGCATATTAATAAACCTTCATGCTGGAATGGACATCATGACATCAGTCTCTTTCAGCCATTTGTTTGCAGGATTGAAGTATCGGTTTGTATGCCGATCATCTTTTTTATCTTACACCATGTGTACAGGGTAAGAGGGTTCAGCTCATTCTGGTGTAGTGTTTCATTATGCTCCATGGAATACATGTGATGCTGGTTGTGCAGTGCTGTGCTGTGATGTGCTACGCTTGCCACCAGGACCTGCGAATGTCAGGCTAGCCGTGATGTAATGAGGATGCTAGGCTAGCTGTAGTTAAAGGTTTCGGCTGTGAAGGACAGCATCTTAGTTAGTTCATTCTAAACATCTAAATGCCCCTAGAATTCCCCACGAGCCACAAGCATGAGAGTCAGATCGTAAGACGTGGCAGACCGGCAATCAATTCCAATCAATTATTCACAAACACGGACTCGCACACAGCACATAGAGAAGACATCAGTCACCATTTAAACAGAAGATCTATGGCATCATTTAAACCCTGTTTTCACATGCACTTCCTGTGTAAAACACTTTCTTTCTTCGGCATGATGTTGGAAAATCCCACACATTCACTGCCTCCTCGAGCTCAGGCACCAAACACATACACACACACACACACACACACAGAGTCCAACTAAAAAGCGTATTTCATCCAGTCGTTCAAGTCGATCAGAATAAAAGCTGATAAAAAGCATCCATCCGCACCAGTGACTCCTGCTCCAGTGGTTAGTGTTCAGTTTCCACGGTCACTGCTGGAATCAGGATTAGCTAACGTTCACACCCTTTCATCAGTAGCCTTTACCAGCCCCACCGGCTCCGACTCTGACACACCCAGCCCTGTTCTTCCTCCCTCCCTGCCTGGATGGATGGAAAGAAAACGAGATGCTTACAGGCACAGATCCTCCGGCATACCAGTTTCCTCAACATGCCGACACACTCAGTGGCTCAGACTCATGCTGCCCGTGTCTCCGCAGCCTGCCCCTCCCTCGCTCAGTGCATGTGTGCGCACGCGTCTGTGTGCGTGCGCACAGTGACACCTTAAGGATGCTCTTACTGAATGTGATGATGTGAGAGTCGACACTGTACACTGGCATCTCTACCAGAGTGAGGATATCACAAGTAACTCCCTTTCCTATATATATGTGTGTGAGAGAGAGAGAGATGCATATGTAGAATACACTGTAGCTGTATGTGTCATTAGGCTCCACCTCCTAATTTTATTTAATGGAGGAGAGGTGACAAAGCTGGGGGAAGGGTACACACAAACACGTGCAATACTATTGGGACACCTACACATTACACCCACAGACGTATTCATTATAGTCTCTATTATAGTACAGAAGGGCATTTTAAACAATAAAATTTTATAAGTGTTTCCACAAGAATTTTTGTGCATTTATCCAAAGGAGCATCTTATGAGGTCAGCCTCTGACTAACACTAAAACGGCGTGCAATCATTTTTTTCTACTTAATCTCATACGTGTTCAATGGGGTGGCGGTCTGGGCTGTTTGCTCAGTCTCATGGGAAATCAGACAATTTAAAAAGGGTGTAAAATTAATTATCTGGTAAAACTTTAGAGCAATAAGGATCACGTGGATGCATTTTCATCAGAGATGATCTCATTTTGTAATGAAAACAATTACAGGAGTGATTTTATTTTTTAAATCTAATAGCTGAGAAAACTGTGCCCCTGACCTATATTTTAAAAAGCAAGTGGAAGGTAAGAGAAATCAGTTTTACTGCTGGTCTTAAACAGGCTCGGGTTGAACTGCAGCTATATGCATTAAGATTGTGGTATGAGGGGAAAAGCCTCTATTATAATGTAGACATTTGTAAACATATTTCAGCTGCTCCCATTAGGGGGCACCACAGCAGATCATTATTCTCCATCTCAGCCTGTCCTGAGCATCTCCCTCCATCATCCCAACAACCTGCATGTCCTCACTCACATCATACATAAACCTCCTCTTTAGCCTTTCTTTCCTCCTCCTCCTCAGCATCCTTTTTCCAGTTTAAATCTCATCCCTCCTCTGCACAGGTCCAAACCACCCCAATCCACCCCTCCTCAGCCCCAACATGAATCACAGCATCCTTCTCTCTGCTCCTTTCAGCCCCCTTTCTTGCCTTTTGTGGAAATCTTTACCAGCACAGTATATCAAATATCAACAAAATCCAATATCATCCACCCCTACATTTTCCTTTTGGAATAGAAATTCAACCACCTGGTGATACAGAAGCTCGGAAGAGTTCCTTTTGTTTAACATGTTCCTAAAGTGACATGACAATAAAGTAACTTGGTTTAATAAACCAAGAAAGCATTTATTTTAGTAAAATATCCTTTGTTGATGGGAAGCTATAGACAAGCAGTGTCATGGTGACACACCACCTGCCCCTCCCCAGTTCTGCAATAACACATGCCTGATGAATTCACACAGGGCCTGATGTGGACAGAGGTCGAATTCTGATGCGTCACTACAGAATCTGAGTCAGTGAAAGGATGCTGATATTGGAACACTGTGTCCCGCATGAGAGATCTGGGTTAACGTGAGATACCATCAATGATGCAAAAACCACGTGCTCCTTTTTTTTTCTTTTTTTTTTTTTTTTTTTTTCTCCAAAAAGAGATTACAGCATGCAGTTGTCAGGAAGATGAACTAATTGATGAAACAGATGTATGTAATCAGCTTGATTAATAAACATTAGGGCTGCGTAATGATTTAATATTTAATTGTTAGTGTATTGTTATTACTTTAAATATAAAGTGAAAATTATGAAAACTATAACTAAATGAAAGTTTAGTTGACATACCTGACCTTTATCTTAATCTCATTACAGAATAAATGAGTTTCCAGACGTCAACCAAGTGTGCGCTTATTCACACATTGCTCCACAAGGTGGCAGCATTTCAAAAACATTAACAACGTGTTTCAAGAGGTGAGCGCTTAGAAATGAAATAAAAAAATTTTTTTTTATTATTTTATAATAAAAATTATTTAAAAATATTAAATTAAAGTTTATTATTTTCAAAACTAATTGATATATATTTTTTCAACTCATCTACAACATCTACTCTATTCTAATTTCATACATGGGACAAATGTTCCCTAACTTTTTGTTTCCTGACTTACAACATAGACTGTCAAAGTCAAAACATGCAATAAGATCATTTTATGATGACATGTTGTGGCAGTTGTTTACACAGGGTAACACTGAGCAGCTGTATTAACTGAGAAGCTAGAAATATGGACCACTACTGAATAATAGATACTGGATCGGACTGAGAGCTTTAAAACCACATCAGGTTCAGTAGCTATCTGGTCAAAACAAATATGAATAATCCAAACCCTGACATCTCAGCTCTGCTCCGTAATTAAGTACAGAGTTAAAAACAGTCTGAACAGATTCCACACCACATTCCAAAAACTGAACCCAGTAATCAACACATTCCACACAGACATCCAACATGCTGAGCTCTGACTTTCTCAGCTCTGTGGTGAGGTGGAAATTATGTGCCTACGACAGTCTCAAACCTGCTGGCAGAATGGAAGCGCACCGGACACCATGTATAAAAATAATATGCACCATTAAGGTTTTATAAAACATTACAGCATTATCAGCCTCTGACATGTTTATCTGCACTGCCATTCTAAAATAATGGAGACCTTTCTAATTAAAATTTATGATCAGTATGACCTCTACCCCACTGATAACATAAGATGGAAACTATCATTTGCACAAATTCACCCCCCCCCCCCACAACAGCATCAATGCCTCTCTACATAAATGCTACAGCAAACATTCTTTATGCCATTTTATTTTAATTTATTATATAGGTACTTAAAAGTAACATCTGTAGAAACTGTATGTGTGTGCATTTTGTGTACATTTTTAATATGATGGCACTAATCACATGAATACAATACATACCATAACCAACTTTTTGCCATAAGCAACTCAACGATAAAAAAAAGTGTAATGAGTTAAAATGCACTTATGCAGCCTTTAGTTTTGTAAAACATATCAAAGTCTAAATGTCCTATTTTAAGTCCTTTAAGATAAGGGTCAGTATTTATAAATACAGGTTTTAACTAGGACAGGCAATATGCTTGTGTCTTAAAATGTGACCTAATTTCATTGATGTACTGCACCACTCAGTCTCTACTGTCCGCAATGAAAAGATATAGAAAGGTTCATTATGAAGATTCACCATCAACAAGATCTCAACACAAGAGCTGCACAAGTTCCTCTTAAAGACAAACATACAACTAAAGAACAAAGCCAACAACACAAGAGCACAATGACCAACATTACTCCAATTGAACAATAAAAAGAGGTTTAAGAAAAGCAAAATGTAAGTAGATAAATAAACAAATACATAGCATATCTGCTTTCAAAAGTTATATGTAGTAATCATTCATTATTATTAATGTTATTAATTATTTTATCAAAACAGAGAGGTTTTAAAATCTGTTTGGCAGAAAGAACAAACCAGAAAAGCACTGATGTAACCTTTTAAAAATGGAAGTCAATAATATTTTGACGCAAACAATGCAACAATAAGTTAAAATGTCCAAGCTAATTATATAATAATGACATTATTGAGGTTTTTTCTACCAATTATTTATAACAAATACACCTCAATGAAGGGGTCGCGCGAGACGACGATTTACTCCAATTGAACAATAAAAAGAGGTTTAAGAAAAGCAAAATGTAAGTAGATAAAAAAAACAAATACATAGCATATCTGCTTTCCAAAGTTGTATGTAGTAATCATTCATTATTATTAATGTTATTAATTATTTTTTATCAAAACAGAGAGGTTTTAAAGTCTGTGTTTGGCAGAAAGTTCAAACCAGAAAAGTACTGAAAATGGAAGTCAATAATATTTTGACGCAAACAACACAACAATAAGTTAAATGTCCAAGCTAATTATATAATAATGACATTTATAATGACATTATTGAGGATTTTTATACTACCATTCATTTATAACAAGTACCCCGCAATAATGGAGGCGCGCGACAACGACGACACAATGCACCTTTGCACAAACTTACACAACTTTCAGAGTTACATTCATGTTATTCTGCAACTTTCACTTGTGTTTACAAACTTTTAACAAACTATTTACTCACAGTTATGTCGGAGGTAGAAGTAGAGGAGCGTTAATGTTTGCGCGACTCCAGAACAAACACGCGTCTTTACAACGCTACTTCCAGCTCCACGTGTCGACGACTTCAAATGTTTACTGTAATGTTTGCAAACTTATTCCTGCATTAAACTTAATCTCTCGTCGTGTAAAACATATTTAATCCAGAGTTCCGTCGCAATTAACGTTTAAAACGAAAAAAAAACTTAAAACGCATAAGGAGCAGGCGACGCTGCACTGCCGTGACGCGGTAATGGCTGTGTCCCAATTAGGACTAGCACACTAATTAGTGTCACATTGATTCCCTAACTAGGGAGTAACGAACGATTTTAGTATTTCATTATATAGTATTTCATACATTCATTATCTCCCGCTTTTATCCTCTATTAGGGTCAAGGTGGGGTTCCCCATGCCCATCCAGGGGAGAACGTCTGGGGTGGTGGGCAGATAGACCCAGGACAGGGCGCCAATCCATCGCTGGGCACACACTCACTCACACATACACACTCTATATGGGGTAATTTGGAGAATTCCATTGACTTGATCCATGTTTTTGGAATGTGGGAGGAAACCGGAGAACCCGGAGGAAACCCACGCAAATACGGGGAGAACATGGAAACTCCACCCAGATGGGGATTCGAACCAGGAATCCCTAGTGCTGAGAGGAGAACGTGCCAACCACTAAGCCACCGTGCCGCCCTATATTGTATTTCATACATTATATTGTGTATATGTTTGAATACACATTTTAAAAGTTGGCACAATCACTAACAAACAAAACGAAGAAACCACAACAAAACCGTAAGGTGGTCTGTTGAGAACATCACTAGTGACAGAAGCATTATGTGTTTAAAGGTATTCAAGGTTTAAATGGCTTTATAACCGCCCCAGACGGCAGTTTGACTTCTCCTATGAGTCTGGCCGCTGGGTCGTTGAAAAGAATCGGATGGCACTGCACGCATACCAGTGGAAGCTGTAGCCCTCCATGGACAGCAGTGGGAGGGGCAGCTGTGTGAATACAGATGTATGGTGCAACTAAAACAACCAAACTGACAGCGAAATGGAAAACAAACCCAAAATATATCAACTCAGAGATATTATTCATGGTTATTTAATGAATTGTGAGTTTATGTGTACACATACAGTCGACTGTTTGGCATCATTATTTGGATGGCACATGTATAGAGGTCTATTCAGCCGGTCCACAGGACTTGCTCATTGACCATTCAGAGCAGCAGACAAAAGCTACACTGAGCTGATTTCTTTATAAGCAGCCTCGGTTTTCTTCCCTGACATTCACTTCGGTTTGGCTTTTCAGCTCTATAATTTGCCTCCAAAACACATGCACGTACAAACCACCACTCAGCCTCTTCAAGCAACC
Source organism: Corydoras sp. C115 (assembly GCA_019802505.1). Classification (NCBI taxonomy): domain Eukaryota; kingdom Metazoa; phylum Chordata; class Actinopteri; order Siluriformes; family Callichthyidae; genus Corydoras; species Corydoras sp. C115. Next base: position 531,814 of record JAFMOC010000325.1, on the reverse strand, counting down.
TGCCACTGTGTGCACTGCAGCTCCTGATGCATGAAAATAGGAGTAAAAACCACAAGCTACAGGACGCATTTACAATAAAAACCACTAAGTGAAAGGAATAACACGAGTTTTTTTACAAGCTGACTGATGTTCCAAGCAGGTTTACTCTCAGCATCAGGAATAACATCTACAACATTCCTATTGCGCAGATGTCATCAATACTCACAGAATTTAGGAACTGCATAAAAGATGAAGCAATTCATCAAAAATATACATTTTTTTTTTTTAAAGATCCCCAGCAGATATAATCTTATTAGCAAGAGGCCACAAAGTGATGATCAGCCTCCATAAAAGTGCACCTGCTTCCTTACAAATGTAAATAGGCTCAGCTAGGAGACGAGGAACCTTACATAAACACTCAGCACGCATCCTGGATGGAGTCTTATTCTCTCCTCGCAAGATCCAGCCAACCGAATTCTGCTCTTACCTCCCTCTGTGGTCATGTCTGGCGAGCCGAGCTGATTTAATGCAGCACAGTTAGTGCACAAGTGTGTGAAAGCGCTATCGCTGCTCTTTGCTCTGCGTAGCGTCGTGCGTGCTCGCTCCCTCCCTCTCGCACTCGTTCTCCCTTTCTGATCTTGTGACTGCGTATACAAAGTGGCACCTCGCTCCAAAAAGAGCCTGCAGCAGCAACTGCCTCCCACTCATCTACCTCAGCTCAGTTGCTTCCTTAATCCCCTTTTCTGCTTACAGTTCCACACTTGGCTTCATGGCAATGAATGGGACATGCACACACATAACGCTACCAAGCCCACTGACCTCGAACCAGTTCAGGGTGAGACTGGTGGGATTCTGCCTCCTCCATCTGGTGAGCATCACTACAAAAATCACTACTCTCAGTGCTTCATCCACCATGCCGTCGAAGCCCGACAGGAAATGCTGACACATTCGGATTGTTCACTCTTTACAATTATCCGATGTTTATTTTAGTCCCACAAACTCTAGATATTAGGAACATGCTTATGTCAGCCGTTCCACTAATCCCAGCCGCAGTCGTTTAAGTGACTTCTTTTCCACATACCCAGCCTGTTCGCTCATCAGCAGTTGTGATCGAATCTGGCAGCGTAGACTGCAAGTTTAGTTTATAATGACTGGAATACAAGTAGGTCTAATGAGTTCTGATCAATGGGTGAAATGTCCACCTGTGTCGCTATCGATCAAACAAGCACTAGAGAATCTCAGGTGTCAGTAAAATCCTAAATGTGTAAAGGGACAGTCAGTCTCCCAGTAGTGTCCACATGGGTTTTCTTCCCACAGTTCGAAAACACTGATTCAAAGTAAATTGGCTGCTCTAAATTGCTTCTATATAGTCAGTATGTGTGTGTGAATGAGTGAGAAAGTGTGTGGCACCAGGTCCTGGGTGTATCTGCCCTGCGCTCCAAACACCCCCCCTCTCCTCCAACCCTAGTTTAGGATTAAGCAAATGATAATTGATGGTTGGTTGTCTGTGTACATAGTATAAATTCAGATAATAACATCTGAATCCAAAAAGGTGTACAGACTTCTACATTAAAACAATAACATTCTTACAACTCAATCAAATGTTTGGTGTAAATCAGATTTAGTAGGCAAGTAAATACTGTAATACAGTAGCTTCTGAGAAACACAGAAGCAGTATTATAAATCAGAACCACACAGCACCACATTTGAACGACCTTAATGCTACATATGATGCTGTAATCAGAAGATAATTATGTATAACCCATGTTGATATACAAGTTCAAATCACACCTTAGTCTTTTTTATTAACATCCTGTTTTTCGCGTTCTGATCTCCACAAACACAACATGCCATTATAAAGCTGTTACTCACCTGCTGACAGAATCATATTCCCCGAGCGCTGGACCTCGTCGAATCGGCTGAAAATGACATTCAACCTAAAACCAGAAGCATAGAAAAGATAAAACCACCAGAGCCACACCTGAATTTAAATCTAATAACTTAAAAAGTGAGAACTGCAGTCACATGTAGAAAAACCTCAGAATAGGAACTTCATCTGTGCAAGACAGAGGCTCTTTATTTACATAATACATAAGCTGAAATAGTTAAAGAGAAATGTATTTTTAACACCTGGCCCCTGTCCCATCATTTGGGTCCAAATTATTACAAGAAACAAAATGATTAAAGTTGATCTAATACTAAAACCAGTGTAAACTGCTTGTTTTTGACACTGATGGGTTTAAAACATTAGCAATTTTTCATTTTTAACAAGAAAAAAAGATGAAGATTAGGATTAGTGCATTAGTCTATATTTATAAATAATTAAATATCGATTACATTTCAATGCAAATGTCTGTACATATGATTACATCATTTTAACTTGATAACTTGGAACTAAACGAAAGAGAAATGAAAGCATGTTTTAAAAAAATCCTAAGTTTCCCACTGGAAACAAAGAACCCAAAAACCCTGCTGTACCGTGATTGTGGCAGTCCTTTTTTTCCGAGATCCAGCCGTACTTTCTCACCAACGTGTCTGTAGATTTCTATAAGGCAGTTCATCGCTCCATCTCGAACCTTCAGAAGATGTAAAAACAGTTAGATAAGAAAAAAGGTTAGATAAGAGTAATATGTAGGGCACATGCGAGATAGGTCACACCTACAGGAAGGGATTGAATATATTTTATTGATATTTGATTTTTTTTTAGTCACTTTCAGTGCCGCATTAAAGTGTTACATATTTTTGTCACTAGGTGGCGCCAAAAGATCGCGTTCCAACCCAATCCCCCGTTGAATTACTCTGAAAAAATGCATTTATACATTAATGGGAAGTTTTTCCTACCTGTCCTGTCGGATCTCCCAAAAGATTACATATATGAGGCACAATCTTGTTTAAAGTTAGACCATGAGCCCCGTACCTGAAACATTAAGTAAGAAATATTGTGTTTTAATGTAAGACATCCCACTGAATTGGACACTAAGGACATTGATTATGACTGATTCATACATATTTAAAGTTGAAATAAGGCAGAAACAAACAGCTTCTCTGGTCCTGTTGTTCTTGTGTTTGAAACCTCCCAGCATTCGATCCCATAAATACTGCAGATAAATTAAAAAAAAAAACACCCCAAACTTTAAAAACACTGAAAAACAAAGTGTATTACGTGTTTACATGTAATATTGTGGATGGAGGTGAGTATATACCTGAGGATTTGCAGCTTGGTCCATTATGTTTAACACCAAAGCCTGGGCTTGGTCTCTCACTTGGTCTTTGGTGTCGCCCAAACGGTCTATTAATGCAGGTAGGACTATAAAGTAAAGAAATAAAGAATAAAATGTTAAAACATTCATTCATTCATTCATTATCTCCCGCTTCCCCGCTATCCTCTATTAGGGTGGCGGTGGGGTTCCCCATGCCCATCCAGGGGAGAACGTTTCGGGCGCTGGGCAGATACACCCAGGACAGGGCGCCAATCCATCGCTAGGCACACACTCACTCACACAGACACACTCTATATGGGGCAATTTGAGAATTGAGAATTCAATTGACTTGATCCATCTTTTTGGACTGTGGGAGGAAACCGGAGAACCCGGAGGAAACCCACGCAGACACGGGGAGAAGATGGAAACTCCACCCAGATGGGGATTCGAACCGGGAATCCCTAGTGCTGAGAGGAGAACGTGCTGACCACTAAACCACCGTTTGTGTTAAAACATAAAATATAAAATGTTTTAAAAATTGGAAAAAAAAATTTGTACTATAAATTTTATGATCATACCTGTTCCAACTTGGGTTTTAAATCGATTTTGTAATCTGGTTACTAAAGCAGAGACCACATCCATTCCCAGGAGAGCCACCTAAAACAGAATTTTAACAAAATGTGTCAATTACACACAAAGATCATAACATTTCATTGAAATTAATACTTTCCCACGTGACATTTTGTCCACACTAGCGAGATTTCGGCGCTTGAAGTGCTGTATGCAAATTAGCCGTCGCAAGGCATCATGGGTAGCGCTAAACCCGCTACTTTCTGCTGTTTTTATCGGGGTTAGAGTAAGATAGACTGAAAGACGTTCTATAAACCAGATTTAACGCGATGTGTACAATAACTGTACACACAGAGAGGAGGCGGACATGGCGGACAAAAATTCACCGTCATGTGAAATCCCGGGTGAAGTTACATGGCGGCGGGAGCGACGGCGCTGCTCTAACCGTCCTTGTCTGGGGGTGGAGTGGGAGGTTCCGTGAACGTTTAGTGAGAACGTCCCTGCTGACACCTTACCAACACATAACGCATCACCTGAACTGCCCCAGTTCAGGCTATGGTGCAATTTTTGGAACCCATTCTTTACATGCAAGTTAATACAGAAAAATAAACCTAATGCAACAACGCCCTCTGGCGGAGAGTTACTAGGCTTATGTACAGTACAGAGAGCTGTGATTTCATTTCATAGACCTCAGACAGGTTACTCAAGAAAATTGTATTATCATTAATATCACGGGTGGTACGGTGTCTTAGTGGTTGGCATGTTCTCCTCTCAGCACTAGGGATTCCCGGTTCGAATCCCCATCTGGGTGGAGTTTCCATGTTCTCCCCGTGTCCGTGTGGGTTTCCTCCGGGTTCTCCGGTTTCCTCCCACAGTCCAAAAACATGGATCAAGTCAATTGAATTCTCAAAATTGCCCCATATAGAATGTGTCTGTGTGAGTGAGTGTGTGCCCAGCGATGGATTGGCTCCCTGTCCTGGGTGTATCTGCCCAGGGCCCGAAACGTTCTACCCTGGATGGGCATGGGGAACACCCCACCGCGACCCTACTAGAGGATAAAGCGGGAGATAATGAATGAATTAATATCACATTGTTACATGAGATAGGAACGAAATTATGGGTCACAGACCCCGATTACCCTGTTATTTCAATTTAAATTTTGAAGAAGAGAATTACACATATCACTATGTAAAATGTGAAATATAATTTAGTATACCACTATGAATATATAATATTTAACTATAAATATAATATAATATATAAATATATGTATATACAGTATATCAAAATAAATTTGAGAAAATATATATGTACACTATATAAAAAAGTAGTATAGAACATTCAAGGATTAAAGAATTTGTGTTGTCACATCACCTAGTACTGATGAGTGAAAAACTTATGTGCAAGTACCTACAACTGTGCAAGAAGCAATATTTACAAGTATAAAAGAAAATATACAGTAAAATTAAATATAAGAAAGGTATGGAGGGTGGCACGGTGGCTTAGTGGTTGGCATGTTCTCCTCTCAGTGCTAGGGATTCCTGGTTCGAATCCCAATCTGGGTGGAGTTTCCATGTTCTCCCCGTGTCCGCGTGGGTTTCCTCCGGGTTCTCTGGTTTCCTCCCACAGTCCAAAAACATGGATCAAGTCAAATGAATTCTCCAAATTGCCCCATATAGAGTGTGTCTGTGTGACTGAGTGTGTGTCCAGTGATAGATTGGCACTGGGTCCTGGGTCCTGGGTGTATCTGCCCAGCGCCCGAGACGTTCTCCCCTGGATGGGCATGGGAACCCCACCGCGACCCCAATATAGGATAAAGTGGAAGATAATGGATGGATGGGTATGGACATTTAAATAAAATGGAATCGGAGAGGGTGTATGGAAAAGTCTGTTGGGGCTGTGAAAGTGAAGTAAAGTGCAAACTATAAGTTATATGATATGATGTTTAGTGAAACAAGTGTATTATTTCACAACAGCATTAATTATTACAAATATTTATTAATAGTACTTATGAGTGTTTTTACGTTAATAGATTAGATAATCTTTAATTTGCATAATTTCAGCAGCATAAATAAATTGTAAGGAATAAAAAAAAAATTATCTGATAATCTGATGCTGGAGTTTCTTTTCATTATCTTTCGTTTAACCCTCTGTTTAAAAAAGCCTTCTAAACTCAAATAGAGTTTACCATAAATGTAAAATGAGATGTAACACACTTAAAATATCTAAACCATTACTATGATACAAACAGGAATGCAGAGACCCTCCTGTCCCCATTACAGCAACGTGTGATTTCCAGGCCAGCTGTGAAAGAGGAGTCTGATTGGCCAACACATCTCAGGCATTGTGGGACCCTCAGCCAGTAAACGGGTGTAAATAGGTCGATGGTAAATGGACAACTCTCTGTCTTTGTGCTGGAAGCATATTTGAGCTGGAACATCTATGATTAACTTGTATAAAGCTAGATAAAAAGAGAACCAACTACATCATATTATATTCTTGTATTATTTTGTGGTAATAATATATACGCACTGGCCACTTATTAATACCTATCGTCTATTTTATCAGCTCCACCTCTGCAAACAATCCAAGTCTTTCAAACATGGATTTCTAAAATGACAACACATCCCAGTTAATACACCAAAGAACAAACTCCTGATCCTTTCAAAAGGAAAAATCTTTGGATCTTTTCAGCATGATGCATTCAGAGCAAGCTGGCACAAGTTTCCTTTCTAATGGCTTTTATTTGCCAAGTTTGCCTGTAGAATGGCTCTGTGAAGAAGATGAATATAAAAAATACTTTACAGAGACATTTATGACAATAATGTGGTTCTTTTGGACCTTTAAGCCTTGAATCCAGTTGAACTGAATGCCTTTAACTGTTCTGCCCTTTATAAATTACGGCTGCAGTACATACAGGTTACAGAGTACTGAGTGCACACTAGAGAGGGAGAGAGAGAGGATGGGTCTGGACACATCAAGTATTATAGAACATCTAAATATCTTGATATAGAAAACCAGAAACGAAGGGTTATATGGTTCATGTATTGATTGTAAAGCCCTTGCCTCACACACTAAGCACCGCACAAATAGGACCAGCACACCATAGGACCAGTAACATCCCTCTTAGAAAACATTGCTTTTCAGATCACTTTGAACCTGATCAGAAAGAAGGCTTCATTTAGTAACAGGTGCCATTTACACAAACATCAATACTGCTCTGCTCACTGGAGGACCAGAGATCCCCAGGCTGTTCCATTCACTCTCACACAGTCCTGTTGTTACCCCGCTGTGTGTGAGTGCAGTGCTGTGGAACGGTCGGCGGAGATGTACTTGCTGCATTCTCTTTCAAGGTGACTTCCTGGCACGCTAGTCTGAGGTACTGAATACATCACGGTTGATGCAATCACTTTAAAAGCATGTAAAACAACACAAGCCATCGCCTCGTAATTTATGAGGCTAATCGATTGAGATTTTACAACCGCACATTGAGAACGTTATTTATTAAGATCATAAGTACTTTTGATCAAGCGTGTATGAAGAAATCCACACCACCTCCGGATTCACTGACTGCATGGCAAGTGTTTACAACCAGCATTCATTTACTTGTTAAACAAAAAGGAATAAATCCTTGTAGAACCATAACGATATAGGTTGTGTCTGAAATCCACTATTAGCATAGTACGTAAAACACAAAGCACTAGGTGAGAGTGGTTCCACTCTGAATACACACACAATTCATCAAGCAGTAGGCAAACAAGTCCTGAATGGCCCATTCAAATGCAAGATATTTCATAGTATGCGACTAACTGATGATTTAACTGGAACATTTTTAGTTTAAGAGGGATAAATAGAGAAAAGCAAATATCGAAAGGCTTTTTACAGGAGTGAGTGACAACTGAAATAATTGTATTATGCACAATACTATAGAATGGAACTTTCACTTCCCTATGGTGACCTGGTTAAAATAAATTGTTATAACCTAAAATACTTTATTCTACTCGAACAGAAAATTAACCTGAACCACTTTTTACAGTTTGCAACATTTTTTATGAGGAAACTGATGCTGATACTGATGCAAATACATGTAAAATCAGAATCAGATTTAATTTTCCAAGTATGCTAGACACACAAGGAATTTGGTTTCAGAAGGATGGTGTCTCTGTAGTAACATGACCGAACCATTACAATAACAAGCCGATATTGAATTAACAATTAAGTCAAACATAATTTTGAGTCACTGTCATGGAAAATAAAACCAGCAGTCTATTGTGAAATTCATTACAGACTGATATTCATTGACACTGTGCCCCACTTTAACCCATGATTCTTTTCCAGGAATAAAAGCAGCTCTTATCAAAATCAATATCCATTGTTATTTTAATCATGGGCTGCATTTCTGAAGTAATGCGAGATCTAATTATCTAATTATGCAACACCAGTGGCAGTGTTCAAACCACTGATTGACCCTGACTTTTTAGGGTTCATTTACTTATGTTAATATTTTAATCATATTATAACATAACAATATTCACCTTGAAGTTGCTGGAGTTGACCCATGAGGTGGCGAGTCCATCCACCATCCTGTCCAGCAGGGTCTGATCCTGCTCCAAATTACACGATCTCTGTCTGTCCAGGATGTAGTCTATGATCTCTTGTCCGACCTGCAGGCGTCGCCCCAAGTCTTTCTGCATCACCTGTTCCACGATATATTCCATACTGGGCTCCATGGTTTTTCAAGATTGGACTGGCTAGAGACCGGAAGTTAGGGTAAGACATAGAAAACCCACTAGATCCAAAAAAAATTATTAGCAGCACCAGAAATCCACCTTATTTTGCACAGGCTTCGTTTGCATGGCAGTGGGGGAGAATGAGTATAGGGACATGTGGGCACCATATGTCAGCCGAGAGCGATTACAGTAAACAATTTAAATGTCGGTAGTGGAAACGCTTTAAGGTGATGGAGTGTGATGAGTCCGACATTCTCCTCCTCTTACAGGTCTGTAGGTTAACCTGAAAAAAAAAAAAACATCACAGATCACATTTCAGATCCACTATACCATATAGATGCACTCTGTTATTTCACAACAACAGACTGTAACCAGTACTGGTATTTGGGTGGTGGATATTTCTCAGAACTACAGTGACATTAAGGTGGTGTATTAGTGTGTGTATAAGTAGTATAGGCACAGCAGTGCTGCTGTTGTTTAATCACTTATTAAATAAAATTATGAATAATACCAAATTAAACATTGCATAGCATTGCCGCGTGCCCTCTGGTGGACAATATGCGTAATAACAACATTCTTACTACTATGGATCCATCTTACAGCTTCCAATTTTTTAAAATGTCATTTATTGGCTGTTATACATTATAATGACAATATATCTGCCTCTCAGTGCTATGGAATATGAATGTTAGAGAAATCCGCTAAACAAGTGCAGAGGAAATGTAGTTAAGGCAGGGGTTTTCCACCTGAATGCTTCCTCTGTCCAGTTAGGAGTGTATTCATATATGAAAATCAAATATTGCTGTAAATCTTGTCCGAGATATTTTTCACCCACTTCCTGTGTATTTAGCAGATTGGGCCTGATGTTTAAGATTTGGCTGTCAATCATTTCACAGTATCCTGAACTTAGCAACTAATGACGTCGCATTTTGCCTCTACTTGGCTTTGTGAAGCAACACTTTATGCCCTGACCTAAAACAAAAGAAATTCTGATCACATGTGGACCAAAGAGGGTTATTTAGTACTAATTGTCTCTAATATTATACTATTATTCAACAAATCAGCATCCTAGTTTGTGCTCACAGAAACCACCTTAATAATAATAATAATAATTTTATATATATATATATATATATATATATATATATATATATATATATATATATATATATATATATATATATACACACAGTATATCACTTTATAAAAGATTAGTTATGTGTTGCATGTAGTTTCAGAACATAAGCTCATTTGGCTTCACCCTGATTAAAGCCTCAACACGCCAACAAAACAAAATATGGTGATACATGCAGAGTAATACACAATTACAACGTCTTCATCTATCGTGATATGGTTTTCTCGTCGAACACCACTATGGTTTACCTACTACGGTTACTTTATTGTAATTTAATTCCATTTCAATAAAAACCCTGATGTACTTTGCATAAGCATTTCTGAATCTGACGACTGCTTTGACAATTTCGTCCGTTATTTACATGACACTGTGAGTATAGCGAATAAATCCATTAATGTTCATTGTATTGTTATATATTCTTGGTATTTAAGCTTTCCAGAAGCTTCCTACAGACAGTTCAGACGCGGTAAGTTGCAGAAACTCTCTTCATTAATGAGCAGCGTCTCTGTTAACCTTAGAACTCGCAGCAAACTGACAAGCAGGAAAAACAAACTGCATGACACTTCGAGAAGCCCTCTGAAATATGACTAATATTACAGCAACCACATCTTAATAATGTAAACGTGTATACTCGCCTGGTTAGTGAGGTGCAGACGGACTGCGGCTCGTTATTAAATATTTCTGCAGCGCTGTTTGTTGATCCCCGCCCCAAAGCTCCCTGTTGGAACTATCAGCTGCACTGCGCATGCGTCGGTAGTAGCGCCTTGCGTCTGCAACACAGCAGCGTTGTACAGTAGCGAATCATTTTCAACGAGTCATTTAGAAGAACCAACTCTGATTCATTTTGTTTAACTTGGCAGGCTTCTTAACAGAAGCGCTAATAAAGCTATTTTCAGGAGAAGCGTTCATTAAACACAAACGTTATAAGGCTTTATGTCACTGGTCTCTATAATAATTTGATGAACACTTAAAATAAATCATTTGTAATGCATTATGTCACTTTGTGTTATGAAGGCATGTTCTTATAACATTTTGAGTGTGGTTAAAGTAACCATATCGTACAGTATAAAAATACTCTTACGTTTAAACACACTGCATAAAACAATGTCGTTTTATTTCTGCCTTAATCGATCGATTCATTTGACTATTTTCTACGCACGATACGATTTAAGAGTCGACGACTCAAAAATGTTAATATTAATCCGGAATAAGCGATTAAATGCTGCGTTTTTTATTATATGACATTGTGTGTACCCAGCATTAGTAATGTTTATAATGTTTACAGTGTGTTAATTGTAATAAAAAGCATGTTGAATCATTTCACGTTTTGAACCAAATGACTCAAACTCACTGATTTGGAATCGTTTGGTCCTCATTTGCCAACGTCTACAAGAATCGCGTCTATCCCACGCTGTAGGCTCGTCGGGGACGTTCAGCTTCTGGATTGGTCAATTTGCCGCGTTACCAGTATGAATCGTCCAATTACATCCAGGAGGAGGGACTATAGGGATTCGACCAAGGCTTACAAACTGCGCCATCTTCCGCCGAAAATGAACCATAACACTTAAAAAAAAAAAACCCACAAAAATAAATACAAAATAATTAATTGTTCACAATTCACGATTGATGAGTCTTAAAATAAGAGTTTTTGTTAAAGGATAATTACATACAACTTAAAATTGTCTAATTATAAATTATTAATAAATTGTCTATTGTACTTAATAGAATATAAAACTCAGTTTCATATTTGACGGTGTAGCAAAAAAAATTCATTCATTCATTCATTATCTCCCGCCTTATCCTCTATTAGGGTCGCGGTGGGGTTCCCCATGCCCATCCAGGGGAGAACATCTCAGGCGCTGGGCAGATACACCCAGGACAGGGCGACAATCCATCGCTGGGCACACACTCACTCACACAGACACACTCTATATGGGGCAATTTTGAGAATTCAATTGACTTGATCCATGTTTTTGGACTGTGGGAGGAAACCGGAGAACCCGGAGGAAACCCACGCAGACACGGGGAGAACATGGAAACTCCACCCAGATGGGGATTCGAACCGGGAATCCCTAGCGCTGAGAGGCAAACGTGCTGAGCACTAAGCCACCGTGCCGCCCAGCGAAAAAAATTAAAATCTTAAAATTCGAACCACTAAGCCACGCAAAATTAAGTGGATATAAAAGGTCTAAATATATATTCATATTAGAAATCTAATTAGAATTATTTCTTATAATGTATGGTATTGTTAGAAAACTGAAGGCTAGATAAAAAAAATACACAAACAAAAACACACACACACACACATACATATATACATATATACATATATATATATATATATATATATATATATATATATATATATATATATATATATATATATATATATATATATATATATATATATATATATATATATATATATATATATAATTACATAGCCGCACCATAGATACACATGTGAATGACGAATGTGAGTCAGTGTATTCAGACATACCAGTCACAGAGGCCCCTCCCATTTGAGGGTGGTCAGGATTTATTCTTTGATGAGGTCTTTAATGCTTGAGGGTTCACATCCACAATTATATCTGTAACAACTGAGGACAAATACCTTATCACCCTGCAGCCTCTAAAAAGTGAGTTTTTATTACTTTATTTAAATAATTTAATAGTATATACACCATTTATTGGTGACATGAGTGATATTTATTATATACACTACAGTAATAGCTTTTTATATTGTTATTATATATTGTAAAATGGTATCCTGGATACATACAAATTTGTATAAAAGCTCGTAACAGCCGTGTCATTTCTTTGCACGTAAGCCATCAGGTACCATTATCAAATGATGCATAGACAACCACCAACATTTAATATTATTAACATAAAGCATGGTTTGCATTGACTCTTTAGAATGGTTATAAGAACAGTATTAAAGACCCTTCACTAAATATGGCTCTATTTCCTATGTAAACTGATTTCATAATTGATAAGTATAATGACAATAAAGGCTTTTATAATGACAATAAAGGCTTTCTATGATAAGTTGTTTTATGAAAAACTACAGTGTGATAACAGGGTGACTTTACTTGTGGGATTAGAAGTTGCTGCATCTGCAGAAACCTGACAGCCTGTGTAAGTGTTTTTGCAGTTTGCCCTAAATTATACCTGACATTAAGGACATGTCTGGGTGTACGCTCTGCGAAGGCCTAGATGTCAGCTCACAACATGCACAGGATGGCCTAGATGTAGTACCACAACGCCTGGGCTTTAAAAGGTCTAAGTGTGAGATCAGCTCGCTGTGCACTAGTTCTCATCTATGAAGGCGTAAGCACTAAAGCTCTTCGGACTTTTTACTGTATTTATCGCAGAGGATAAAAGCAAATGTCACCGATGTTCTGTCAGCGTGTTAAAATGTTCATAGGATTTTTTTTTGAGATAAACATGTGGTCGTTGACTTCATATCTGATTTTTTTTTTTTTTCTTTTTTAGCCGTTAGTTTGTTTTCTCATGATTTGCATTCGCAGGAACTTCCTTTCCAGATCAATGTTAATGATAAAGAACCTCTTAAAACTAATGTTGGTCAGCTCCTGAACATTATAGACTCTAGTTTTCAAACATATGGGCAATTTAGTTATATACTTAATCATATAATTCATGGTTTATATTTAATGACTGTGTTATGTTTGTACTTCTGTGCAGACTTGTAGTTGTATGGCTCACCCAAAACAGAACATGCTGAACTGCCCTGAGGAAAACGATGAGACACTAAGCGGCGTGTATCAATATAAACCAGCCACAAGCCCCAAGACTCCAGATCACTTTGTAAACTTGATGGCTGGACAGCCCTTCAGTCCCGAGGCACCTTCAGAGTCCTGTGGAAAGCAAATTCAGCATAACGCAAGATTTACTGGACAAACTCCGTACCCCAGCCAGGCTGATTCTGACAGAGCAGAGCTGAGCGCTTTCTGGGCTCGGTATCGTAGTCACGAAGGTAGTCAGCCAAGCAGTTTGCCATCGTACCTGCCATCCGCAGAGTACCAGCGGTGCATGGGTGCTAACAGCTGGTATCCCAGTGGACATCATTCCCTTCCTCACAGTTTCAGCAGTGTGGACCAGCCTGGTTCTCTGCACTCGAATCCTTCAGCCAGATATCTCATGCATAGCCATTACATGATGCCTTATCCTCGTCCACTACAAACAAGGCATCATCTCATCCCAAGACCTGCATACCAGCAGCTATACCATTTCACAGGTATCTGTACAGTTCATAGAAAGTCATAATCAAAGTCATAGCTCATGTTGCCCAGGTTTGGTTAGTTGTGTTTTTTATGCAAAGCAATAAAAAATAACAGTAAGTTATAATACAGTAAATAAGGCTTTACTAAAGGGGTTCCAGGATGTTGGAGGGCAAAATTAAAAATTCTAACATTTAGATTTTTGTATTTAAACAGGTCTGGAAAACTACAGATACAAATATCCAGATGGCACTGAATAGTAAGTCCTCTGAAATCTAAACTGCCTGCCTAACTAATGATGCTATGCATGTTATCTTTGTAATGCAAGTTCAAAAATGTACAGACTCTTCCCTCATCTTAAGTCAGAAATCACCATTACACTTTAAGACAGTCTACATTTTTTAATTTAAGCCAAAAAATTTGGAGAAGGACCTTTTCTGGTGATTCACGAGTCAGTAATATATCAACAACCTCCTTCCTTTAAAACAACTACATACGGAATATTAATTGTATGATTAGATCGTCTGTATGTCTGTGCAGGATTACGAAAGAGTTGAGGCTTCAGGGCAGTCGTAGGCTTGTGGTTAAGAAACCAAACTTCTGATGTGGAGATTAATTCCTCTGTGTACAGCACTGTAGGCAAAATAATCCAAGCCTCACCTATCTTAAATGCCAGTATGGACACACAGACAATTCACACACACACACACACACATAGAGAGACACAGACAAGCACAAACATAAAGAGAGATTTTTTTACCTTACATGCCGTACCTTTTAACTTTTTGTCTCTGCAGTGAATGTACTGCTTACAATCCCTGGCAGAAAATTCCCCGTAACAGTCAGCTTTCTGAGGAACACAGTGAGTGCTCTGTCTGCATTATTACAAACACACTTTTTAAATTAACTATTTAAAAATGATGATTATTGTGACTGCCAGTGTCTTTTATCCAGTGTCAACCTTTGCAGTGAGTACATAATTACTTTGCAGATGTTTGTTATGGTAGCCATAAAAAAGGCAAATAATTGTTTTTCTTTTATTTAAGTTTTCAATCTGGGCTTTTTTATATTCTGTGCAGATTCTATTAGGAATATCAGAAACACATTATGTATTTACAAACAGCATTCTCATGATGTGTAGCTACAGACAAATCATCCATTTACTGCCAAGTACAATATTTAATGCATCAGTAGCATTATGAGGTCAGCCATTTACATCAGCTTATATATGGACAGCGGACCTGGGCCAGCGAGCGGAAATGGAAAACATAAGTAATCACGTTTGGTGTCATGGTGAAACTTTAATCATTTTTTTTTCGCTCCTGTGAAGGAAAAGTGTTTGTGACATATGAGGCTGACAATGAGGCTCACCTTAAAGAGGTCATCAAGTTCGTGGCCTTGCTTAGAAACAACGGCTTCGACACGCATGTGAGAGGAAATGCTTTGAGTCACTGTGAACACACTCAGAAATTTTATTAATTATCATACCGCTGCTGAGACTGAAATTGCTTTGCGTTTACAGATTGACGTTTTCGAACAACAGCTGTACAGTATCAGCAAAATCGACTGCATGGAACGATACCTGAATGAGGTGAACATCACGAAGCTCTGTTTCCAAACATAAGCAAAAGAGCTTTGATTAATTTACTGCCCCTGTTTTTACATTACTTTAGAAAGACTACCAGATCATCACTGTCATCAGCCAGAAGTATTTCGAGACGGTGACCAGGGGCAGTGTGGGAATGGAGGGTGATGAGCGAACATCAAACACCGTGTACATACATAAACAGGTGCACATCCATCACTGATTTATCCATTTGTTTAGCAGGGATGCCTGTATCATGCATAATTCATTGTCCATGTACAATATTCTTTCTGTTTATTATCCAGCTGCAAAGTGAATTCATTCAGAATGGCTGCAAAAACTTCAGGGTTATACCGGTGCTGTTCCCTGGAGCTAAAAAGGTAAAGAAGTCCCATTTCCATGTACAATTAATCGGTCACTTTGACTATAACACTTGTATGTCCTTTTGAGGCTGCTCAAATAGTAACTAGTTTAAGTTATTGCTTTTTTTCTGTTAAAAATGACATTATTACTATTTCATTAATAAATATAAAATTAGTTACTAGGTAAAGTAACTTTTGCATGACTTCTACATGTCTGCTCTCATTGTTACTGATCAAAAGAAAGGAAAAAGTAAAAGGTCATATATCCAGGACACAAGTTCAAAGTTCTAAAAGGTTTATTACGGCGCCGCTGTTAGTAAAGTTCGGCTGTTTTTATTGAGACATCTATATTAGTTCACCCCTTCAACTCGATCTTTCAATTTGTATTGAATGTAAAGTTTTAGCACTTTGCAAATGTATGTGATGGTCAGATCACCTAAGACTTTGGGCCACAGTCACTATATGCTTATATACTACTATGTTCTTACCAATTGTTTTATGCTTTATTCTGGGTCCTCAGAGTTATGTTCCCTCGTGGCTGCAGAACACACACCTGTACAGCTGGCCAAACGATCGGGATGACATTCTTCGACGGCTCATGCGCGTGGAGAAGTACAAACCTCCACCTATTGGTCCGCTGCCCACAATAGTCACAATGCCCATCTGACCATGCGACTGTTGCCATCTCTGAGAAAGAAGCACTGTGAGTTGGTGTTACCATGTTTAATGTACAATAGAATGAGTCTCTACATAAGTACAAATTCAGAGGTGGATAATAACTAATTTTATATATATATATATAATATATATGTTAAATTACTTAATTTGCAGAATCAATGTTTTTATTTATAATTATAAATCTCAGCTCTGTAAGTTGTATGTTGTTGCACTATTGTGCCCTACATGTTGTGACATCATGCAACTGTGGTAAACTAGCACATTATCTGTGGTCCGAGACCACAGAGGTAAAGAACCTTTTAATGCATTTATATGACCATCCAACTAGACTTACAGATGCAGCCTGTAGAAAATACTATGAAGTTCTGTGTTCACATTATATCTGTATAGTTCTCTCTGCTGTCTGATCATTTTATAGCTGTTTTTTGTTAAATAAACAAGAATAGAAACATAAAGTTCATCAGTTATTTGACCCACAAGTCCAACACTTCCAACCACCAGCATCCCGTATGCAGTGTCCACTTCCAACCACCAGCATCCCGTAAGCAAATCTTATCAAGTCTCCCACTTAGAAGTCGTATCAAAACACTTAAAGCTAGAGATCGGCGGTGAATCCACATATTTCTGTCTTTGTACAGTGTACATAGCATTTTTTATATTAGAACTGAAAGAAAGAGATTTAGTAGATATCTTTGTTCATTTACTTGAGTATTGTAGTGTTTAAGAAACGTATCGTATGGAGGAACACAAATGGTTGAACAATGTTTTTCTCACAAGAGAAATATTTGGCATTTTTTACTTCGACCCTATTTCCCCACTCTGTTAGGGTTTACCTTTTTACTACGTGCAAAAACAACAAAAACAACAACAATGCAGTGTTAATATACAATGTTAAACTAAGCCAATGAAAGATAGGTGTACACTGTATTCCACTGTGTCAATTATCCATGTCAAAGCAAACAGCCTGTTTAGCTCGTGTAGCCACTGACACATAATATATATATATATATATATATATATATATATATATATATATATATATATATATATATATATTTTTTTTTTTTTTTTTTTTTTTTTTTTGCCTGATAGAAACTAAATTTAAAACCTAAATTTGGACCAAAAATGATGACAAAATAGGGTCTGGTGTTAAAACTAACAAGGTGTCCTGAAATACAATACAGTAATCATAAAAAAAAAAAAACACAATCACAAATAATCATGTAACAACAGCAAATCTTGTTTCATTAGAGGGATTTAAATAAATATTAATAACATAATAAATAGAACCAATAAGAGATAAATATTAAAACAGTGATGAGATGATTTGTTAACACTCAATTAATTGTTCTGCCTCTATGCATGGTTAAGCATTTATCCTAAAAATGATGTCCTGCAAGAGAAAGCCAGCAGAAGACACAAAAGTGATGCAGCGTAGTGTCATCACTATAACAGCAGCAGCTAACAAATTAAACTACAAATACTTAGCGCTCCCTTTAAATCAATACACTTACAGTATATCTGCACCGTTCTATAGCTGAACTTGATATACGAAGTGCATGAGTGAAATCACACTGGTAGATATGATCACGAGTGCACTACAAGGACGTAGGTGGTGCACTTAAAAGGAAGCAGAAGGTTACATGTGAAATGATGGGCAGATTACAAACCCAAAGGTTGCCATCTTGGCAACAGGGCAGACAGGGGGTGTGGATGACACACCATCAGGTAGGTCATGCATATCTGCATCTGGAATTAGAACTATACTGGGGTCGACCATAAGTAAAACTATAAGCATGGAATTTTCTTTTTAAAAGGGAGCCACAAAACTAACAGAAATGTCAGCTGAAGGTGCAATAATTTCAGTCCTGTATTTTCAGTGCACGATTTTTGTGTCTGATTTGAGACACTAGTACCCTGTCGAAATTCACTACGCCAGGTTAAAGCAAGCTAACAGAAGTACGACGGCTGCGATGCAGGTTTGATTATAGAACAGTTCAGAACAATTTCAGGCTTAAATAACCTTATCTTCCATCAGTGGAAAGGTAAAATATGGCAGCAGCAATTACGCAATATACGTCTCAGTGACTTAATACTAGACCTTTTGTGCACCTGATGCACTTAAATATTTGTTAAGTAACGTGTGTCTGTGGTATGAACACAGTCTTCATGGTTTGGCAAATCTTCAAGCATCAAATAAACAGGGACATGTGTTTGTCTGATGTGATGAAAGTATGCAGCTGTAAGAAGCTCATCGGTGTTTGATTTTTCAATTTACCGCATGGAGTCCACTTTACAGGTTATGATGCCATGAATGAATTCCTCGCTCATACATGACTACAAGCCTTGATGCCTGTTGTGTTTCCGGGGAGATTTTGATCTTCTTTGGCCCAAAAAACAAAAAGGTTTGCTCATACACTTTAACAGGAGTGATTCTTAAGAAGTAACAGTAGTTCAGTGATATTTACACGATCAGTCTGTAGTGTTGGTGAGGTCACTGGCCTGGAAGGATGAGCACCAAACTTTAGTTGAACATGATGGACTCGGGATCCTGGTTCATCATCTGCGCCATGTGTCGAAGAACATCTTTCTTTGTGATGATCCCCAGTAACCGCCTAATGAACAGAAAGTGTTGACAGATAAACTATTACTCGACAGAAGATCAACTTAGGATCAGAATTAGAAAAATGCTATTTTATTGCGACAGACCAAAAGTAAACGTAAGGACGTCTGATGATTAGGAACCTCTTATGTACGCAAAAAATACAGATGACCAATTTCTTATTGTAATAAAATAAGTGGAATAATGACATTTAAGGTTCATTTATTTGTATTAATTTTTAAATATTTTATTCACCTCACGTTTATCTGTAAAGACCTTAAAGCCCACCTGCCTAAAGAGCGATCTGAAGCTAATATCTACTGATTGGCTTTCCAGACAGTGCCATCTGTTGTTTGCGTAACAGGCTTATGGCATCTACAGGCAATTAACTAAATGAACCACAACATTCGATTACACTGCATGAGGTCATTTAGCAGACACCTTTATCCAAAGCGAAGTATCCCAACTTGCTTGGGGTCAGAACACAAGGTTGCCTTGCTCAAGGAAAGTGGTAACTTCAGTGGACCTGGAATTTAAACCCATAGTGTGCCAAGTGCACCTCTCCGAGCTGGGGAAGCAGGTATTGAATCCTGGTCTGGGTAAATTTTCCATGTTCTCCCTGTGTAGGTGTGGCTGCTTGCCCCTATATAGTGTCTGTGTAAACTTTGTGAAACACCCTAACATTGTAATGTCTGTCCCTTACCAAGCCCTAAGTTCTAATCTTAGATCAGCTACAACAGGAGTTGTAACCTCTTACCCACTGCGAGTGACCAGGCACTGACGGAGGCCGAGCTTACGGAAGATGTCCACCACCGTCTCCATAGGCGTGTGGTCAGTGACTGTAAAGGGACTGAGATTAAGGATCCGTCTCAGTTTTAGTGGCTGTGGATTGGAGGCTGGCAGTTGTGGCGCGTCCTCAGTGAAATATACCACGGAGTTGCTGACCACGCCGTCCTGCTTCTGACGTGCAGTCTCTGAATATTAAAGAACAGAAAATACAACAGCAATAAACATGAGGTCATTTTGCAGCCACCTTTATGCAAAGTGACTTACAAGAAACCCAACTTGATGGTTGGGGTTAGAATACCGAGTCAGTCATGATCAAGGTCTTGCTCAAGGGCCCACATTTAGTAGCGTTATTAAACGTGGGATTCAAACCCACAACCTTCAGATTGCTGGCTCCACATCTTAGCCACTGAATATTGAACATTTAAACATTGTGTAAAGTAAATCTCTTACTAATGGCAAGGGTCAGATCCCTGCGCAGGACGAAGCCGATGAGCCGCTCCGATTCACGCGAGACGACCACAGGAAACCCGTTGTAGTCGGTCTCTTTGATGAGCGTTTCCACATCCTCCACCGTGGTGCTATCCTGCGTGAGGACGCTAAGAGGGGGTTCGTTCCTGCGCGGCCTCATGACATCCGTGGCCAACGTGCGGTGAGTGAACTCGCCCTGGTCCAGGTACGGGTAGCCGTTCAGTCGGATGTGCGCCTCGTAAATACTCTCCTTTCCCAACGCATCAGCCACCCACTTGCTGGTGACTGCGGCGGCCATGAGCGGCACTATGTACTCCAATCCACCAGTCAGCTCGAACATGATGACTACCAGAGACACCGTCATACGGGTGACTCCACCTAACACCAGAGAATATAATTAATAACAAAGTACGAATTAAGTGAGAAGCATAAGCGTAGTAGTTACACAAGGAGTTAGAGGCTCGCACCAAGACATGCCGCAGCTCCCACCATGGCGTAAAGGCCGGGGGTGACGCAGTCCGCACCAGGGCGGCACCAGTTTTTAAAGATGATCCAGTCGTGGTGATGATAAGCCATCTGCTCTACCGTGATGCCAACGATTCGGCCGGCGATGGCTCCCACTGCCATACTGGGGATGAACAGTCCTGAGGGGATCTTGGCCAACAAGCACAGAACATGTATTAGAATCCTGATTACAAATAAGAAATGTTTCAAATGTTTAAAACAAAGCCGGAAATTAATCTAACCTTCATGCCAAACGTAAAAATGGTCATAACTATCTTAAAGATCAGTGCAAGCGCCAGCTGCCAAAGGGCATTGTAGACGCCCGGCCCGGCCGGTCTGTCCGGGATGTCGTCTTCGGGGCGGCTCATATTTGGGTTGTTGATGTAATCGCAGAGCTGCGAGGACTCAAGGGCACCACAGTCGTTGAATAACTCCGATATGAGTTCGCTGGTGCTGCGACGGGTGTACGGATTGGGAAAAGCCAGGATGGCAGTGATTGCAGTCACCGCGATCACCTCCAGCACGGGGTACTTTCCCAAAATGGTCGTCTTCCTTCGGCGGCACCAGGCGATGTTACCTCGGATGAAGAGGGTGCCCCAGAGGCCGCCAAACACCCCGAGAAGAATGAAGGGCACCAGTTCGGCCATATACCAGGGTGTGTGGTATTCCACATAGAACAGAACTAGGCGGTTGTTTCCGAACGGGTTAATGGAACGAAGAGTGAACGCAGCCACCAGTGCAGCGAAGAAGGAGCGCCACAGGGTCTTCAGGGGAAAGTAGTAGCTCACCTAAAGATGGTGCAAACAATCAGAATTGTAAATAATATTTTATCAAATAAAACAAAATATTTTATTATAGTGCAACTATGTTGGTTATTGATTCGGTGTAGTGCATCATGGTTTTTCTGCAGCTATCTAATAAAATAAAGTCTCAATTAATAAAAGTAGGATGGCTATGATAGTTTTAGGCAGAGAAGAAAACAAATCTGTGGCATTTGCATGTTCTTCCCATGTCTCAGCAAGCCTCTCATAGTGCAAATAAATGCAAGCAGGAAAAATGTATTTCTGTGTCTATGCTGCAGTGATGTAAATGTAATGCAGTGATGTAAAAGTACAGGGATAGGACCCAGCACTCATATAAATTACATGCTGGGGGTGTTGTAAGGTTCTGCGTTTGTTTATTTACATTTGCTGTTACTGAAATGACAGGGACTGCTTTGTTAGCCAGTATTTACTGTCAAATTTAATTTTTACAGTACCCCCTCAACTCATTTGACACTTTAATGTGGAAAAAATAACTGTATCTTGCCAAATGTCCCATAAATATTACAACTTGTCTAAATATTCAACGCAATTATGACTATAGGAGTAGACACTGATTACACACCTCCTCCAAACTAAAAAGCACTCCTCCAATTGGTGCACCGAACGCCACTGATACTCCAGCAGCTGCCGCAGCTGATAAAACCTACAGAGCAGACGAACACAGCCACAAGACAATGTCACTCAATACTCATAAAAGTACTAAAAGTTAGACACTCCTGCAACTTGCAACTTAAAAGACATTTAAAACAAGCTAACATCTGAAACGGATCACCTCTCGGCGTTTGCCCTCATTCTTGCTGTATTTTGAGAAAAGGCTGCAGAAGAGGTTGGCACAGCAGCAAGCCACGTGCACCAGCGGCCCCTCCTTCCCCAAACTGAGGCCAGATGAAACAACCAGCACCAGAGTGACCGTCTTGATCAGCAGCGTCCACTTTCCCAGGTACCCACGGATTATGAATCCACTCAGAATCGTTTTGATCTGCAAACCAACCACAAACATGAACCCCCTGCACCTTGTGTATGATTTCGAATATATAAATTCCAATATATGATTTTTAGAGCTTCATAAAATGAAAACAAATTGTTAGCCAAAGATTTATTAGTAATAAACATTAACGTTACAACATGAAACAGCAATTTCAACTTAAAAGACAAGTAAAGTGGCATCGCTGTCATGTTTAAGCCTCATTTTCTGTGGGTTTGGATTACCTCTTGCCTTGTGGGTTACCTGCTTACCTCTGGTATTCCTGATCCACAGGCGTATGGAGCAAACACTCGCACCAGAGACACAGCCAGAAAGGAAAAGAACAAAGCCCAAATCACATAGAGGAAGTAGTTTAATACATATGCTCCGGCTCCCTAAGAGGAAATACAGTCAAGAAGATATACATTATATTCTGTTCATCAGGTTCGCAAATCCCACTGCAGTAACATGTGTACCTCAGTGTGTCCAGTCATAAGTTCTGCCCATTTCTGCCACTGGGGACATTTGTCTCTGTCGGCGAAAGTGGTCTCATTGGAGGTCCAGCAGCACTGCTCATGGCTGTACCAGAACGCAGACAGACAGACCCCCTCCTTCAGATCAGTCATCCAGTCCGCAGCCAGGTCGATCACTCCAGCCAGAGTACCTGAGTCATGAGAAAACACAGGCTGCTGAGTGATCTGTAATGGCGACATGTTCCTATACTTACTATTTTATATCAGCTGGAATAGCACATTGATACAAACGAGTATTAACGTGTAAAATATGGTTCTTAATGCAAAAAAATATATAATATTAAAAACTGTTATGGTTACTTATTTAGCTTATTTTGAACAAAATGTAATTAACTTCTAATTATTTGTAACAGCAGCAGTGCTGTTTCATGTATGGACTGTGATAAAGGTACTGAGGTGATGAGATAAGAAACAGCTGATGATTATGATTACTGCTCCAAAGGGATACAGTTGTAGGAACATGGTTCAGCACGGACTGTATTGTTCTTCTATGTGGAAATATTATCTCATTTGATATTATACCAGTACTGTATGTACCTGACAGCAGCCCGATCAACAGCATCACCACCCAGCCGGACCAGGCATCAAGCAGGCTCTTTACAAACTCCCACATAGATTCTTTTCTTTTTTTACGAATCTACAAACAACAGATAGAGAGAGAGAGTGATGGATGGATGGATGGATGGATAGATGGTTTTAAATTTCTCAGGAAATCTAAATAAAAAAAACCATAACAGCACATTTTACTTTAGTATATAACTATATAGCAGGATAATAAACATTCCTGACATTTAACTTCAGCGTTACATGAACACTGCCCAGATTTTTATTATTGCATCATTATACCATGGATCAGTATGAGATCAACACCCCTGCATGTTTTGGTTTCACATTTCCATGTGTTTTTCATACCATCCTGTGTCGGTCGGTGTCTCTGGATTTCTCCCTAAGCCAGTCAATTGTGTGGAAATCCTCATAAGTGCCCACGTCTGGCATGGGTTCATCTAGGAAGTCCATCAGATTGCCCGCTCCATTCATTTCTTCTGTAGGAGTGGCACTGCTGATACCTGATGAAAGAAGACATAAACAGGAATGACTGGTCAGAGATCCGTCTCCACCCCATCCATCAAGGAAAAAGGCTACCGGCCTACTGACTTATCACATTATTTGGGTGTTGAAGCAAAATTAAAAGTAGTAAAGAGAACAGATGAACAGCAATGTGAGGGAGTGTAAGGAGGTAATCTGGGTCTATGATGAAAGTCACAGGATGAAGTCCAAGTGTATATACAATATTTAACACACTCCTACATTTTCTTTACAGATATAGAGACACAATAAAAGTAACTTAGGGTTAGAGAACTTATTTTAGGGCTCAGTACATACAGTATAACACAAATCTGACTAAGTCTAATACCATAATTACTATAAAATATTAATAAGCAATACAGCCTATACGCAATCTGGACAGTTATATTTAAAAAATACATTACAGAAGATATAGAATAGGATATTAAAAATCTGAAAAATGCATAATTCATTCTGCAGTGTGTATATATTGTTGTGTTCAAGACGTATATAAAATAATTACATCTTTCAGCTCATAATTTTGAACAAATATTCAGAACATGCGTTTTTAAAAAAATTAAATAAATACCCCCAACAGGCAAAACGCCAACATTACAAAAGCATTTAAACAATATTTCGGATAACTGAAACGTCATTTTATTAAAGGGCATGGGTTTGGTCCTAAGGCAGGTGCACGGCGCGGTCTTTAGCAGGCGAAAGGACAATTACAACGTTCTTTTTCGCTTGCTTACCTTCAGCCTCCGCCATTATTGATTTTAAATGATTTTTTTTTTCTATCTGTTCACTTACAACAGTTTTGTAAAACCACCATTATCAGTGTTTTATGACAGCTTAAAGGCCTCATATAATAATCCAGCTTGCTGTAGCTCGTAAATAAAACACGCCGTCACTGAAACTGCCTTCAAATGGCTGCGTCCCAAATCAACACCGCGGCAGCGCCTAGAAACTCGCCGGGATAATAGGGAACCTCACTAGTGCACTTCTTCCAACCCTTAGGCCATGAAGCACTTTAAATTAAGTGAATCTGGGATAATATATGTTTTTGTATTGATATTAGCGCGATATATAATTCTGAAGCTACTAGCAAAATACATTAAATAAAAATTTAAAATTTGTTGTACTGTGTATTCTATTTTTGTGAGAGCCATTAGCAGCACAGCATTCCACAAGAAGGCGATATAACGCTTCATAAGCTCTAAGTGGCGCTATGTGGGCAAAAGTATCAGGACACACCTTTTAATCGTTGATTTCAGGTGTTCATTCAGGGTGAATGAACCCTAATATAGGATAAAGCTAAAGATAATAAATGAATGAATATAGTCAATTCATTTTCACTAAACGGTGGCTTAGTGGTTAGCACGTTCTCCTCTCAGCACCGGGTTCTCCGGTTTCCTCCCACAGTCCAAAAACATGGATCAAGTCAATTGAATTCTCAAAATTGCCCCATATAAAGTGTGTCTGTGTAAGTGAGTGTGTGCCCAGCGATGGATTGGCGCCCTGTCCTGGGTGTATCTGCCCAGCGCCCGAGACGTTCTCCCCTGGATGGGCATGGGGAAACCCACCGCGACCCTAATAGAGGATAAAGCGGGAGATAATGAATGAATGAATATAGTCAATGGGCGGCACGGTGGCTTAGTGGTTAGCATGTTCTCCTCTCAGCACTAGGGATGGCTTCCCCATCTGGGTGGAGTTTCCATGTTCTCCCCGTGTCCACGTGGGTTCCTCCGGGTTCTCCGGTTTCATCCCAAAGTCCAAAAACATGGATCAAGTCAATTCAATTCTCAAAATTGCCCCATATAGAGTGTGTCTGTGTGAGTGAGTGTGTGCCCAGCGATGAATTGGCGCCCTGTCCTGGGTCTATCTGCCCAGCGCCCGAGACGTTCTCCCCTGGATGGGCATGGGGAACCCCACCGCGACCCTAATAGAGGATAAAGCGGGAGATAATGAATGAATGAATATAGTCAATGGGCGGCACGGTGGCTTAGTGGTTAGCATGTTCTCCTCTCAGCACTAGGGATTCCCGGTTCGAATCCCCATCTGGGTGGAGTTTCCATGTTCTCCCCGTGTCCACGTGGGTTCCTCCGGGTTCTCCGGTTTCATCCCACAGTCCAAAAACATGGATCAAGTCATTTGAATTCTCCATATTGCCCCATATAGTTTGTGAGTGTGTGCCCAGCGATAGATTGGTGCCCTTTCCTGGGTGTGCCAGGTGCCCCGAAACATGCTCCCCTGGATGGGCATGGGGACCCCCCCCATGACCCTAATATAGGATAAAGCGGAAAATAATGAATGGAATATAGTGAATATTGAGATGCTCTTAAAAGTAAAGATTAAAGTAAAAGTGTAATAGAAAAGTTGATTATATGCTTATGTAAATATTAACATTGTAACTCTGATTTAGAGGTAGGTGGAAACTTTATGGTGTAATGATTTTAAAAACAAAGTGTTACTGTATGTACTGTATGAGTGGTGAGATAAACTGGGATAGCTACAATTTGAATGTTCCCCATTATACATGGGACTCTTTTGTCTCAAGCTGCCAGGTTTCGAAACAGATAAAACTGCAATTAAACTAAGAGTGTAGCTTTTCAAGGTCCATCAAAAACATACTTGTTCACCTTGTGCCCTCGTACCATGTCACTTGAAAGCAGTATCTGAGCCAGCCTGCCTGTAATCTTCCCACACCTCGTGAAAAAAAACGAGCTACTTGCGAATAGTGTGAAAGCTTCTGTTGTTTTCCCTGCACATTTTCTCAGAGCTGATCGGGGCAGCTCAGACGCTACATCAGCAAAAGGACGGCAGCATGTCAGAGCGATGGCAATCTTCTGGCCGAGTCTTCTAGGTGCACTCCCCAAGAGGAGGCTCACCAGAGAAGGAGGCACCTATGTAAGGCTTAAATAAGCAGACGATTTTAAAGATCTTTCAGTGGCATCTTCAGGAGGATAAGCTCTCCCACGCTGGAGTGCCTAACATTATGGATTCAGGAGTTTGTGCTCTGGAGCTACTGGGTGTCTTTTTGTGTCTTAGTGCATGGCTTTGCTCACTGTCCACCACTCTGTTATCTCAGTGGCTTACATTGTCCACTGAGCTGCTTCCTGCTGAGAGCTATGAGCTTGGTTTATGGGGGACCTGTGTGATCCAGGAGCTGGGCATCCTGGAGTGCCGGCCATATGACAGCCTCCTAGGCCTCCCCCCGGATATTCGCCTGGCCCGGATCCTAATGTGCACGACTGTGGGCACTGGACTGATGGCCCTGGCATTTGCTATACCAGGCATCTACCTGGTCAACAGCTGCAAAGGCACAGACACTGTCAAATCAAAGCGAAGCATGAAGATGATGGGAGGAGTGCTCTGCTGCATTGCAGGAGTCCTGGTTCTCGTACCGGTCTCCTACGTGGCCCATCTGACTGTCCTGAGGTTCTACGATGAAACTATCCCCGACGTGGTGCCCCGCTGGGAGTTTGGCTGCGCCCTTTTTTGGGGATGGACAGCATCTTTTCTTCATATTGCAGCCGGAATGGTGCTCATCATCTCCTGTTTCTATCTTCAAGGTGAACAGTGTCAACTGCCAGGGTCCATACCACTGCGAGGAGGACATGCCAGTCCAGAACTTTCTCAGAGAAGAAGGACTGAATATGTATGAGGGGATGAGTCAGGTAAACCATCGTTGAAGTAGAACCCCATCAAAAATGGAAATCGGCCAAAATCAAAGAGTATTATGCTGCTCCTTTACTGTGATTATAATCACAGAGGACATCATACTGTTTAGTTCTAGAATGCGCACAGAATTCAAGCACAAATCAGTTTTATTGGGCTTTAATGTATTTTCTTTTACTTACAGTCGAGTTGTTTTGGTGTTTTGGTAAACTGGGATTAGTCACTTTAGCCTTTAGATGATAACCTATAGGGTGAAATGAATTAAATTAATGAGTAGCAAAGTCAGTGTTCAATGATAAAAATAACACAGATATAACAGAAGTCAGTGAAGTCGGTGCATTTTAGTATTAAACATTCTTAGATGCATCAAAAACCTTTTGCATTCTGTACAATCTCATGCAAAAAAGGCAATACAATGTTTCTAATAGTCCTAACAACATACAACAAAACACAGCCACCAAATATTACTCCTAAATTAGAAACTATAAAACCATTGAAAGTGCAATAAATAATTTATTTATTTGTTTTTTATTGTTTTCCTATATATATATATATATACACACATACACACATCTGATAGATCTATTTGGTGCAATAAAAATGAATCTATTATTAATGGAATAATACATTCATGGTCTGATATTATGAAAAGCTTTTTATATTTTTACCTCATATTCATTAAAGTCAGGTGTTTTATTCATTTCCATTGCCAAAATAGTGTTAAAAACAAGCACCTAGCCATGTGTTTTGTATTATTGTATGCTTCCAATATCGTGGGAAAAGTTTGGGGAAGGATTTGACATGCTTGCTACACACCTCCATACAATTAAGAGCATTTGGATCCTTATAAACTAAATATAAATACATTGTTTGTAACTTCAAGCTGTATTCTGGTTTAATCTCTAAGGACTGCAGAGCTCACTCACAAAGAGTACCAATACATCACATACTGTTGTTAAGGGTAATGTACATTTAAATGATGTATAAATTATTTCAACAATTTAACCCGTAGTGTAGATCACACAGTAATTTAGTGTGTATTAATCAGTGCATATAAGTGATAATGTTAGTCTTTAATTCATAAACTACTTCAAAGTTTGCTTATACACACTGTTGTGGAATACTTAAAAATGTTACATTAAAGGTGTGTTATGTGAATCCAGCCTAAAGCCACAGTGCAATGTTTGATGGCTTTGGGGACCTCACTGGTAGAGTTGATTGTAAGTAGCTTTTAAATTCACACTTTGAGAGCTTCTTAAAACTATTTAAGACCGAAAGCATCTGCACATAAACATTTGTACCACGAATCATGATTTACTCCAAATGTGAATTCCGGGGCACACAAACTAGAACACATTACAAAGCTGGCAATACAAATAGTGTAAAGATAAAAAAAAAATTTTAAATTAAATTATGAAAATTGTATAAGTATTGTCCTATATAAAGTGATACATGGTCATTTATTGAATTTGTCAACAATGTGTAATGCAAAGTTAAATGCCTGATGATGTTATTATGCACAGTTGCATAATACAGTTGGTATTGACAAATCCAAAATAAAATCTAATCATATTTGCAAAATGACTGTATGTATAAATACCATAGAAGCTCTTGTTCCATCTGTTTTTATGTTTTATACTGTATATATATATATAATTATCCACATTAAACATAAAGCAGACCAGAGCATCTATTTTCATTTAGTGCTTATAACATATATATTTGTATATATATATAAAATGCTCCATAATAAAAGAGTTAAGCTGTAGTCATGTACATGTTTGATTATTCACCTTAAACATTATTATTTCACTTTTATTTTTATTTATGCTTGAACAAGTACCTGAGTATATGGTTCGTTATGGTTCTTTAAGCAGCTTGAGTATAATCTTTTCTGATCTGTCCTGTCTGTGCTGCTGCACTAAGCTACATTTAATGACCACCCTAATGATGATAGAGTTATACAAGCGGCTCAGGTCATGCACTCCGACCAAAAAAAAGAAAGGAAAGAAGAAAAAAGAAAGAAAGAACGAAAGAAAGATGAATCATGTTCCTGAACTAAATGTTCTCGGCAAAGGTGTTCAAGCTGTTCAGTCTTTCTTTGGGTTGAAGACCAGCCTTTGAAGTATTTCTCTATCATTGTGTGCGTGTGTGTGTGTGTGTGTGTGTGTGTGTGTGTGTGTGTGTGCGCGCGCACACGAGTGTGCAAGGCGTAAAGCTCTCTTTGTTGCCCTGCACAATGCACTCATTTAACTTTCTATGCTAATCTCCGCATCTTTACACATACAAGCGTTCCTTCACCGTTGCTAGATTCACATGCTTCTCTCACTGGCTGCCTGTTTCCTGCCCACTTCCTATGTGCAAATGAGCTCCATGGTCTTAGAATTTTAGATTCACATTTTCTTAAAGATCGGCATGGTGATTAAGTGATAGCACTGTCACCACACAGCAAGCATATTATAGAATAACCTCCCAGTGAGGACAGCCTGCACCCTCTGCATGTGTGTAGAGTTTACATGTTCTCTCTCTGTCACAAGTCAATGTGAATTCAAAAATACCAAATTGTTCCTAAGTGGACATGCGTGTTTGCCCTACGCTGGACTGCTGAACACAGTAACACAGTAATCAAGTGCATTGCCGCAAAAAAAAAATAAAAAACATAATTTATGGAATTTATGTATTTCTAGCTCTTAGCCATAAGAACTAAACTTCAAAAATGTTCACACAAAAGAATACAAGCATATAGGCTCATGCCTTTAGACTGACTTTTCTGGAAATGGATGTGCTTTGCATACGGTTCTAACTTGATACAGTGCAGAGATTTTGTCACACTATGCTAAACACAGAGACCAATAGAAATAAATAACTGCTGGCTGGTTTGTTGTTACCTGTGTGGATGCTTTTTAAGAATTGTCCCATAAAGTTCCATGGTTGTTACAGATTTGGATTAAGGTTGTCTGTACAGTGAAGGCGTATTTCTGACCTGTAAACCAACATTAAACAGAGTGTTAGGTGCACATTTTAAAGCCAAACCTCAGGAAGCTAATAAAGGTCTTTCAGGCCTATATATCTTACCAACGTTAATCACGACACGTATAACGTCATGCATCCAACCAATTATTACTTTTATTAACATGAACAAGAGGATTTTTCCCCCATCACTAACTATTAAATGACTCAACTACAGAAACAGATGTACTGCAGAGCTTATCACATTTGGGAACTACAAAGTGTTACAATTTAGATCCAATAAGGAGGCAAAGTCAACAAGGTCATGTAAGTTTCAGTGAGTTCATATTTGTAACTTTGAATCACACCTTTGAACATGATGGACCGTCAGATCACTGTGTGTGATCTTGTTCTGTACTTTTATATCTGAAACACAGTGTTTTACCAGGATTTTTTTTAGTGGGCTGAAAAACCTCAGCAATACAACAGATTATAATATAATACACAATGTAATATTCAAAAGCCAATTAATTTATATATATAAAATGTTCTTGTTTCAGTTTTTTGCTGAGATCTATGCTTGAAATAATGCATTTGTAATGTTATTAGTAATGTTTAAATGAATCTACAAATACCTGTGTACCACTGTATTGACAAAAGTATTAGGACAGACCACTGCATCAGTTATACAAGTGTTTCATACAGTCCCATTTCCACGAGAGTTCAAAATCAAGCACAAAGACAAGCATTCTGGAAATCTGATTGTGCGCAACTTTGTGGTAACAGTTTGAGGAAGGTCCTTTTCTGTTTCAGCGTGACTGTGTGGCAGGATAATCAAATATGCAAGAAACAGGCTAGCCTTGTAAACTTTTACGTGCTGAATCCGTAGACACAATTGTTCAAAATAAAGTACATTTATAGACTCCCTATTTATTGACAATCTTTGAACCATTAGGCCTTCTCAGAATGCTTACAAAATGCCAGATGACCTTGCTCATTATATTAATCAGGTGCATACTCCCTGCCCCTCCTAGATACCCTGTGTGCTAAGTTTCTATAAATACAAGGTTGGGTAATTAATTAAAAAGGTTGTAATAGAGAATTTTTTTTAAATATATACATGTAAGGACTTTAAGACTTTAAGACTGAAATAGAAATAACAACTAATAAGGTGTCTACTTACTTATCCTGTAGAGTGTATTATTTACCTGGGACAAACGTGAAAACATGTACAAGGTTAATACTGATGATGCACTTTAAGTTCAAAGCATTGCATTCCCTGCAAATAATTTGTAATCAACTAACATCATTATTCATCATCCCAAAAAGTGTCGAGTCGAATAGTTCACGCTCTGTAATTGGAGGATATACAAGAGTTGTAATTACACACGTCCCACCATCATGAGGCGCCCTGCGCGGTGCTGACATCACAGTCCGGCTGGTATCTCAGAGTCTGCCAAGCTGCTGAGAAAGGCCTTTTGTTTTGCCAGCATCAGCCCGTTCGCAATGCTGATCACACGCCCGGCCGGGTTGGCGCAAGCTGCACTTCCAGGCTAACAATTAGTGCTGCTATTAGAAGGCCTGGGACAAGCTCACGTGCCCTGTTGCTGCCAACCTCCGCTTTGGTTCACATGATGAAGCTGAGCCTGAGCTACGATGTGAATCAGGGGCTCAACACTATAATGCATGATCCATCGAAAAATATACAGAGCAGAAACTTCACTTAACGTTAAACATTTACTGTAAAGTTTAACGGGTGGCCACAACTACTTACTATCTTACAAAAAGCATTTCCTACGTTTTGCTAACTTACTGATTTTAAATATTTTATTATTAAAAAAAAGTTTACAAACTATGAGCCTTTTCATTTTGTCCTGAATTATACATTGAAATTCAAATTATAAAGATTTTTATAATGTATAATATAGATTCATAAGTAGCAAAACTAAGGTATCTAATAAAACACTATGTGACCAAAATACTAGACTAGACTATTCCCCTGAGTTCCATTAAATTTTACTGTTAGTACTGACAGTATATAAAGATATAGTAGCATCTGTTTATTTGATTAATTCTACCAGTTGTGAAAAAAAACATTTTTATATAATAATTGCCTTAAAAAAAAACAGTTACGGTTACTGTAACACTGACCAGGGAGGGGCCATCAATTATTCTTTATTACATCAAGCAGGATCGATGCTTTCTGTAGAGTTAGTCCATACCAGTGGTACCACCAAGGCTTGATTGTAGATGCTCCTTGTAATATACTACTGTATTAGACCCCCTTTGCCATTTGGAAACCATTTGATATTTTCAAACAATTAAAAAAACATATACATTATTACAAGTCATACATTTTTTAATTTAGGTACATTTAATGCAAATATAATAAATGCAGTTTTAGGACAGTTTAAAGGGGATTTAACAAAACATCTGATTTCCATCGGGTGCGAGACGTTTAATTTGCTACCAAAACCTCTGCCTATAATCAAGCAGAAGATAATGAATGGATGGATGAGTTTCAGGTGAAATTATCAAAGAACAACTTTTATTTCATCCTTCTGTGTCTCAAAGGCCAAGTTGTCGATGCCATCACAATCCCTTTCCTTCTTCTCATCTCTCTGCATTGGGTTCACAACTATAACCGATCCAGATTGCATTAATTCTGAATGGATCTCTTTTGTTTTGATAGTAGACCTTAAACCTTTTGGGAGTCTGTGAGACAAAAATACCAGTCCACTCAAAATAACCATGATGGATGCCAAAATGCCAACGGCAATCCCCGCACCAGCATACTGATCCTCAGGAGCTGGGGGCATGTAGAACTTTGGGGGGAAGCTGATTGTCTTGTTGGCCATGATGGAGTTCAAATTCCAAACAAGTGGAATAAATGAGCTGATGCCGGCAAGAATCAATAACACTCCACCGACAGAAAAAGCCAGAAGTATTGGTCTGGGGTCGTTGAGTCCAAAGTAAATATTCCTGAGCCCATAGATGACACTGGAGATTCCAAAAAAGCCCAGAATAAAAGCAAGCAGCATGAGCACCTGAGCAGCCATGATCTCACTCGGCATAAAGTTGTCCATCAGTTGCATTCGTTGGCAGTACATGAACTTGTAGTCGGACGACGAGAGGAGGACGTGGGTAAAAAAACAGACCCGCCAGATACCCACCCACGCCTGGCCGGACGTGATGACGGACAGGTCGGCCACATCCCATACCCTCCACTGGACCAGGCCGATGGAAACAATAATGAGGATCCAGCCTACTGTCCCCACCAGAAATCCCGCGAACTGGGCATGAGCAGTGTGTGCCAGGTAGGGCATGATACACACGGGATTTCAGCTCTTATTCTGCACTCCACACCACATCGCAGCAGCCGTGAGCCATTGATAAATCAAACAATTGCCCTGGTTACCTGTCTACCCATGGATGTGATTGAAGAGGAGTCTTGTAGGGCTTGTAGCGGCGGCGGCATTTGCTCGCAGAGCTTCTTTTCCTCTGACCCCACCCTGTTTCTAAGAAACCTGAAAGAAACAAACAGGGATGAAGACACGGGGGAGAGTGTGAAGTTTAATTAAGAGAAGAACAGCAGGCGTGTAGATGAAAGTAAACATGTAAAGAATGAACACATCGAAAAAGGCACCTTTAAACTGACATCAGCTTACAAGTTAAAATTCTAGAGTTTGCATAAAGATGATGAAAAAAATAAATAAAAATAAAATAAAAAAAAGGGGGGGGGGGGGGGGGGCGCAGCATCGAATAACAATCAGGTTTGATGAAATTACAGTATAGTTGGTTTTCTCCATGGCTTCTGACTTGTGGTGTTCTCATTTGTAAGTCGCTTTGGATAAAAGCGTCTGCTAAATGACTAAATGTAAATGTAAATGTAATGAGGGACTTAATAGAAAAGCTTCACTGAAAATACATATCTGTGAGGTACAGTGGGATGTGCGATGTGGTTAAAAAACTAGCCTTGTGACCTAAAGGTCCCTGGTTTGATTCCTGGTCCCACAATGTGCCCTTGAGCAAGGCAATTTGGGTCCCGTGTACAGGGCTGCTCACTGCTCAGGGCATGTATACTACACTTCACCAGTGTGTGTATATGTGTGTTTCACTGTGCAGATGGAGGACAAATTCCTCTGTGTGTAAAAAACTTCAGGCAAACTAGATCACCTGATGTGTACTATAGTGATCTTACTGTGTGTAAAATAAATGCACATATTTATATTACAATTTATATCATTCATTTTGTATTTATTATTATTTAACAAATTCTCTGGTGCAAGGCAACATGGGAATCTGTCTGCAGTCTGGTGGAGCACTTGGCAGAAGCAAAAGGGTTGTTAACATGACATCAGACTGCACGACAAACAATCCAAAGGGTTATTACAAAAACCAAAGAAGAATGATATCAGGCATCAAGACTCGTAGATAACAATAGTAATAACAATGGTTAACGAACCGTATGTCAGTTATTATGTCTGCATTTTGTCTGATATCATTCACCTGTTTACTTTTTCACTAACCACTAAATAAGTGCTTTAAAGAGTAAAGGACTCCAGATGACACTTATATTGTTTTGAAACAAAATGACCTTCTGTTTTTATGAGTTAATCTCAAGTTTGTAGAAGGATGAAGTGTGTTCTGTGCCCTGACATCAACCTGCCATCAGGTATAATTTCCAGGTTGACATCTGTGCCCTTTCTGTGTTATGTTTGCATGTTCTCTCCATGTCTGGACTATAACTTCCATAGTCCACAGATGTTAAATAAACATATATATAATAAAACATATATATGTATGTATTATATATATATATATATATGTATTGTGGGTAACATCTGCAGCTTTTTTTTTTGTGTGTTGTGTGAGCCAAATGAAGTTTATGTTGTTGGTTAGTTTTCTACCAACGAGGCCCCCTGGCTGTAGGATGTGGCATTACATGTCAACGTTACTGTTATTATGGTCATTCTTCTGTTTTCTTTATTTAAGTAGATATAGTGTTTACAGTTATTATTTAATAGTAGACATCTATTCATTTATGTTCATAGCTTCTTATAACAATAGTATCGTCAATGAGGTTCATAGGGCAAAAGCTGGGAACGCGTGGAAAAGCTTTTAATCCATCGATGGGCAGAAATAGACCCATTCACACTTAGTTTAGGAATTTATAATTACTAATTGACCTGTTTTTAAATTGCAGCAAGAAATCAGAGCAGCCAAATATTAGCCAGAGACTAACAGAGAACATGCAAACTATACAAAAAGGATCTTGTCCATCCTTCCAGTAAATCAAACCCTGTGCTGAACAGACAGAAAACTCCCTTTATATATGTTTAAATACATTTGTGTCATTGTAATTTAAATTGTTTAGATAAAATGAAAAGAGGTCAGTGTTTAGTACATTATGTAAATATAATTTGAACACTATACCAGCAGGTTATTGTCTTCACCTGGACTAGTCATAAGAGCAACAGCATTATTAAGCTGTAGAAACCTCTGAATGGCTTAAAGCATCACAAACACAAAGCCTTTCGAAAAAAAAGCATTTCAATCTTAAAACAGAAAGCTGAATTTAAAGGATATTTACCTCGGGATGATGAAGATGTTTAACGTAGCACCTGAAAACAGAGAAAAGCCTCACTTCCTGTTCTCAGACATTCAGGGTAAATAAAGAGAATTGTAGTTCTGTCAATGATTGACTTTACAGATGCTGAGTATGACATCCTCAATAAAAGCTTCACACACTGCCGCTGTGAGGTCAAATGTTAGAGGACTTACAGATTAGAATCTTTAAATAGTAAAGGCCTGTAATTCACTTTCGGCTGGTTCAATGATATTAAATATAAATAATATAGTATTAAATAATAATAAAGCCTTTGAAGAGTCTATTGCCTGGATTCTTCATTTGTCAGGTGAGGAACGTCAGGTGAGGAACGTGAGGTGAGGAACATCGGAGCCTCCAGGTGACCTGCATTGGATGAGAGCCTTTGTTCCTACAGGTTGCATCAGTCGCTGTTGGGTGAAGACAAACTTGCACAAAGACAAAACACAAAGACAAACATGCACTTCTCTTCTTCAACAGCTAAAGTCGCGACACAACAGAGAAACACTGGAGGTTTAGACCCATGTCAGCGATTGCTTCATGTTTATTACTGATGGAAAGACAAGGTAAAGTAATTGCTCATTCTACTCAGTGTGTGGTTGTTGAGTAACCTGACTACACCCTGTCTGTTTAATGCTTTAGAATTTCTCCAGGAAGCTTTAAATTCTAAGGTCATTAAACCAGAATCAGGGCACCTCCCACAATTACAGTATGTGATCTGCTTCATATATTTGTATTCATAGCATTTTACAACTAACTCAATCGGTATATGCATCTGTTGCACTGTTTTAAACACATGCAGTGCCAACCACTTCTTTTTACTTCTACTACAAGCTCAGTGTAGCGATAACAGTGAGGAATCTCCAATCCAACATCCATCTGTTGAATTTTAAGCAACCTCCTTGGTCCCCAACTTTTGAATGTGGTATGTCATTTAATTTAATCTCAGATTACCATTACAAACATAAAGAGAAATAATAGTTTGAATGAATGAATGAAGCTGTTTTAACACTTTAACACTCACTGATTGAAAGGTTGCATGATAACAAGTACTGATGCTCTGCAAAGGCTAATCACAGTAACCACATTCTGGGCCAAAATGAAATTATCAGTAAAAATATATCTGTAACATTTCAAAATGTTTTAAGGGTTGACGTTTGCTTTGTTAAAACTGTAAAATTGTTGCTACCAAATACGACAACGTTATTAGTGTTACCTTTTGTGTAGTTACTGTATTTAGGCTTTGTAGCGCAGTTGAAATGTTATGTACCAGATACCAGGCTTTACAAACTGCAGGACTAGTCAGGTTACTAAAAGATCATCTTCACAAATAAATTACGCATTATAATACTTGTAGTTCAGCAATTTACCTGTGGTAGACAAGGTTTCTAAAAAAAAAAAAGTTAGAATTCAGTACATCAACTGAGTGGATCAAGTCAATTCTGCTTCAGAAGTCAATATAAATAAGGTCGAGACTACCTGACCACACCTTCATCCAGAAAGTCTGAGTCCTACAATAAACGGCTGGTGGTATTATTGGGATTCGAACCAGCAAGTCCAGCTCAAGTCATCTGTATGGTTAGATAGCAATGTTAAAATGATTTTCATGATTGAAGTTTAAATGGACTTTCTAAAACATGAAAAACCTTTCTGCAAGATTAAAAAGTGTGTGGAGCAATTCGACATTCCAATTCACAGCAAATGTATTATTTTGCAGACACTTTTATCCATCTGGTTGGGATCAGAGCACAGGGTCAGTCCTGATATAGAACCCCTAAAGCAATGAGGATTAAGACCCACATTGGTAACATTCTGATGGACTCAGGGTTTAAACTTCCTGACTTTAGATCTTCCAACACAATGAGCCCATATTTAATTAAAAAATATCTGTCTCTGAACATGAAAAAAAGTCTCTGAATATGTCTTATAGGATAAAGAAACCGAATTCTTGGGTCAATATATATATATGCTGCATTAACACAGACTCTAAGTGGAAACAAAGGGCCTAACAGAACACTGAAAAGCAGATGTGAGATGTACCTACTCTTGGACATGCAGATTCTCTCTCTTGTGTCAAGACTAACCACTGTTGCTACTTATTTTATTATTATATCATTTTTATATTATACTTCTATTACTACTCTTTCACTTTAAAGCCTTTTTCTATTCAAACTGTTTAAACTGTGTAGTTACTGCAGTTAGAAGTTGTAAGGCAGCAACTGACTCCATCGAATTCCTAAGATTTACACTACCATCCCATTTCATCTCCACTTTCCGTCATGTTCTTCATCTTTCACAGGGTTGCAAATCCAAGAAAACACCACGTCAAAGGCTTCAGCCAGCATCTGATTCAAATTAAGAGAAAAGCTCTGGTTTCAGTATCGTAGTCTTGTTCCAGGGGTAGGCTGTCCTTCAGACACTTCAGCTGCTCCTCTCCCAGGTTGATCCGGTCCTCCAACTTACGATGTTCGATGATGAGGGCCGACTTCATCTTCACAAAGTGCTGGTAGTCAGCCAGATGCTCTTCGCTCAGGTTGCTGGCCAGGATATCGTAGACCAAGCGCTCTCTCCGGTCCAGGTTCTCCTTCAGTTCCTTGGCATCCTCATGTTGGCGGATCAGCACCTTCCGTTTCTCGGTTAGAGTGAGCTGTATGACATACAGACAGTATGTTAACACACTGACTAATTATGAGGTACTTATATGTGGGTTCAGATTGACAGAAGGGACGGTCCAATCAAAACATCTAGATAAATGCCCTGGCTTCAAAAATCCACAAAATCTTGCTTTACTATATCATTAGAGGTTATTTTTATTTGGCGACTAATACTACTAATCCACCTCCCAGCTCAATTTTCCTATTTTTGCAAAACCACATCATATTTTTACACAAAGCCAAAATGCTAGTGGCATGCAAATTCACCTACTAAACAGTGTGGACTATATTTGATCTAGTAAACAAGGTTTGATTGTTAAGTGAGTGAGTATGTCAATTTGTTTGGTAGCTCTCAGTCATACCAGCAGCAACAATAAAGGTGAAATATTAAAATATATTCAAAATTACGAAAAAAGAAATAACGACATATAAATAATAAAATAGCTCGGTACAGCACAATACAAAACCTTTGTTTAAAAAAAGGTAGTGGTTATTATTATTATTAATATTATTATTATTGCACATATAGTATAAACAGGGCGGCACGGTGGCTTAGTGGTTGGCACGTTCGCCTCTCAGCACTAGAGATTCCCGGTTCGAATCCCCATCTGGGTGGAGTTTCCATGTTCTTCCCGTGTCTGCGTGGGTTTCCTCCGGGTTCTCCGGTTTCCTCCCACAGTCCAAAAAAACATGGATCAAGTCAATTGAATTCTCAAAATTGCCCCATATAGAGTGTGTCTGTGTGAGTGAGTGTGTGCCCAGCGATGGATTGGCGCCTTTCCTGGGTCTATCTGCCCAGCGCCCGAGACGTTCTCCCCTGGATGGGCATGGGGAACCCCACCGCGACCCTAATAGAGGATAAAGCGGGAGATAATGATGAATGAATAGTATAAACAGGGGGACAAGGTGGCTTAGGACAAGGTAAGCTAGTTCGCCTCACTGAGAGCTACCAAAAAAGCTGTTGTATAACTACAATAACAATAAAGACAACCTATCTTATCTTATCTTATCTCAACCACCACCTCAGACACACCAATCATATTCCAAACGTAATGATGTATGATGTAACACCACCGCTGTAAAAGACCCTTTATTCATTAAAAATCATACCACTATTTGATGTTGGACATATTCATTGTTTTCATCTTTATATTCGTGGTTGTATGTTACTCGACCTTCCTCTTTTCTTTCTTTTTCTTTTGGTAAATCAACATTTGTAAAACCACATTCATCACGCATACCTTCTCTTCAGCAGAAATGCCCTCTTCCAGGTTGTTCAGAGCATTTTCCACACGTGCCAGTCGGCCTGACAGTGACAGCAGCAGGCTGACCACTTTGTCCAGGTCACCCACGAACATTTGGAACTTGTCCAGCTCGTTGGGCTTACAGGCCGTCTGCACGTTCGACTCTACCTCCTCGCCTAATGTGTTGTTGTCCTGCATGTCCTCTAGAAGGCTTTCTCTGGCCTCGCGCAGCACCTGCAGCTTCCTGCTCAGGCTGTCGATCAGCTCTTGCTAAAGTTGTAGAAGAAATGCAATAAGAAGTAATATAGTTTTATATATATATATATATATATATATATATATATATATATATATATATATATATATATATATATATATATAGTAATACAGTTTATACAAGATGCTTACACACAATCGCATGGACTGGTTCTACACAAAGCTGTAAAACATGCACTTAGATAAAGGTTTTCCATCCATCCATCCATTATCTTCCACTTAGTCCTATACTAGGGTAACATGGGGGGGTTTCCCATGCCCATTCAGGGAAGAACGTTTTGGGAGCTGGGCGGATAAACCCAGGAGAGTGCGCAAATTTTGTGGGCAATTTTGGGGCAACCAATCTAAAGTTAGAGCAGCCAGTTCACCATAAATCCATGTTTCTGGACTGTGGGGGGGGAAACTGGAGAACTTGAAAGAAACCCATGCAGACAAAGGGAGAACACGGAAACTCCATACAGATCGGGATTCAAACCTTGATCCCCAGCACTGAGAGGAGAACATGCTAAGCATTAAGCCATTGTTGCCACTCCATGTTTTCCAATCGATCAAATCTATTTACTTCTGCTTTAAATAATCAACACAAGTCAGCAATAATCCCTGGTCTGGCCTCCTAGCTGTTAAACATGACCAATATGCAACAGAGGGACTTTTAAAGAATGTACACCTGGGGCAATTTCACATGTCAAGGACCACTAATACCGTACCTTCTTGTTGGACAGATCGTAGTCCAGTTCATCTTCAGAGTCCTGGTCCTTAATTTGCTGCTGCATGCCCTTCATTTTAATCAGGAGCTCTGCTTTAGGAGCAGAAGTGTTGTAGTAGGACGAGCTCGTAACCAAAGATGAGGGAGAAGCCATTGTGTCGTCCACCCTGCTGATTAGAAAGTTTGTTGATGTAAGTGATGTAAGTTTACCTCCATAGCACCAAGACCATAGAGACACCAAGTAAATCAAAAAGTTTAGTTACATAAATGGGTTCTTTAAAGCATGATTACATTTGATTATAAATAACACTTCATTAAGAAATTAATTCCCACTCTCCAGGTCTCACCTCTCTTGTGTGGATTTGGACGATGACTGCTTCGAGGCAGATCTCCTCCTCTGCTGTACTCCTTCAAGCAGCTGCCCTCCCTCAGGATAG
Organism: Corydoras sp. C115; assembly: GCA_019802505.1. NCBI lineage: Eukaryota > Metazoa > Chordata > Actinopteri > Siluriformes > Callichthyidae > Corydoras > Corydoras sp. C115. The sequence continues at coordinate 490,030 of JAFMOC010000325.1, read as the reverse complement.
ATGCCCTCCATCAAGTCCATAGTGGTCTTCATCTTACTCTGATCCAAAATGTCCACCAAACTCTTATCCTTACCCATGATATCTCGAGCCAGCTCTTCCCTCTTCTCATCTTCCTCAGACCGGCCGGCGAGAGTCGCGTTTAGCCTGACGGACTCCGTATCTTCCATCCGTCCTACACATCGGACTTCCGAACAGCTAGCGTTACTTGGGCCGTGAGAAACCGAGTGGGGCTGCTCTGGAGAGGAGGCTAGGCCCGGCTGGCGCGGAGACGGCTTATCGGCGCCTCCAGGTGCCTCACGGTATCCGAGATGATTTGTGATTTCCGTCTCGCAGCTGGTTTCTACACGGACAATCTGCATGGAAAGCTTTTTCCCACCGCAGCTGGTCTCTGCCATATTATCAGTTAGGCTGTGGATTAAGGGAAGGTTCTCTTATCAGGCAAAACAGAACCATGTTGTATATACAGCGACATGTAAATGTTTGGACATTCAGCTGGAATTTCATGTTTCATTTATTTTTTAAGTAAAAGTAAATAATTCAGTTACAGCATATATACAGTACAAGTCAAAAGTTTGGACAGGTTTCTTTTTGCTCCACTTATTGTTCTCAGTTTCACTTCCTGTACAGACTTTGTAGTCCTACAATCACAGTCTATATTCCATCTGTTTGGGTACTACAGTACATACTGTGTATGTCTCCTTTACTCTGTTCTAATGGTCAGGACACCAATAGTAGCACCACAGAGCAGGGATTATATGGTCGGTACCATATATATTATTCCTATCCCAGCAGTGTCACTGAGATGTTAAAAGGAAACTACAACAGTACTGCGGCACTGAAACCCCCTCACTGCATCAGTGTCACTAGAACTGACAATAAACAATCCACCACCCAAATTCTACCTGTTCGACCTGATGGTCGGTAACAATAGAGAACAGTGAACCAAAAGGGGACTAATAAAATTGACTGTAATTATAAAACTACAAAGTCCATCTAGTATATCGTAAATGGAGAACATACACAATGGAGCAAGAAGGGGGCGTGGCCAAACTTTTAACTAATAAAGTATTTTATGCATGATTAAATTTCATATAGGCGGCACGGTGGCTTAGTGGTTAGCGCGTTTGCCTCTCAGCACTAGGGATTCCCGGTTCGAATCCCCATCTGGGTGGAGTTTCCATGTTCTCCCCGTGTCTGCGTGGGTTTTCTCCGGGTTCTCCGGTTTCCTCCCACAGTCCAAAAACATGGATCAAGTCAATTGAATTCTCAAAAAATTGCCCTATATAGAGTGTGTTTGAGTGAGTGAGTGAGTGTGTGCCCAGCGATGGATTGGCGCGCTGTCCTGGGTCTATCTCCCCAGCGCCCGAAACGTTCTCCCCTGGATGGGCATGGGGAACCCAACCGTGACCCTAATAGAGGATAAAGCGGGAGATAATGAATGCATGAATGAAAAATTTCATATATTTGGAAGTAAAGAAAGATAAACAAATAGAGGAATAACCTTTAAATTAAGCCAAAAACAATAATTTTTTAACATGTGCCTAGGGCACCTGTCACCGGTTCTGTGTTTCCTTTCGTTCTGTTGAGTTAATTAACGTTCATGTGTCATTAGTTTAGTTAATTAACTCCTTCCTGTCATTGGTTTGTTTTGTGCACATGGTCGGGTGTCGTTTTGTATTTATTTCCGGTGTTTCTCGTCCTCGCTGCACGTCGTTTGTTTTATGTCACCCGTCGGTTTGTACCTCATGCTTTTTGGTGTCACTACACCTTTAAATGAACCTGATTTTCTGCTACCTGCGTGCCTGGCTCCCTTCAGCGCGTTAAAGCGCGGCCGCTCTGCGCTTCCTATGCGCAGCCGCTTTATCCCGAGGTAGTCGAGTGTGACAAATTGCTTCTACAAAAACAGATAATGCCGTATCCAATATATAACTACACTTAAATAAAGGTTCCTACCTTTCATTCTGATTCTCCACTGGGTTCAGCTTGCACTCGGGGCATTTTTTAATTATCATTTCCGCTGGTAGATTATTTTGCTGGAAAAAGAAACCATTCAAAAGTCAGCTGCTATGATCATTTGCACTAACACTGTGTCATATCCGACTCTTAAACAATCTACAGTCCAGTTTACAACAATTCTGATCCATTAATATGTCTTTATGTTAATACCATAAAAATTCTGATCATTCATGTGAACGTCACTAGAAGTTGCATAATTAATTTCATGAACTGCTACTGCATTATTGGCTAATTAATTGCATAAATGATTACATGAACATGTTTAAAAAATATGCCCAGCGATAGATTGGCGCTCTGTCCTGGGTGTATCTGCCCAACGCCCAAAACGTTCTCCCCTGGATGGGCATGGGAACCCCCCTTTGTACAGGATAAAGCAAAAGATAATAGATGGATGGATGTTTAAAAAAATAAGATCTTAAAGTGCTTAATAAATATATAACATTTTTCATTTTTGCTGAAAATATGTATCATTGGGAGGCACGGTGGCTTAGTGTTTAGCATGTTCTCCTCTCAGCGCTATGGATTCCCGGTTCGAATCCCCATCTGGGTGGAGTTTCCATGTTCTCCCCGCGTCCGCGTGGGTTTCCTCTGGGTTCTTCGGTTTCCTCCCACAGTCCAAAAACATGGATCAATTGAGTTCTCCAAATTGCCCCATATAGATTGTGTATGTCTGTGTGAGTGAGTGTGTGCCCAGCGATAGATTGGCGTCCTGTCCTGGGTGTATCTGCCCAGCGGATACCAAACGTTCTCCCCTAGATGGGCATGGGGAACCCCCCCGCGACCCTAATATAGGATAAAGTGGAAGATAATGGATGGATGGAATATGTATCATCTTAAAACTTACTTTTCCATGAAAATCTGCAGAGGGGGAAGATCTGGACCTTTCATGAATGCACACCGTGCTGTTATATGTCTCAATCCCGGGATCCAGAATGTTCTCGGCAGAACGGTATCTACCAGATGCTCTTCCTCCTGACAGTTTCCGCTGTAAGTTCCAGGTTTCCTGATACTCTGCAAAAGTCCCCAAGCGCTGCTGCTCCTCTGCAGATGCACTTTTATCTCTGCCAGCTTTGGAACTGGAATATACCTTTGTGTCCGTTGGAGCCTCAAATGAGTTGACACTGTGTTTCTCGCTACTGTTTTCACTTGGAGTCTGCTTTGGGATAGGTCTGGAGAAGACGGGTTTCAAAGATCCTTCGAAGATCCTGCACCTCTCCACGATGGAGCTGTCAAGCTCTTGCTGCAAAGCTTCATCATCCACACCAACTTCGTTGATTTTGTCCGGCTCTGAGAAGGAGTGAACTCGTTTGTCCAACGGGAAACGCTTACGGCTTCCGATGCGAAACACGGGATTGCTGGAAGAATCCGATTTTGCCGCCAGCTGGATTTCATTACCCGGAAGTTCCAGATCTCGTCTCTTAAACGAGGTGGCTTGCAGAACTCTGGCTTGGGCCTCCTTCAGGTGGTCCTTGTACGTGTTAGTAAAGGAGCCATCAGAGGAAGAGGTAGAGGTCTCGCTGGACTTCCAGATACCTAAATCTTCATCGGTTTCTTTCCGACAATTTAAGGTAGCGGCACTGCGACTCTTCTGGAGCTGGGCTCGCTTCTCCTGGATCTCATTCCGTAATGTGGTGGCATAGCGATCGCTCCGTCTTCCCGGCTTGCCACCTGATTGGTCTGCAGGTTCATGCAGGGTACCAGGCTTTGGTGGGACGATAGGAACTTCTGTTTGAATTTTATTCTCCTGCACTAGAGAGTACAGCAGTGGTGTATTTTGTGGGCAGATATTAGGTTCACTCTGGGTTATCCAGGGATCCTTTGGTCTTGTTGAGGGAATGCTCTGCTCCGCCTTGTGGCGCGATGCATGGCTGCTTAGCTGGTTGTCACCAATCCCGACTTCAGTCCTCCTTAAATATTTTACCTCACCATCCCCAGAACTGGACCTTACCAAGCCATGATTCTGACAGGAAGCCTCCGGTGTTGGAGGACTGACCTTGTGTTTGTACTCGTAGGAAACCTGTGGACTGGCAAAAGGATTCTTGGACTTTTTAGTCTTTTGAGAATTCACCTGGTTCCACTCAGCAGATCCATGACCAGTCCAACTGTGCTCCACTGTTCCCAACAAGTCCTGTGTTGGCTCCTGAGCAGTGATGCAATAGTAGCGGAAATGAGCCAGCCGTTCAGAATCCTGGGTCATGGCTGTGCTGGATAGAGAGGGTGATGAACTTGTGGTTTGATTCTGCAAGTCTACATCAGTAGGGAGATTTTGCAGGCTCCTGTAGCTCCCAACGCTCTGAAGTTTGTGTGCAGTTGGGTTTCTGGGATGAAGGTAAAAGGGACTTTCATCACTGCGCTGCCGCTGATGTTGGGGATGACAGGCAAATGGGTTTTGACTTTGCCTTATATCAGAACTTGATAAGGAAAAGACCTTCCTTGGATTCATCTCGATGGGATTGTTATCCTTAGGTGACAGGTATACTGGAAGAAAGTCGTTCCTCAGTGATGACTTATAGCTGCGGTGGGATTCATGTCCTCTATCACTAAGTTGGTAGCCATCGTAGATTTTATCTGCAAACCTACTACAGGATTTCTGATGGGGATGTGAGTACGGAGTGGCCAACCCCTTTTCATGAACCTTAGTGATTGCAAAACTGTCACTCCGTAAGGGTGGCGCAGGCGGGTGTGGATCAGAAACGTGCCACATTGGGTTGACTAATGATTTTTCACTGGAGGAGATTCGGCCCCCGGCTTCTTGACTCTTAAAACTGCCAGTTGCCCCATTACTTGCAGGAATCGGTGGGTATCTCTGGTGCTCACTGTTGAAACCCTGATAAAACATACATTCCCTGGATGCAGCGCTGCTCCTGGACAAGCTCTGTTCAGGTTTATTGGATGAAAGGGAGCAATACGGCAGGTCATGTTTAAAGACACCTCTCAATGTAATAGAGGTATCGGCTCTGTGGGGACGTTTGTTAGAGGGACGCTCTAAAACTTCCATGTTCCCTGGAGAGTTGAACTCACAGGACAGGGGTTGCAGATCTGTCTGAACCCAACAGCTGCTAACATCAGTGGAGGACGAGCTGAAAAGATGAGATACTATATTATATATAACAGGACTGAGAAACATTGACATCAACATCATAACAGTTCCCAATCTCCCACAAAGTCTTACTACAAAATTATGTAATGTATCTATGGAAATTGGTTTGTGCAGTTAACAATAGCAAGGTTTGAGCTATTTATTATTTTTTACAGTGACTCAGCAGACCACTCAGGTACAAAGTGAATGCTGAGTACCGAACCACCTTTAACATTAAATTTAGCATAAACAAAGAAAGCCACCATCTCAACTTCAATAAATAACTCTGGGACGAACTAGAATAGAGCAGATCAGGTCCTCTCATCCAGCATCAATGTCTAAAATCACAAAGACTTGGGATGAATGAGCAAAAGTTCCCACAGACACAATCCAAAATCTCGTAGAAAACCTTTTTGAAAGAGTGGCAGCAAAGAAAGTATGAGGTAATACGGAGTGAGAATCAGCTCACCCTGTTTCACATTGTGTTTGCCAGACAGGCTCAATACTAGCAGGAGCTTCAGCCACAGGAACCTTCAAAGAATTCTCTGCAACTTTTGAAGAATGCCATGAATGAGGCCGACATAACGGTTCACTTCTCCTAAAGTGCAAACATATATAATGACATAAAACACTTTTAAAGAATAATTTATATATATCTCAGATCTTGCTGTCTACTGTCATATCTGTTATATCCATTACATTAAACCCTCAGACAGACTGCATTTATTTGGTAGGTGGGTGTTTTATTAGCACGGCACTAAGTGCCTAATTGAAAATAACTCTCATGTACGTGTGGGTTGTGCGAATGGATATGTTATGGTGTTCTAGCAGCAGTACAGTGTAGTTAGGTATAACTAATCTAAAACTATAACAGGATTTGCATCTTACCCATTGACCCGATTCTTCCTGCGCAGCATTAATGAAAATACATAAATATTTAAAACAAAGCCTCATCAACGAAATTCAAAATAGCACGTTTTAAATGGCAGTTCCTAATATGACATAAAATACCAGAAGGGACAGACTTATCCCCCAAAACCACAAAGGGCATCTATGGCTAAGACTTTATATGAGGGTGTTTCTGTTGCACAAAGGTTCAGCTACCACTAATTTTGCATTGCAGGGATTTATGGACTTTTTGAAATACCTCATTGAACTTCGTAAAATCGTCGTAAGAAAGCTCCTGGCCACGTGTATGTCCCTTTCTGCAGGCATGGTTTGTGTTACAATATCCACCATTTTATCATGCCATACAGAACTGACGAACAAGGAAGATGAGAGCTGCAAAGTCAAGTTAATCCAAGGTTAACATGTCCTTGGTCAAAACACTATAGGGACAAATTCACAAGGATATCTACAGCTTAGAACATTCCAAGTTCTCTTACACGATTTTGGAGCGTAAGGTGAGACACTGATGTTGGGTAAGAGTTCAGGGTTGATTTAAATTAAGTTAAAAAAAAAATGTCTAAATGTTTATAATAAGTTACACAAGACAAACATCACTCACCCAAAAAGTATATATGGAAAGTTTTGAGCACTATTCCTTATTATCAGCTCCAAAACCAATAAATTGTACTGATTTCCTCTTGCGCTTTAAAGCGTATGCTCACAGCAGTCCGTCACGTTAAACCGTTTATGTCAGGGTCTCCTGATCACCAGGACAAATGCATGTAGCATGACCAACAGACATGCAGCCGCCACCCTGTACTAACACTCCGGACACACACGGACAAAAGCGAAGCTCCGCCTAAGGATCACATCCCACTACCATCCCGGGGGTTTGAGTGGGTGGGTGGCTGACGATCCGTGTGTGTCCGAGTCAACAGGAGATTTCCTTGGGGAGGATTAAAAAGCTTTAGCAGGAGGACTAAAGGGTGGCCAGTCATAAAACGTGTTATAATCTGCTCCTCTGATTGGCTAATGACTCATAAACAAGGCGTAGAGATATAGAAGTAGGCCTTCTTAATGTCAGCTGCCTGTTTGTGATTAAATAGATGTCCTTGATTGTATACTGTCCTCCCACATACATCACTCGTGTTTATATTCAGTGTGAATTTAATAGCTGTAATCAATGCCTCAAAGTAAGTTTCTGTGTGGCCTCCTTTTGGAAACCGAAGATAAAAAGTATGTTCATGTACTACATGTGCTTTATTAAATATCAAATCAATCCATGTTCAATAGATGAGCTATGGTGGAATGAACTCCAGCTGGCAGTAGAATTCCCTTTGTCTGACCAATCAGGGAATTTGTTTACTCAATAATTAAAATGCAAAAAGGTGGAAGTGTCTTATCTCATAATCTTCTGCTTAATCCTCTAAGAGGGTCGTGGGGGGGTCCCCACATAGGGGAGAATGTCTTAGGCACTGGGCAGATACACCCAGGACAGAGCACCAATCCATTACTGGGCACACACTCACTCAGACACATACATACATACTATATAATAAATATAAATATAGGGCCAATTTAGAGTTCACCTTAAATCCATGTTGTTGGAATGTGTGAGGAAACCAGAGAACCCGGAGCAAACATGGATACTCGGGTTGAAGTGTATATGAATAAATGTCAATTAAAACAGAACAAAAATGGTGCAGTTTACTAACAAGTAACTAGCAGAAACAGAAATCGGATTATTTTCCACTATTGTTGAAATATCCATCGATTTTATCACCTTCAGTCTGTGTGTGGGGCACAAGGCAGATGACAATCTGTACAAATTCCTGAGTGCAGTCAGAGAGACAGAAGACAATAGAAAGTGCTACTGTAATCACAACATGGCTTAATGATGACAAGCAGATGAAATCCTCTCCCAGTCATCAGCCCGTCACCCCTTTCACATGTCTATGACACATTTATAGAAACATTTAGAAATGCACAGCAAATACTCCACTGATATTTTATTTTTGAGCAAAATAAGAACTTTAAGATCTGTACTATGAAAGTAGAACGTATACATTATAGTTGAGATGTAATAGTTATGCATGTTATACTTTATATATTTATTTCATATTTTTTATACTTTAATATTCGGTGATACAAGCTTTAAGTTCTGCCTCCATTATATATGCTTCACTGAGTGTCAACCCTGAAACCCACCATTAGAGGTCACTGTTGCAGCAGCCAGCTACTACAACAGCCATCTATTACACTTTTAGCTATTTATAAGTATCCCAACTTGATAATTGGGGTTAAAATACAAGGTTAGCAATGATACAGCACCCTGAAGGTTTTGCACAATTAACCACTTTGGTAAATTCAGTGTATGGCTTGGGATTTAAGCCCTCAACGTGCTGATTGGTCCCTTTTATTATATTCTCTAATGATCTGGACCAGCACAGGACCACAACAGAGCAGGTAGGTGATCCATAATGTGGTGATGGATGATTTGTAGCACTGCAATGACACACTGGTGATGTTGTGTTAGTATATGTTGTGCTGAGCATCATCCACCACCCACACCTGCTCTGTGGTGGTTCTGATCTGTAAACTACAGAGAGAATGGGAAGAACACAGTGACAAAGGGACTACATTATGTCACTGTACAACAACGAAGAGCTGATGAAATAATAATTTGCTATAGTTAGAAAACGGCTTTAAACTATTCCTTTGCAAACCTTTTTAAAATGTGACCGGTTAAAGAAACATTAAATAGCAGCAGCAATTCTTGCTTGCTGTTCTGTAATGCATTCAGGTTGCTACTACGCATCATGAAGTAAATCTACAGCAGCAGCTATATTGGGCATCTTAAATCCAGCAAACGTGACTCCTAATTCCGCAGGTGCCTGTATAACCAAGGACAGGTTGATATTTTTTGTATAAATCAAACCAATGCAGTAACTACAAAGTGACTATGCATAATTTAAATAACTGGAACATGAAGAAACTGCCACAATTCCCTCAACATTACTATAGGAATATTTTTGGTGATGCGTCAATGTGACTATATATTCATTTCTTTAATCTGCCTATTCTGATTAGGATCGTGGCGGATGCTGGAGCCTGTCCCAAAGAGCACAAGGGGCAAAAGGCAAGGAAATAACCTGGACATGTCACATAAATGTCACAGGGAAGACACACAGCCAACCAGATTCACAGCAGGGGCAACTTTGTGACTTTGTTTTACCTGCCACCAAGTTTTTGTAATGTGGAAGTAAATGTGGAGCCCACAAAGGAAACACTACACAGACGTGGGACAAACATGCAATCACTGCACAGCAAGGATGCTGGGAATTAAACTCAGGGTGCTAACACAATAGAAAGTCAACCAGAACTGTGCTATAATTATGACGTGCATTGTAGCATACTACTACAATATGTAGTATTTTACTATATATTTATCTCAGCATGACAGTTTTAACAAATAACCAAAAATACTACATATTTTCTAGAAAGTGTAATTAGTAATTTACTTAACAGCAAAGAACAGGTCACGTCTTTAAATGGTCAAATAATACACACGACGCCCAAAATGTTTTAAATGTAGTGATGTAAAGCTTAAAAAACTACCTGATTAGTTGAATAAAGCAGAGCTGAGTCTCTCTACGCACATTGCAACAGTGCAGCACTGTAATACCCTTTACTGGATTACTTTGTCCCCAAAAAGCCCCACCAAAACAATGGACTCACTCAGCCCAGCCAATCCTGTGAGCCTGAAGCACTCACCTAAGCAAACCATTTCTCTAATACTAGGCAGCACAAAAGTGAATCAGTATTTGGAATTAAAATCCGGTGTCTTTATGCCAAAAATACCTGTCAGCTTTTCTTCATATAACACATCAAGGAGTTTTAAATAGGTCTAACCTATGTAGAATGTTACTTGGTACTTAGGGATAACCCCTAGACTGAGGTTTGTCCAGCCTTGCAGGATGTAATAGGATTCTGTAAGATGACATTCGCAGGCTGTCTGCAGTCAGGTTAAGTCATTCACCATAACATGTAAACACACACACACACACACACACACACACACACACATATATATAATATATGGACATTGGTAATAGGACATTCCTATAAATCACTTATTTCATGTATAAGGTGTATAATGAAGCACCCATACTGTTTGCCTCATGCTTTGGGGGGAATCACTTGGAGAAAGTGATTCATTCTAGCATGACCATATATAAGTATGGTTTTGTGAGTTAGGTATGGAGAAATTTGATTGGCTATTACTTTAAACCAAATAAATATCTTTAAGCTAAAAACATTGAGAGAGGACCTCTCATTAAACATGACCTCACAAATGGTTAATTAATAAAAATAAAAAAAGATTAATGGGCAAAAATACCCATAAACGCACTCCAAAATCTTGTGAAAAGCCTAGTCGCACTTACAGATTTAATAGAGGGAATAATTACTATCTAATTAATTAATTAATTAATTAATTAATAAATATCTAGGGCGGCACAGTGGCTTAGTGATTAGCACGTTCGCCTCTCAGCGCTAGGGATTCCCGGTTCGAATCCCCATCTGGGTGGAGTTTCCATGTTCTCCCCGTGTCCGCGTGGGCTTCCTCCGGGTTCCTCCCACAGTCCAAAAACATGGATCAAGTCAATTGAATTGTCAAAATTGCCCCATATACAGTGTGTCTGTGTGAGTGAGTGTGCCCAGCGATGGATTGGCGCCCAGATTGATAACCCAACGTCCTAACCACTAAGCTACCACGCCCCACGTTCTCCCCTGGATGGGCATGGGGAACCCCACCGAGACCCTAATAGAGGATAAAGCGGGAGATAATACATGAATAAATTAATTAATATCTAATTTGCCCCTATATAGTGTGTGAGAGTAAGCAAATTCCACACCCTCACCACTAGATGGCGTTATTTACATGTTTTAACAGTCCCTAAACCTGAACAGTTATCTAGGTAGCCACATAAATACTAAATGCATTATACTTCAAACTCATGTTTACATCTGAATTCCATTATAATGACATTAGAGATATAAATATATTTACGATATAAAACCCCTCATGCTACGCAGGACACATGCAGCCATACATCACTACTGTCGATAGAAACAGTAGACAGAGCCTGGTTATTTAACCTGCATGCTGTATTTATGACGCACACATTAGCTGTTAATTAGAATTTCTAAATAGACTGCTTATGTTTCTTTGAAAGCCAATCAGCTTCTTACAGAGTCTTGGGTGAAAGCTGCCCACCAGCTGTCCACAGCGTCACGCTGGCCCTAGAGACACGGTGGGGTGGGACAATGGCAACTCCACAGGCCTCTTTTGTGCGATGGCGTGCACTCTAACACAATAATGGGGCCCAGTTGTTCCACTCTTCTAAGTAATGGTGTCATATGCAAGCCAGCAGAATCATTTAGCCATTTTTTTTTTCTCTTCAACTTTGTGTCCCAATTTCTACATCTTCAATCAAAAAGAGGATGCAATTATCATCACAAGAGTTCATTTATTCAAAGCTCTAATTAAAAAATTTGAATTTATTTCCATCGAAAAATAACTAATGAGGTAAGTATCTTACCCATGTCTGCTTTCCATCCCATAATAGTACTTTGACCTTGAACCCACTAATAACTATATAAAGGACTACATTCGTCACTGTTCCAAATAAATGGAATTTCAGTATCCCGGTCTCTGGGATTCACATGTTCCCATGAACACTGCAGAATTCATTAAATGTATTTATTAAAGACATTTATTGTGCCCAGCAATAGATTGGTGCCCTGTCCTGAGTGTATCTGCCCAGCGCCCGAAACGTTCTCCCCTGGGTGGGCATGGGGAACCCCCCCCGCGACCCTAATATATAGGATAAAGCGAAAGATAATGGATGGATGGATGGACATTTATTGATTTTTTTATGAGATATAAAATACGCAACTTTAAACTCAGCCTGGAGATCAAATTTTGATTTTAAAATGTTTTTTTTAGTTTGCCATTTTCAACCAAGTACAATCATGTTACACTCAAAGGATTCTCATCAGCATCTGGGTTCAAACCCAGGATAAGAATCCCTGTTTTATGTCACAGTGTAATAATTATCTATCTATCTATCTATTGATCTATCTATCTATCCATCATATATATTATAACATATATAAAAATAACCTAAAATGAATTTAAGGAGTAACAGGTGTGTCACTACAAAACAGGGCGTGTCTTGAAGGACTGACATTTACCGTTTCAACCCCAGCACCAAGGTCCTGAAGGAGCTTTTAACCAGGCAGATCGCCTCCTGCCGGAAGCCGCTCAGAGGCACCGAGTTAATACTGACGATCTCATCACCAACATGGAGCTGAGCTGATGCTGCTCGACTTCTCTCCTCCACCTGCATGAGTACACACCCATACACCCCCCATACACCCCCATACACGCATACAGACGCATACACACATCCACAAACAAGACAAGTGCTACAGCTGTACATTAAATATAAACAAAGCAAGATAATTACTGCAATAAAAAACATATTGAGTTTACTGTTAACAAATGTACATTTTTTTACAATACTAATTATATATTCATTTCATTCATTCATTCATTATATCTCTACTAGGGTCACAGTGGGGTTCCCCATGCCCATCCAGGGGAGAGCGTCTCGGGCGCTGGGCAGATAGACCCAGGACAGGGCGCCAACCCATCGCTGGGCACACACTCACTCACACAGACACACTCTATATGGGGCAATTTTGAGAATTCAATTGACTTGATCCATGTTTTTGGACTGTGGGAGGAAACCAGAGAACCCGGAGGAAACCCACGCAGACACGGGGAGAACATACGGGGAAACTCCACCCAGATGGGGATTCGAACCGGGAATCCCTAAGCGCTGAGAGGCGAACGTGCAAACCACTAAGCCACCGTGCCGCCACTAATTATATATTCTAATTTCTCTATATTCTAATTCCTCATACATAAGACCAAAATTTATCAGTAGGTACATGATTTTAACCCGAATTGGAAATGGAAAAGGAACACAAATGTTTTTATTAATAGCTGGTTTGCTTTGTCACGCTGTCGTTATGGTCCCCCTGCAAACAGCTGATAAGCTTTTGTGGTCGTGTTTCCTTCACTACTGTAAGGTTTCCACAGAAAGCAGCATTTAAAGCATTGAGAATTAATCAGCTACGATGAACATTGAACAGGTCGATCTACACCCCAGCACAACAGCAACCTCTGAGTGCATGTTAAAAATGCAAGAGGCGGGAACCTTAGACTGTGAAACGGCCCATGTTCCACAATTCATGATCCTCTGGGATAAAAAGAGCTGAGCCACAAACACAAGGTGTTCTACTAATGAAGTATTTTCAAGAAATAAGTTTTTTTAATTAGAGCAGAAAAAAAACATTTAAAAAGATATCACCTTGAGAAAGTCTATTTAATTAAAATCTTATAATTATAATCTGATCTTATTTTATTATCTTTTGTTTTTTTTCCCCCCACATGTCCATCCAGGGAAGACACACCCTGGACAGGGTGCCAATCCATCACTCGGCACACATACTCACACAGGGGAATTTAGATAGGGGCAATTTAGAGCTTTGAATTCAGACACAGGGACAACATGGAAACTCCACCCAGATCGGGATTCGAACCTGAATTACCAGCACTGTGAGGCGGACGTGCTAACCACTACATGTGCACCATACATTTCCTTCCCACAGTGCTAAAACATGGATTCAAGGTAAAATGGCTGCTCCAAATTGCCCCTATAGAGTCTGTGTGAGTCAGTGTATACCCAGCAATAGATGGCATCCTCTACTGGGTGTATCTGCCCAGTGCCCAAAAATAAACCTTCTGCCCCCCCCCCCCATGACCTTAGTACTGTAATGCCCCCAGCTGTTTACAACTATAGAATAGAAATAGAAATAGAAAGGTACATTTGAAGTATGTAACCTATATACCTATCCCAGGAGTCCTTTTATATATGAGGAACCATTACTGGAACTAAGTGGACCAGCCCACATACATGTTGTGTGCATATTAATAGTTTTTTCTCTTAACTCTGCAAACACCAACCTTTGTAATGACAAGGGGTTCTTGGTATTCGAGGCCTCCTCTCAAAGTGAAACCCCAAGGAGATCCTCCAGTTAAAAGAACATCCACCAGCCGCCATTCGTCTCCATTCAGGTTGCTCTTACTCTTCAGAGACCTCCATGGTTCCTTCTTACGGCTCCTTAGTTCCTCTGAAGAAGATGCAAAAAGTGGAGGAGCATCCACAACCTCCATCTCGAGAACATTAGTTACAGACTGCCAGTCTTATGGCAGTTGCATTTACCAAACAAAGCGAAATTAATTACAGTTAGTGAATAAAAAAGCAAAAAAGAAAAAGAAACAAAAAAAAAATAATTAAAAAATAAAACAAAATCCTAACAAACCAGCGTCGAAACCAAACGTCCAAAACCGAAACCTCGACTCCGAATCGTTTATAACGTTCTGGATAACGTTCTTCATGAAGCACGCTTTATTACTCGGCGGTCTTAATCCGAAATACAAATATACCCTATTTTATAAACTTTGCTAGTGTTAGACATTTTATAACTAATGTTTAGTGCGTCGTTTGGGAAGTTTCGTCTGTTCGCCGCCTGAGTTTTGACACAGGAGTCGCTTAAGGATCGTAACGCTACCTGCTTCGTTCTCATGCGCCCTCTGGTGTCAATAAAAGCAACTGCAGCCTGCACCTGTGTGCATTGAGCGTACAGTCCCATTCGATTAAACGCAATGCAGGCCATAAAAATAAACATATTAAGGAAAAAACAAAAATGTTTCGCTTTTATATTTTATAAAACACAGCTATACGTCACTTTTTAATTATTTTACGATAAAATTCAGTCACATGGCGCATTTGCAACAAAATTTCACTTTGTAATATATATTAATAGCTACCAGTGCTATTTTATAACTGTAATGTCATAAAATTATTTCTTTATATAATTGTATAACATTCTTGTAAAATTGTTTATCCATAATGTCAATCAACACAACATATTGAAAATGAATCATGATGTATACTTTGTTTGATAATTTGGATAATATGAGCAAGAGCAATGTCTACTAAATAATATAAAACCACTCAGATACGACCAGTTTTATACGACCAAAAATGCCAGTTGTTCCATTTATAATAGTGTTAGTCAGTACATTAACCTATTTTTGGTATAGCATTTAGTTCTTTGGTACATTAGTGCAAACCATAAAACCCTACATCTTGCTGCATTTAGATATTTACAAGAGATCAGGACTTGGTTTCTAATGAATTAGGAAATCCCCTTTGAATAGGCCATTATTAAGGAGCTATGCTGCTTCTCCTACTCTGCTGACGTCAATTGCCATTTGTGGTGGTTGCCTTGGAAACCACTACCATATCCAAGAGTGTTGTGGATGAGACAAGATCAGATGTTAACTTCATTCTATAAAAGAAAACAATGACAATTTGCATTTAAAGAGA
This sequence comes from Corydoras sp. C115, assembly GCA_019802505.1. NCBI lineage: Eukaryota > Metazoa > Chordata > Actinopteri > Siluriformes > Callichthyidae > Corydoras > Corydoras sp. C115. The sequence goes on along the minus strand of JAFMOC010000325.1, from coordinate 474,520 downwards.
AGAGCCATGGTTAGTAATGTTTACAACCCTTACTGACACATTATACAAAAATGGATTTAAAGCTATGGCAAGAAATTATTAAATATTGATCAACAAAAAAGGTTTGATTTCATTGATCAAAAAGGCTGCACTGCATTAAGCGCTTGTAAGAAATTGTGGAATCCGTTTGTTATTTATTTAATAATGAGTAAACATCAACATGCATTTAATGCAAAACTCTTACCGGTTAATACTCACTGGCCACTTTATCAGACACACCTCTTTGTTTCCACACTCATTGTCTATTTTATCAGTTGCATCTGACAAATTGATGCACTCTGTGGTTCTGTAGCCAATCAGTGGTTAACAATACAAACATCTGCAACATTACCTCGCTACATATTAATTTATATAGACAAAAATATGTAAACAACTGTATTATAATAACTTGAAATCGTACCCATTGTATAAAATGTGTACTTTTAATGTAACTAAAGCTGTGATTCCTAATGCCTAAATAAACCGTAACTCATTTAAAAACCTTTGGGATGAATTAGAATAAAGATTGCAAAGCATCAGCGTCTGATCTAACAAATATCCTTGTGAATAAAGGGGTACAGATACACCCCAAATGAAAGTAAGAAAGGCTTACCAAAACTGTTACAGCTGCAGGAGGCAGATGGATTTGTAGTTCTACAATTACAGACTGTAGTCCATCTGTGTTCTTTGTTTTTGTTAGTCCCCTGTTGGTTCTCTGTTGGTCAGAACCATCACAGAACAGGTATAGAATTTGGGTGGTGGATTGTTTATTATTAGTTCTGCAGTGACACTGGAACGGTGAGGGGGTTCTAGTGCAACATTTAAACACCTCAGGGACACTGCTGGGATAGGAATAATGCACCCACCCAATAATCCCTGCTCTCTGGTGCTACTATTGGGGTTCTGAGCATTAGAACAGAGTAAAGGGGGCGTACACAGTATGTACTGTAGAACCCAAACAGATGGACTACAGTCTGTAACTGTAGAACTACAAAGTCCGTCTTTACAGTAAGTGGAACTGAGAACATGGACAATAATTGGAGCAAAAAAAAGGGGAGGGGCGATTCCAAACTTTGTCCCCTGTTGGTCAGAACCATCACAGAACAGGTGGGGTTCTGACCATTAGAACAGAGTAAAGGGGACGTACACAGTATGTACTGTAGAACCCAAACAGATGGACTACAGTCTGTAACTGTCGAACTACAAAGTCCATCTTTACAGTAAGGGGAACTGAGAACATGGACAATAAGCGGAGCAAAAAAAAGGGGGGGGGCGATTCCAAACTTTGTCCCCTGTTGGTCAGAACCATCACAGAACAGGTGGGGTTCTGACCATTAGAACAGAGTAAAGGGGACGTACACAGTATGTACTGTAGAACCCAAACAGATGGACTACAGTCTGTAACTGTAGAACTACAAAGTCCATCTTTACAGTAAGTGGAACTGAGAACATGGACAATAAGTGGAGCAAAAAAAAAGGGGGGCGTTTCCAAACTTTGTCCCCTGTTGGTCAGAACCATCACAGAACAGGTGGGGTTCTGACCATTAGAACAGAGTAAAGGGGACGTACACAGTATGTACTGTAGAACCCAAACAGATGGACTACAGTCTGTAACTGTAGAACTACAAAATCCATCGTTACAGTAAGTGGAACTGAGAACATGGACAATAAGTGGAGCAAAAAAAAGGGGGGGGGGGCGATTCCAAACTTTTTCCCCTGTTGGTCAGAACCATCACAGAACAGGTGGGGTTCTGACCATTAGAACAGAGTAAAGGGGACATACACAGTATGTACTGTAGAACCCAAACAGATGGACTACAGTCTGTAACTGTAGAACTACAAAGTCCATCTTTACAGTAAGTGGAACTGAGAACATGGACAATAAGTGGAGCAAAAAAAAAGGGGGGCGTTTCCAAACTTTTTCCCCTGTTGGTCAGAACCATCACAGAACAGGTGGGGTTCTGACCATTAGAACAGAGTAAAGGGGACGTACACAGTATGTACTGTAGAACCCAAACAGATGGACTACAGTCTGTAACTGTAGAACTACAAAGTCCATCTTTACAGTAAGTGGAACTGAGAACATGGACAATAAGTGGAGCAAAAAAAAAAAAAGGGGGGGCATTTCCAAACTTTTGACTTGTACTGTATAATGTGAGGCGCGGTGGCTTAGTGGTTAGCACGTTCTCCTCTCAGCGCTAGGGATTCCCGGTTCGAATCCCCATCTGGGTGGAGTTTCCATGTTCTCCCCATGTCTGCGTGGGTTTCCTCCGGGTTCTCCGGTTTCCTCCCACAGTCCAAAAACATGGATCAAGTCAATTGAATTCTCAAAAATTGCCCCATATAGAGTGTGTGTGTGTGAGTGAGTGTGTGTCCAGCGATGGATTGGCGTCCTGTCCTGGGTGTATCTGCCCAGCGCCCGAGACGTTCTCCCCTGGATGGGCATGGGGAACCCCACCACGACCCTAATAGAGGATAAAAGCGGGAGATAATGAATGAATGAATGAATAATGTGAGTTCTGCTTCATCCCTGAGGTGTGGAATCGGTTTGTATTCACTTTACAAACAACGTTTCCTTAACACTACTGCCGCCCTTCGTTGCGACTCGAATGTTTAACATTCTAAAACAAACCCAGCGTCTAAACAGAAACGAGTTTCAGTCTTTAAACGCGTTCGCTCAGTGAGTTTGAAACGGGTTTTCGTTCGCATTTTAACTCCATTAGGAAGTCATTAGGGATTCAAACTGTAACGGCACATAACGGAGACATTTCCTGTTTCTCACCGCCGTGTTTAGGCGGCGGGCGGACGACACCATTCCATCAGAGGGAACGACAATTCTTTAGCGCTATACAACCCAGGACATACAAATGTACACAAGCGATTATAATCCATATTCTGTGAACATATTCCTCCATGCTACTTTCATGACGCAATAGTGTGACGGTCTGTGCAAACAACATGGTGCTGTTGGAAACGAACACTGCCTGTGCGCCCCCCTCGCGCTGCTGTTGCTATGTTCCCGTGTTCTCTATGGGTGTGGTGACGAGCCTGTGGGTGCCTGGCCCTTTAAATGTATTTCTCTGAATCCTGTGTTAGTCGTTTGTTTAGCAGCTGTCACAATGTCGGCTTTTTGAATTAAACTCCGCCGCACGTCCACCGAGCAGCGTGTTTCAGGTAAACGTCGACTCCCGGCTTTGTGCTCTCGCTTTCAGTTTACGGCCGCCGTGTTTCCTGCTTTTCGAAAAGCAGCGCCGAGCAACAAGTTGAACTGATTTTTTAATGTCGACTGTTTTCTAATTATTAAACCCGATCCTGCGATTCTATCGACGGCTATTTGTTGTTTACGGTGTCATTCGAACGATCTAATTAGCTCCGGTGAGAAAGTTAAGCGTTAGTACATGCTGGGCCTAAGTACAACTATTTACACGCTTCTGTAAATAATGAGCCTTTTGTTTTTGGCCGATCGATGACTTTTATTTTGTATGTTAACTCGATCGGATTAAGTTGCTTAACTAAAGCGTTTTGGCCTTAAAGATAAAAACGGTATGATCCAGAAGTATGTGGACGCCCGACGAAGGGATTGAAGATTAAGCCCGATCTCGAATCTAAACTCGTGATAGAATGTAAATACAGAACATGAGAACGAGGAGTGGGACACGTCTCCCAATCATCCAGTTCTTTTTTGGCCAGCCCTATGTTTCCAGCTTTGTTTAAACAGTTTGGGGAAGGCCCGCCCTGTTTTCTGCCACCAAGATCTATGAAGGTTGGGAGAGTTTGATGAGGAAGAACTTAAATGACCCACACAGACCTCAGTTTCTGACCCATGCAGTAGTAGGCTTAATAGAACACCTTTAGGATGGCCAGCCCTATGTTTCCAGCTTTGTTTAAACAGTTTGGGGAAGGCCCTGTTTTCTGCCAGCAAGATCTATGAAGGTTGGGAGAGTTTGATGAGGAAGAACTTAACTGACCCACACAGACCTCAGCTTCTGACCCATGCAGTAGTAGGCTTAATAGAACACCTTGACAGGTTGAACACTTTTAGGATGTAGGATGGCCAGCCCTATGCTTCCAGCTTTGCTTAAACAGTTTGGGGAAGGCCCTGTTTTCTGCCAGCAAGATCTATGAAGGTTGGGAGCGTTTGATGAAGAACTTAACTGACCCACACAGACCCCAGTCTCTGACCCATGCAGTAGTAGGCTTAATAGGACACCTTGACAGGTTGAACACCTTTAGGATGGCCAGCCCTATGCTTCCAGCTTTGTTTAAACAGTTTGGGGAAGGCCTTGTTTTCTGCCAGCAAGATCTATGAAGGTTGGGAGAGTTTGATGAAGAACTTAACTGACCCACACAGACATCAGTCTCTGACCCATGCAGTAGTAGGCTTAATAGAACACCTTTAGGATGGCCAGTCCTATGCTTCCAGCTTTGTTTAAACAGTTTGGGGAAGGCCCTGTTTTCTGCCAGAAAGACCTATGAAGGTTGTGAGATTTTGATGAGAAGAACTTAACTGACCCACACAGACCTCAGTTTCTGACCATGCAGTAGTAGACTTAATAGAACACCTTGACAGGTTGAACACCTTTAGGATGGACTAGAACAATGACTGTAAGACTAAGTCCCCCTGTCCTAAATAAGTGTCTGAAAAAAATTTTACAGACACATTCAAAATCTAGTAGAAAGTCCACCCAAAAGAATGAAAGCAGTTATAGCTGCAAATAGGGGAACGACTCCGAAACGTGTGGGTGTCCCAATACTTTTGTCTATACAGTATAATATGCATATAATGTGTTTTGGGGAAGGTGCTTTCCGGTTCCATGAGTCTAAAATGACTTTAACTGTAAGAAATATTAGGAATGACATTACAAATGCTCTTTTGTGAACATTTCCAAATTCCAGCCGACACTCTTCAGGGTCATGTGAAGATAATAGCCTAAAATTACCAGCATATGATCCAAGATCTGACAATAATAAGGCTGTATTACAGAACCTTGTAACTGAAGAACTTGCTGTTGGTGTTTAGAAGTTAAAAGTTTGGACACGCCCCCTTCTTGCTCCATCTGTATTTCCTTTGTAGTTTTACTATCGGCAGTGTTACATTGCTGGGATAGGAATAATGCACCAACCATATTTAACCTGCTCTGTGGTGGTACTATCGGGGCCCTGACGAGTAGAACAGAGTAACAGGGATGTACACAGTATGGACTGTAGACCACAAAGAGTTGGACTACAGTCTGGAATTGTAGAACTACAAAGTCCAGCTTTACAGGAAGGGGGGCATGGCAAAACATTTCTAAGTCCTGTCCTGTATCTAGAGCTTACAAATATTGGGTTTTAGCCTTTTATTTAATTTGAACTGTCTAATGCAAAGTAGGTGGAAGTGTTTTTTTCCGGAAGTATAACATGTCCAGCAAATCAGTTCCCTATGAACAAAATACTTTTACTTTCCCTTTGAGTTTGGTTTCATGTTCACTAAACTTTTTCACAGTGGCTCTGGTGTACAGCAACAGCACAAAGCTGTTAATGCTTTTTAAAGTTACATTAAAGTAGCCAAAAACAAATTAAAATTGATTAAACTTTTATCCGGCGGCACGGTGGCTTAGTGGTTAGCACGTTCGCCTCTCAGCGCTAGGGATTCCCGGTTCGAATCCCCATCTGGGTGGAGTTTCCATGTTCTCCCTGTGTCTGCATGGGTTTCCTCCGGGTTCTCCGGTTTCCTCCCACAGTCCAAAAAACATGGATCAAGTCAATTGAATTCTCAAAATTGCCCCATATAGAGTGTGTCTGTGTGAGTGAGTGTGTGCCCAGCGATGGATTGGCGCCCTGTCCTGGGTCTATCTGCCCAGCGCCCGAGACGTTCTCCCCTGGATGGGCATGGGGAACCCCACTGCGACCCTAATATAGGATAAAGTGGGAGATAATGAATGAATAAACTTTTATCCACTTAATAATAAAACCACACAATGACCTCCTGATCAGGTGCGGCCCCTTGTTTTTACACATACTGTCTATATTATACTCTCCACTTACCCTATAGATCGACTTTGCAGCTTTACATTTACAGACTGTAGCCCCGTTACTCTACACATGTTGCAAGCTCCTCTACTGTACTTGGTAAATCTGGAACAGTTTTGTAATTCTCAACGGTACTGAAGTCTAGGTCCCTATAGTCCAGCTGTCCAGTCTAATATCCTGGTGCCTGCCATTAAGTTCGTATTTAGGCTGCATGCATTGTCCCAGCTCTGAACACAGTAAAGTGTGTAAAACAAAGTCCCCTGTTACAGTCTAGCTCCAGTTCAAAAGCCCTCCGGTGCAGCAGCAGATGTGTTCTGTCATCTGTAAGAGAACTGAATCAACAGGGTAAAGCCATGCTGGCTGTCCCACACTGCAGCATCACTTCAGACCAGTCTGTGGGAGCCGTTCACAGAGACACCTTTAAGATCATTTGGTATTGGAGTTCTGTTTAGCTTCACTTTCTTTTGTTGGTTTAACGAGGCTTCTTTATGCTTATGATGGATTTAAGAAAGGAGAATGGAGAAGTTTAGCTCCATAGGATTTGACGCATCAGAGAATTATTGCGGTCGGCTGATCAGAACTTGTCTAATGATGCTAATAAGTCCTCTTCTGATACAAACCACATCCAGCTCTTTATCCAGATACAGAGAGATATTATCTGTTCAACTCTAATTATTAGTGGTGAAAGATAGCAGTTGAGTGTGGAACTATACACTATACTTCATAAAGCCATCACTAAAATCACTTCCCTTGATCCAGCACCAGGTCATTTCTTCTCATACAGTGGTGCAAAGCAAACAGATTCAGCTCATTCTTTTCCCAGCTGAACTCTTCATAGTAAAATTTGGTTCCTCTTTGCACTGTAGGTTCCAGCTGATCGTTAGGCCCATCATACCGGAACGATGAGTGAACTGGAACAGTTACGGCAGGAGGCCGAGCAACTCCGCAATCAGATCCGGGTAAGTAGCTCATTTTATTCCTAGTGTTTCGTTTTTTTTTTTTTTTTTTTTTTTTTTTTTACAATTGTTGAATCAAAGTTGGCGGCACGGTGTTCTCCTCTCAGCGCTAGGGATTCCCGGTTCGAATCCCCATCTGGGTGGAGTTTCCATGTTCTCCCCGTGTCCGCGTTGGTTTCCACTGGGTTCTCCGGTTTCCTCCCACAGTCCAAAAACATGGATCAAGTCAATTGAGCTCTCCAAATTGCCCCATATAGAGTGTGTCTGTGTGAGTGAGTGTGTGCCAAGCAATGGATTGGCGTCCTGTCCTGGGTGTATCTGCCCAGCGCCCGAAACGTTCTCCCCTGGATGGGCATAGGGAACCCCGCCGCGACCCTAATATAGGATAAAGCGGAAGATAATGAATGAATGAATCAAAGTTCTGACCGGTGATGTGTTTTGTTTTTCTACAGGATGCCCGAAAGGCCTGTAGTGACTCCTCTCTTTCACAGGTACGTGTAGAAGTCTTAATAGGATCTAAAAGGTTGCTTGCCAGAATGGTAGGAAGAAAGTATTCAGTCAAAACATGGCGAGTTCATATTGGAGATTTAGGAGATCTTTAAGACTCATTGTAATCGTTGCAATTTAAAGGATGTCGAGAATCTTCATATACCAAAATGCTTCTTCTGGCTCCACATATTCCACTTGACACAGTTTTCTCAAGTCCTGTCCATTTGCAACCATTGCAGATTACAGCCAGCCTGGACTCCGCAGGTAGAATACAAATGAGGACCAGACGCACACTTCGGGGTCATCTGGCCAAAATCTACGCCATGCACTGGGGCAGCGACTCGAGGTGGGTGTATGTTCGTTCATAGGAAGTCCTTAGCATCCTCTGTATCCATTCATTCATTCATTATCTCCCGCTTTATCCTCTATTAGGGTCGCGGTGGGGTTCCCCATGCCCATCCAGGGGAGAACGTCTCGGGCACTGGGCAGATAGACCCAGGACAGGGCGCCAATCCATCGCTGGGCACACACTCTATATGGGGCAATTTTGAGAATTCAATCGACTTGATCCATGTTTTTGGACTGTGGGAGGAAACCGGAGAACCCGGAGGAAACCCACGCAGACACGGGGAGAACATGGAAACTCCACCCAGATGGGGATTCGAACAGGGAATCCATAGCACTGAGAGGCGAACGTGCTAACCACTAAGCCACCGTGCCGCCCCCTCTGTATCCACATCTACTTTAATGGACTGAAGATGTATCTCGTTTGGCACCACCCTGTTTACTACTGAGATAAATGTCGGTTTCCTGAAGTGTGCACAAGAGGAATTCCTCTGTTCTCGCACATGCAGGAAATCTCAGTGGTTTACTGAAGCTGAGCATTTATAGGGGAAGCGCTCCATGATTCACTGATTAGACATGTCTGATTCATATCTGATGATTCGGTACTCCACGGCGGGTTTTGTGTCTTCAGGTTGCTCGTGAGCGCCTCTCAGGATGGCAAGTTAATCATCTGGGACAGTTACACGACAAACAAGGTACTGAAATCTAGTTTGTTACAGCTGTGTGGACACATTTCCCTTAAACAACAATATGTTGACTTGTATGTAGCTCACAGGACTGATGATACGAGATGAATGAGTTGACTGTGATTCGTCTGTAGGTCCATGCCATCCCTCTGCGCTCGTCCTGGGTAATGACATGCGCCTACGCTCCGTCGGGCAGCTATGTGGCTTGTGGCGGCCTGGACAACATCTGTTCTATTTACAGCCTTAAGACCCGCGAAGGCAATGTCAGGATTACGAGAGAGCTGCCTGGACACACGGGTGAGCCGCCACACACTGATTCAGTGCAGGGGGATCCCTTGGATGGGCATCCTAAACTCTTAAAACGGGGATCTTTAGATTACAGTGATCACATCATGAACTTATTTCATCGTTTCGATTTCGGAAGCCTAAAAAAATGGCTGCGTCTTGGTTTAGAGGGTTACAAGAACGTCTGGGGTTTGATTTCCAGCAGTGCATAGGTTTCTCCTCAAACAGTTCAAAGCCATGTCCTTTGCTGAGACAAGCACTATTGTACTAGGTCCCCATTAATTAGTGATGTCATGTGGCACGGTGGCTTAGTGGTTAGCATGTTCTCCTCTCAGTGCTAGGGATTCCCGGTTCGAATCCCCATCTGGGTGGAGTTTCCATGTTTCCATGTTCTCCCCGTGTCCTCCCACAGTTCAAAACATGGATCAAGTCAATTGAGTGCTCCTAATTGCCCCATATAGCGTGTGAGTGTGTGCCCAGCGATGGATTGGCACCCTGTACTGGGTGTATCTGCCCAGCGCCCGAAACGTTCTCCCCTGGATGGGCATGGGGAACCCCCCCGCGACCCTAATATAGGATAAAGTGAAAGATAATTGATGGATGGATAGTTGTCATGTTAAAAACATCAGTATTTATAGCTTATAAATTTTTTTTTGAACATCAATATAATTTTTTGCTGCTTCTCTCTGCAGGATATCTGTCTTGCTGTCGTTTCCTCAATGATAACCAGATCATCACCAGCTCTGGTGACACCAACTGGTGAGTTCAGAGAGTTCTTTGCTTCCTGCTTTAAATTTGTTCGTTGTCATTGCAACAATAAAATATCGCAGCAGTCTACAGCTTGCTTTATCACCAAAAGTATGCATGCGTTCAGTCTGTTCTAGCAGAAGACAGTATTTGATTGGTGCCAGTTTAAAACTTAAGTTCAACTGTTTCATCTTGTCCTCCCAGTGCATTATGGGATATCGAAACCGGGCAGCAGGCCACCAGTTTCTCAGGTCACAGCGGCGACGTGATGAGTCTGTCGCTCAGCCCCGACTTCAAGACCTTCGTATCGGGGGCCTGCGACGCCTCGTCCAAGCTGTGGGACGTCCGAGACGGCATGTGCCGGCAGACCTTCACTGGTCACGTGTCGGACATCAACGCCGTCTGCGTGAGTGTTCCTAAAATGTCTTTCATCCATCCATTATCTTCCGCTTTATCCTATATTAGGGTCGCGGTGGGGTTCCCCATGCCCATCCAGAGGAGAACGTTTCGGGCGCTGGGCAGATACACCCAGGACAGGACACCAATCTATCGCTGAACACACACACAAACACACTCTATATGGGGCAATTTGGAGAACTCAATTGACTTGATCCATGTTTTTGGACTGTGGGAGGAAACCGGAGAACCCGGAGGAAACCCACGCAGACACGGGAGAACATGGAAACTCCACCCAGATGGGGATACGAACCGGGAATCCTTAGCGCTGAGAGGAGAACATGCTAAACCACGTTTAGCCTTTCTAAAATGGCTTACTACATTAAATCCAGGCGAATGCTGCAGTGAGTGATGTCGTAGTGTCACCCGTGTTGAGCTAACGTCCTCTGGTTCTGCAGTTTTTCCCAAATGGCAATGCCTTTGCTACCGGCTCGGATGACGCCACCTGCAGGCTGTTCGACCTGCGTGCAGATCAGGAGCTCATGATGTACTCGCACGACAACATCATCTGCGGCATCACCTCCGTGGCCTTCTCCAAAAGTGGACGCCTGTTGTTCGCCGGCTACGACGACTTCAATTGCAACGTCTGGGATACTTTGAAGGGCGAACGAGCAGGTCAGCCTCGTTTCAGCTCCCCGTCTATAGCCGTTTCAGGCTCCTTCGACAGTCCGACATCAAAGCTCTCCATTCACGGAGAATAATTCCTACTTTGCATCTCTTCTCAGGTGTTCTCGCAGGTCACGACAACAGGGTGAGCTGTTTAGGGGTCACAGAAGACGGCATGGCTGTAGGCACAGGCTCCTGGGACAGCTTCCTTCGGATCTGGAACTGAGCTGGAAGACAGCAGGACTTTCTGGAGGACAGATCCCTTTGCAGCAGCACTACAGGTCTCTACTGTGCCAACTAGCGCTCCTTATACTGTACATCGTTTGCCATTTTTAAGCAGAGACCCCCCTTCCAGACTCCCCAGGGGGCAGCGAGAGGGCGCAAAAGCATCATGTTTGTATGGACATGGGTGATACGTATGTAAAAACTGTACGTAAACACATGGTTTATACGCCGACATGATGTTCATGTATATATTTTTGTATGTTTGCAACACTTTAGCTAGTTTGAGACATGGAACAGTTAACGTCTGTCGGTTCAAAGATCAGCGCATTTCTCCTTCGATCAGTGTTGTTTCCTAATCTTTTATTCTTCTGTATTAATCACTGCCACTCCTCCCACTGCTGTCTTGAGGTGCAGACATCGTTCGATGGAGGGTAATAAATTCACATTCCAATATCCTGCCTGTCCCCAGATTTGGTGCCTTAAACAATGGGGATTGCGGTGAAAAATTCCCGTAGCTTGAGATCCTTTAATGTTTTAGTTGCACCATTAATGATTCCCCTCAATAACAACTGTTTACGTAGCAAGCTGATGATCCCGATGATGCCACAGCTCAAAAAGAACAAACTAGCTGTGTTTTCATGGAGGAAGGGACGAGTGGTTGTAGCCAAGCATGGGCTTCTGTGTGGTCGTGTACAGCAGAGGGCAGGAGGGCGCATAACCGAGTACAACATTGAGCAGCAGATTGAACATACACAAGAAAAAACGTGGCTGACCTGCATTATGTGCCTCAGAGGAAGCACCTGATGCCTCTCACCACCCTGATTGGTGGCTGTTGCCTTATAGTGGAGATGCCTGTGGTAAGGGAATCATGTAGGATCAAAAATCAATTAGAACGAGAGTCGGAGGAAACCCTCTGTATTAACCGATTTTGTTAGCAGTCAGCATTGTGGGATGTTCTAAATTCCACGTCTTAGGATTCACACTGTTGCCCAAATGTTACCACACAGTCCTTTCTAGACACTTAAGCTCCAACTGTTCAGCAATACTGGAGTTAAAGTACACAGGTCACTCACAGTGGTGTCATAGCAGATTGAACCATGGCATTGTCGAAACACTGTACTGTAACCTGGACCCTATTTTCCCCATTTGTTGAGTCCACTGTTTTACTAAAACTTAATTACTTTGAGGAAAACAGCAGCTGCAAACTGTATTCATTTATATATATATATATATATATATATATATATATATATATATATATATATATATATATGCACAATTGATTAAATATAAAAATTCTGCATGACATCTCATTTTATGAACATCCTACAAATAATCTGCAGAAGAGACAGTTGAGAATGCAGAGACAGTACTTTTTCTATAGAATAACACTGTATAGTAGAATTCGTAGCTGCTGTTTTTTGCATTCTGGTAGTAAAAATCTAGACCCAACAGCATGGAGAACACAGGGCTGGGGGAAAAAAAATATCAACAAACGTTTTGTTTAGCCGATTCTGGTTGGAGCACCACAAACACGGCCCATTATCTACACACTAGGCAGCAAAACACATAGTAATCAAATCTAAGCTCCATTAACAGTTAATGCGTTTAAAGCAGTATATAAACCCTGTGGTATTAGTTACAGGTATTACATTGTTTACTTGGTATAAATCACAGCCAGTTCAATCAGGTCAGGATCCAGAAACCATTAAAAAACATTTAAAACTTTAAACCGGATTTCCAGCCAATCGTTTCAAAACTGAATACAACTTTAGTTTATAGAATTTAATCAAAAACAAAGACAGCGAACCATTTTGAACCTTATATACCTTTAGATAAGCTTTAAACTAACAGTGGGGACATGTGGGAGGTTTTTCAGTTTACCCATGAGCACTGTGATTAATGAGCTTGAAGGGAAAGGATTCACTTAATAATGATTTGTTTAACTCGTGGTATTTAACTTTGTTGATACAAGTATTAAAATCCTAATAGTTATATAACAATCATGATGATCCAAGAATTGAATCCCTGTAGTTTTATTCCCCGTTAGTTGATGATTCACTGTGGTCAGCCTATAGTAAGCCGAACCTGCACCGGACCACAGAGCTCGGTCCTTGAACCCCAGATGGAGTAACTAGAGGGAACATGATTCTTTTCACATCCAGCTCTGATTTAAAAGCACAAACAGGGTGCTGGTTTTTAGGCATTGAACTCGGTATCCATTTTAACATTTTTATACCTTTGTAATCCAGCTATTTAACGATGCTCTGAGTTCTGTATCTGTTACTATACTTTCACGTCGTCTCTACAGCACACGGTTCCTTCTGATTTCATGTTGTTCTTCTAACCCATCAAGTTATGAAATGTGCATTACACCAGATTATGAAGTACCCATATTAAAACGGCATTAAATACTTTATTATTGAAGCGGGACAGGATGTCCTTCTGTCTTTTTGTGTTAAGCCAGTATACGCAGGGCTTCGGTGCCTTTGTCTTCTTAAACTTTCGGGATTAATGATTTAAAGAATTTTTTTTTTTTTTTACAGTCTGATCAGTTCGGTATGTTTGTATTTGTACAGTAACTTGCTGATGATGCCGTAAAGTTGTGTTCAATAAACATAAGATCTAACCCGAACCTGTTGCAAAGGACAATGACACTTTGATGATTAAGTATTTATTTTAAATTACATTCTCTCTATTATGGAGTTCAGCGTGTGGACATTTTTCACCAAGACGTAAATATATAAAGGTTTCAGGATCGTAGAAAGATTTCAAAAGGCAGTGACCGAACGGCTATCTACAAAATTCAGCTTTTAAAACCGGGTTCAACTTCAGGTTTAAGAAAACGATGCTTTGGATGCTGGTTTAAGTCTGAATGGGACCCAGGAAAAAATTACAGTGTAATGAGGGGTGGGATATTTTGCCCTCAGTGATCATTAACACTTACTTCATGTGGCTCTGCTTAAAGTAAAGTTTAAAGCAATAGAACTTTACACTCAAATCAGTGTTCCTCTCATAGAAATCTGAACTCACCTCACCCTGTGACATGCATTTCATCGTTCTTCGATGCCTAACCCTTGTTAAAGTGGCGGGCACATAGCTGCTACCTGCTTCCTAATCGAGAGGCGGATGCTGAATAAACCAGTAGTCCAGCTCCAGATGGTGTGATGCAGAGGTGTAATAAAGACGGTCTTCAGTTCTGAGGGTTGAGGTATTGGCTGGTGAAACTCTCCAGCTGCTTTTCGAGCGCCGTGGCTTTGTGTCTGGAACAGAGATCATTAAAAGTCACTTCTTTTCGTACTGCGTGGGCTTTTAAGTGAGGTTTATGACCTCAGAGGAAAGCTGACCTCAGTGTTTTGGAGTTGCCCTGAACGGCCTCCAGCTGGTCGATTTTCGTGGTCAGCCGGTTGATCTCGCTCTCCAGTTCCTGCTGGGTCACATCCACCTGCTTGCACAGCCGGGCGAAAGTGCTGGCTATCTCCCTGCATGACAAACACGTATGATCTGAACCCCCATCATCCATCACATGTGTAACGGGCTGTGAATTGCTGACACTTACTGCTGGACTTGGGTGCTGCAGTTGGAACTCGTGACGCTGACCATCATCTGGAGTTTCTCGGTGGCATAACTCACAAACTGCCTCTTCAGAGCTCGTTCCTTGGCCTTGGTGGTCCACATGACTCTCTCAAACAGGTACAGCAAGCCATAGAGACTGGCAGACAGAGCGATGATTCTCCAGCCTATCGACTTCCACACCTAAAGATAGGAAACTTTAGTGCCTGTATGAAGACGCCGGATATGCATTTGGAGAACATACCAAATAAAACAAATCATATGACATTGTATCAATGGGGCGGCACGGTGGCTTAGTGGTCGGCACGTTCGCCTCTCAGCTCTAGGGATTCCCGGTCCGAATCCCCATCTGGGTGGAGTTTCCATGTTCTCCCCGTGTCCGCGTGGGTTTCCTCCGGGTTCTCCGGTTTCCTTCCACAGTCCAAAAACATGGATCAAGTCAATTGAGTTCTCCAAATTGCCCCATATAGAGTGTGTCTGTGTGAGTGAGTGTGCCCAGTGATAGATTGGCGCCCTGTCCTGGGTGTATCTGCCCAGCGCCCGAGACGTTCTCCCCTGGATGGGCATGGGGAACCCCCCCGTGAACCTAATAGAGGATAAAGCGAGTGCTAATGAATGAATTGTATCAAATGTCATATCCACTGATGAGTATCTCTTTAAACACAGTTGGGTTATTGTGACGTTACTCACCAGCCCTCCAACTAACAGTGTCGTCATGGATCCCTGCGAGGTGAGTGAAGCCATGTTGGTAACCATCGACATCATAAGCTCCGGCTGGCACATGGCCTGCGATTGGCCGGGTGCAGGTAAAGGTGCTGGTGCTGATGCAGCTTGAGGGGGTGGAGCCTGAACCATCGCATTACCTGCTGGAGTGGTGGCCAAAGAGCGGGAAACCTGAAGCAAAGGCGGAGCACAAGGTTTGTGAGTTCTTACTGTATAAAACATGCGTATTGGAACACAAGCACACAAACTTTTCAAGTGACCTTTAATGGCTGGACATGAGTCACAACAATGGACAAGACATGGATAAAACTACATTGGAAGAAATGTTTTTAGGTGCGGCACGGTGGCTTAGTGGTTGGCATGTTCTCCTCTCAGCTCTAGGGATTCCCGGTTCGAATCCCCATCTGGGTGGAGTTTCCATGCTCTCTCCGTGTCCGCGTGGGTTTCCTCCGGGTTCTCCGGTTTCCTCCCACAGTCCAAAAACATGGATCAAGTCAATTGAGTTCTCCAAAATTGCCCCATATAGAGTGTGTTTATGTGTGTGAGTGTGCCCAGCGATAGATTGGCTCCCTGTCCTGGGTGTATCTTCCCAGCACCCGAGACGTTCTCCCCTGGATGGGCATAGGGAACTACCCTAATATAGGATAAAGTGGAAGATAATGGATGGATGAATGGAATCCACACTTCAATGTTAAAAATCGTAAATTAAATCAGATTTAAGGACCAGAACTACACATTTTATAAATGATACTTAAGGTCTTTATGGGCTGCCCAGCGATAGATTGGCGCCCTGTCCTGGGTGCATCTGCCCAGCACCCGAAATATTCTCCCCTGGATGGGCATGGGGAACCCCCCCGCGAACCTAATATAGGATAAAGCGGAAAATAATGGATGGATGGAAGAAATGTATTTAAAACAATCTTACCAGGTTCTGGTCCACAAGCATGAGGGCGCGTCGAGCGCTGGCTGGGCTCAGAAAGCGGTTCACCAGCGCGGTCCAGCCCAGAGAGAACTGAAACTCGATGTTCTCCTGGAAATCGGAGCAGAGGGTGGCGCAATTCAGATCGTAGTTGAGGTCAAACTTCCGATAGGGGATCAGCATGTGGATCTGGCTCTGAACACTAGATGGCAGCAGAGGCTGCAGACATTCTGTTGGGATATAAACAGAGGTCATTTAAATATGAACTAAATATAACACATTTATAAAATTATACTCGTTTTATACTATATTATACGATTGAATGCAAACAAAAGGACCCACCGATCATCTCTTTCTGAGAGGACTGCACTGAGGCGTTCACAACATCAGAACAGCGGAATGCCAAATTCTTCCCCATGCCCCGCTCCACGTGATTAAGCAGCTCCTAAACGCAGAACAAACTCTCAGGACATGCGGTAACACACCGGTTTGCTTTTAAGCGTGAGCGACGGAGACCAACTCACAGATTTGTACAGTTTGAGAACGTGAGGGGAGGGATGGAAGTCTACGTGAAACTCGTCTATGAGAACTGAGAGACGACAGATCTCCTCAGCCAGGGCATTTGAGACCTGGTTAAAAGCACATATTAAAAGTCAAACACATCTGAATGAATGAAGGTCCTAAAATCAGGTGTAGATTTCATTACATTTAGTCTTTATTTCTATTAGAACATTATAAATATAAAAACATTTGAAATAGAACATTTATAGAACATAATAAACATAACAGGCGGGACGGAGGCTTAGTGGTTAGCATGTTCTCCTCTCAGCCCTAGGGATTCCCTGTTCGAATACCCATCTGGGTGGAGTTTCCATGTTCTCCCCGTGTCCTCGTGGGTTTACTCCGGGTTCTCCGGTTTCCTCCCACAGTCCAAAAACATGGATCAAGTCAATTGAATTCTCCAAATTGCCCCATCTAAAGTGTGTGTGTATGTGAGTGAGTGTGTGCCCAGAGATAGATTGGCGCCCTGTCCTGGGTGTATCTGCCCAGAGCCCGAAATGTTCTCCCCTGGATGGGCATGGGGAACCCCCCCGCGACCCTAATATATAGGATGAAGCGGAAGATAATGAATGAATGAATGAAAACATTTTAAATAGAACATTTATAGAACATAAATAAAACAGGTGGCTTAGTGGTTTAGCACGTTCTCCTCTCAGCATTAGGGATTCCCGATTCGAGTCCCCATTCTAGATGGAGTTTCCATGTTCTCTCCGTGTCCGGGTGGGTTTCCTCCGGGTTCTCCGGTTTCCTCCCACAGTCCAAAAACATGGATCAAGTCAATTGAGTTCTCCAAATTGCCCCATATAGAGTGTGTCTGTGTGAGTGAGTGTGTGCCCAGTGATAGATTGGCACCCTGTCCTGGGTCTATCTGCCCAGCGCCCGAAACGTTCTCCCCTGGATGGGCATGGGGAACCCCCCGCAACCCTAATATAGGATGAAGCGGAGGATAATGGATGGATGGATAAATCACAGCAGACACTCTATCCTAATTACAGAGTTCAGTGTGTTTGTGAGGTGGTTTTTGCTGTGAGGCGGTAGCAGTACAGCAAGTTGTAGGTGACTCGAAAGCAAATGCCAAATCCAAGATTATACATTCAGAGCTTTAACACGAAACAAGGGAATCAATGAGGTTCATTTTGTTAACCTACTAAATTAAAATGGTGCTTAACTTTATCCCATTTCTAGAACCCATCCCTCTCCTGTTTTTACCTTGTTGGCCACCAGCTCTGAGACCATTTTGATTTTCTTCTTAATGTCTCCGATCAGAAGGTTCAGCTGGTTTCGAACGAACTCCAGTCGGTCAATGAGATACTCCCTTTCCTCTAGAGACGCCACTCTGATCACAAAGCCAAACATCAATACATAAAAAAATTAAACGACTTAAATGCACCACAATCAAAGCCTTCCATTAGCCATGTGACACATAAAAGCCAGAGTAAATATTCTAAAAATTAAAGTTAGTGAACGGATCGAGACCCACCTCTTCTCAGCGGCAGCGATGTGGATCTGATCCATGATGTCTTGGACACTCTCAGTGATCTGCTTTGCTCGGATTGTGTGCTGTTCAAACTTTGTTTTCACTGCTGACTGCGAGATACACTCCTGCGAGGCCACAGACACGTTACTGCGACCCGAGGCCTTTTAAGAGGGGAAGATACCGGCCTGCTGCCGCAACTCAGAGTGACGAGAGGGAGAGGGAGAGGAGGAACCCCGGCAGCAGGTCCGTACCATCCCGGCCTCGTCTCACAGTAACAACAAATCAAAATGCAAAACATTCAAATCAACTCAAAGTGAACGAATCAAAACATAACAGGTTGATTACGGCATGAGAACAGAATGAGAGACAAAAATGGAAATTATAATAAAGAAACATTTTTTTTCTGGACAATAAAACACTGGGCGGCTTAGTGGTTGGCATGTTCTCCTCTCAGCGTTAGGGATTCCCGGTTCGAATCCCCATCTGGGTGGAGTTTCCATGTTCTCCCCGTGTCCTCGTGGGTTTCCTCCGGGTTTTCCAGTTTCCTCCCACAGTCCAAATACATGGATCAAGTCAATAGAGTTCTCCAAATTGCCCCATATAGAGTGTGTCTGTGTGTGTGAGTGAGTGTGTGTTCAGTGATGGATTAACGCCCTGTCCTGGGTGTATCTGCCCAGCGCCTGAAACGTTCTCCCCTGGATGGGCATGGGGAACCCCCCCCGCGACCCTAATAGAGGATAAAGCGGGAGATAATGAATGAATGAATAAAACACTGACAAATATGATTTTTGTCTGATATGATGAAGGTTTTCAAGCTCAGGCAATACTACCCACAAATCCACTTATACCAGCGCAGAACACGCTAATATATGAGCAACGTGTCACTGCAATCCACCACTATAACACCACACGTGCTGTGGTGGTCCTGTGGTGTTCTAGATCATAAGAGAAAAGAGTAACGAGGACTAGAAGAGTATGTAGAGAAACAGATGGTCTACAACCCTTAAGTGTAGAACTACAAATTATATAGTATTTGCTTCTATGATTTAAGGAATGCATCATGGGTATGCTGCGGGTGCTAATTTTATTCCAGTACAATACATTATGTAAGTACATATGAGGACCAGCCCAAAAATCAAGGCCTTGGCAACCAAGTAAGCCTTCCTGTTGCCATAAAGCCATCAGATTTCTGATCTGACAAAAGGAACAAAATGATTCTGCAGTTGTATCGACCTGTAAGTGTTTTATCGTCCAGAAAAACGACACTCGACAAAATATATATGGATTAAAGCATCAAAATTATAAACACAAAGCGGGACGGTGAACTGAGGAAACGGCTGCCTTCGCCTTAGCAAATCTAGACTTCAGCAATGAACACACAGATTGAGATAAAGAGCACGTTGCGTGGAAGTGGGACGTTTTTTGAGTGGGAACCATCCATTTTAAGGGTTAAGGGTTGGAAGGGAGCTAGAAAAGTAACTTGACAAAGAACGTTGATGGGCTTTGTGAATTAACCGTCTGCAATAAAGTACCGTTCAACTGCGCAGGACTGAGAGAGACCGAGATGTTTGTTATTGAATAAAAACAGCTACAAATAAACTCATTCAGCAGGTTGTTTTTATGGAACACAAAAGTGGTCACTGCATGAATCATCAGGATTAAGGACGGGATCATTGTCCTGCAGGTGTGTTATTACATAAATCCAAATGTTACTGTACACAGTTTCCAAATTTGTTATGGTTTGTTTTTTATATTAAAGGTGATTAAAATGAATCCTGCATTTACTTAAAACTATAAATAATGTAATAAATAAATAATGTAACCCTATAGGACAACAATCTATTTCTTATTTTCTCATGTAATCAGGATGTTTTTAACTGACCGACTCAATGTTTTCAAATAAAAACTTACCCCTTTGGTAACATAGTCCAATAAAATGCTGTATTTGCATTTAATTTGGACTTTGTTGATTTAAATATCTACATTTTATTTCGGCTGATATATGATATTGATGTTTTGTGGTTGCTGGCTTTAGCTTTTGTGTGTGTGTGTATCTAAGTTTTTTTTTTTTTTTATTATCCACTAATTTGGCTTATCTATTGTTGCAGGACCAACACTCCACTGTATAAAACAAAGTACATAAACCAGCCTCTGTTATCAGGCCACCTTAATACAAGTCAGGTTTCAGTCTTCTACTTGCCTCAAAAGTTCGTTCAAAACTCTGGAACTCTTTCAATCTCTCCTGAAAGCCCTCTGCCAACGCTCCGCCTACAAAACAAAGAACACGGTAAGAGGTGGACACTCAAACATACATAGCAGGTCTCTGGACGTTTGGGAAAGCAAACAGAGCTGTGACAAAGTCCGACTAGTTTATCTGATCAATACCTGGTCCATTCTCCTGTACTGATGAGCACACCCATTTACGGAAGTGACAGAGTTAATGGATGCAGGCAGCGTTTCAGGCGGTCAGTAAAGATAGGAAGAGGTCTTGCTCTTACCCGTCTCAGGCATTCCCTGTGCCCGCTGCATTCGCGAATTCAGAACCTCCTTGGCAGACACGAAGAAGATGCGATTGGACGCCTGTTGGTAGTCCACGACCTTCAGCTCTTCGGCTAGGAAGTGCACACACCTGTCCATGTGCTGCTTGCGCACCTGAAACCGGAGCGTTGGGGAAGTTTAATCATTAAAAAGTCTTTAATAAAATGTAAACAAATTCTACACTGTAACAGGATGACGCACTCACATCTTCCATGTACTCCGGTTCGGCGGCTGAAGCATCCCAGCGGTTGTTCAGGATAAAAATATTAGGCTTCGAGAGGCGCTCATTGACTTTGTGAAAAAAGTGTTTCTCCTGTAAGATAAGAGAAAGAACGGGTTAGAGAGTTTTAGGTCTAAAGGTATGGGCTGTACTACAGTCTGTGTAAGGTTGTAATGTATAATGGAGACTAATTTGTTTGATATATTAGAGATTGAGGTCATATGCTTAAAAGTTTATGTTTATATTCTTCTTAATCATTCAAATGCATTTCATTCATATAATTGAACCATTTACTATAATGTACTATGATACTTTATGTCTTATATCTTGTATATATATATATATATATATATATATATATATACACACACACACACATATATATACGTATAGATATACATTATATCTAATGACCCATAGAAGGCCTCACTTTCTCTGGTGAAAGGCCTAACGGACCTTGGCTTCTGGCTGAGAAATACTAGTTTACGACTTTGCTAGTTACCGTCCTGTGGAAAATGACTGGGCTCAAGCTTCACACGGTTGGGACATGGGTTGTATTGACTAACTGTGGTTCTTTCACATGCACCTGGTTAGCAGTCTGTGGGAAGAATGCCTTGGTTTTGTGTTTTGTTCCTTTCCATCTACCTATATAAACGAGCTGTGAATCCTAATAAATCGAAGCATTGATGATCAACACTCGCGTGGTTGTCTTTTCTTCCCAAACGTTTGCACTTCGGCGCACAAAGGGCTCCGGCATCAGGTTCAGAAGCATCATTTGCGTGTTTCCTGACTGATAGCTGACAACGGGGTCGGCTTTTCATTTGGCATCGGGACCTCGGGATTTGGAACCTAACAGTCTGTAATTGTAGAGCTACAAAGCCAATCTCTATGGTAAGTGGAGAAAATAGATAATGGAACAAGGGGGCTTGTCCAAACTTTTGACTAGTACTGTATGTGCTACTAAAGTTGTATCCTACTGCTTTCATGCAAAGTAATGCTGCTTTCATGTTTATCTCCATTCCAATAACTTCATAAAGATAAATATAACTGTAGTGTTGTTTCTGCTCTGCAGCCAATAAATCAAAGCAGCACGAAGCTGCAGCTCTGCTCTCAGACCCCTCTTACTGCCCTGTTGGCCTGAACATGCCATGCATACTTCATCTTCATTTCAATACAGCGAATATGGCTGTGTGCCCTTCAGTTCTGCACAGCCAATCAAAAAGCTTGGCTCTGTGCCCCTCCCCTCATCCAACAAATTCTTGTCGGCAGTGTTCACATTTAGTCCCAGCAAACGTTACACATCATAAAGCTCCATGTTGGTCTGTTACACTACAATACACACCATAAGCTTCTGCATATTAAATGGATAAGCTTGGAGTGGGAGGGTCATTAAAGCCCAAAGCATAATGTATATCAATATTTCGGTCCATTTCAGAACTTTTTAACAACGGATTTAAAAAAATAATAAATAAATAAAGAATGCGGCGGCACGGTGGCTTAGTGTTTAGCATGTTCGCCTCGCAGCACTAGGGATTCCCGGTTCGAATCCCCATCTGGGTGAAGTTTTCATGTTCTCCCCGTGTCCGCGTGGGTTCTCCGGTTTCTCCCACAGTCCAAAAACATGGATCAAGTCAATTGAGTTCTCCAAATTGCCCCATATATAGTGTGTGTGTGAGTGAGTGTGTGCCCAGTGATAGATTGGCGCCCTGTCCTGGGTGTATTTGCCCAGCGCCCGAAACTTTCTCCCCAGGATGGGCATGGGGAACCCCCCCGCGACCCTAATAGAGGATAAAGCAGAAGATAATGAATGAATGAATGAATGAATGAATATATTGTGTTGGGGTGGCACGGTGGCTTAGTGGTTGGCATGTTCTCCTCTCAGCGCTAGGGATTCCCAGTTCGAATCCCCATCAGGGTGGAGTTTCCATGTTCCCCCCTGGGTTTCCTCCGGGTTCTCCGGTTTCCTCCCACAGTCCAAAAACATGGATCAAGTCAATTGAGTACTCCAAATTGCCCCATATAGAGTGTGTATGTGTCTGTGTGAGTAAGTGAGTGTGTGCCCAGTGATAGATTGGCGTCCTGTCCTGGGTGTATCTGCCCAGCGCCCGAAACATTCTCACCTGGATGGGCATGGGGAACCCCCTTGCAACCCTAATATAGGATAAAGCGGAAGATAATGGATGGATGGAATAAAGAATGCAGTATGAAATCCTCGTACCGTGTTCATTAGAGTGGATTCCGAGTTGGCAACCAGGACGAACACATCGGCGTCCAGACAGAATTTGTCGATCCAGCTGTCTAGCTGCGTGGTGACATCAGTCCCCGGGCTAAAACAACAGATTCAGTATCAAAACTCAATTCAAGCTCAGTCCCCCACCGTCCTCCTCAAGCCGCCATTCAAGCGCACCTGTCCACGAGCACAAGATCATCCCGAAGCAGGGCGCACTTCGATTTGGGCCAGAAAACCTTCACCAGGCAGCCAGCATCAAGGCTCTCGTCCATGTGCAGAGCATGAGCCAGTTGATTAACAGTCTGTAGGAGAAATCACAGGTCTGAATGTACAAACATGTCTGCACCACTGAATGGCGGAGCTTAGTGTTAGTGCTGCACATGTGACACGTTGCATCTGTGCGTCCACACTAACGATAAAACAATTAAACAAGATTTAAAACGACACCTTAATGCTCTTCTCTTCTTCGGATCCCTCGGTCTTCAAATACGCTTTGTCTTCATCTGTACCTTCAACGCTCAGAAAGCAGTTGGTCGTGTGGCCGATGCCACTGGGTAGCACGCGGTCCCGCAGCATGGCATTAACCACGGTACTTTTCCCATTGCTCGTTCTAAATGGAGGATTTATCAACATTCAACATTCGAGCAAAAGGCATAATCGTTCTTCAACTATTTTCATAGAGGATTTATCAACATTCAACATCAATTAGCAAAGTCGAATTCGACTTTGCATGTGAAAGGCATAGTCACCATAATGAGTGGAAGACAAACCTTATTTAAGAGGTTTGGAGAATCAGGGACTTACCTTCCGAAAAAT
Source organism: Corydoras sp. C115 (assembly GCA_019802505.1). Taxonomy (NCBI): domain Eukaryota; kingdom Metazoa; phylum Chordata; class Actinopteri; order Siluriformes; family Callichthyidae; genus Corydoras; species Corydoras sp. C115. Next base: position 450,638 of record JAFMOC010000325.1, on the reverse strand, counting down.
GCCACCTTCATATGTCTGCGGGCCAATACATCTTTAATGACCGCGAGCCGATTACAGTAGATTTCAATCTCCTTCAGCTGTTCTTCACTTGCAATGTTCTCTAGTGACCCATTATTACAGGTAACTGGTGACAGAGTGGAAAGAGGGCCAACAAATAAACACTGGTCCTGAGTTATGAATACCATTAATAATCTACAGCAGCTTTATGATAATCTTAAAATATAAGAAAGTAATGGTTCTCTATAGTACATACTGTGTTCTCTGTTCTAATGGTCAGAACCCCAATAGCAGCACCACAGAGCAGGGATTATTTAGTGGGGGCATTATTCCTATCCCAGCAGTGTCACTGAGGCGTTTAAATGAAATTACAGCAGCACTGCTGCACTAAAACCCCCTCACCACATCACTGTCATTGCAGAACTGACAATGAACAATCCACCACCCAAATTCTACCTGTTCTGTGACGCTCCTGACAAATAGAGAACTGAGAACCATCAGGGGACTAACAACAACAAAGAACACAGATGTATGCAATGAGTGCTAGAATGTTTCCATGCACATGACAACAAACATTTTTTAGGAGTTAAAATGACCTTTTACAAACTCTGATCCCTCGTCCACATAGTGAATGAGCTGCTCGAATACTTCCCCGATCTTCTTTTTGGCAACGACAAAGTGCTTGAGAGGTGAACGGTCCTCTTGATCCATTTCTTACCTGCGAACAATTCAGCACAAAACATCCATCATTTACCTTTAATAATAACATTTAATACTGTAGGGCAGAACGGTGGCTTAGTGGTTAGCATGTTCTCCTCTCAGCACTAGGGATTCCCAGTTCGAATCCCAATCTGGATGGAGTTTCCATGTTCTCCCCGTGTCCGTGTGGGTTTCCTCCGGGTTCTCCGGTTTCATCCCACAGTCCAAAAACATGGATCAAGTCAATATAATTCTCCAAATTGCCCCATATAGAGTGTTTGTGTGAGTGAGTGTGTGCCCAGTGATGGATTGGCGCCCTGTCCTGGGTGTATCTGCCCAGCGCCCGAAACGTTCTCCCGTGGATGGGCATGGGGAACCCCACCGCGACCCTAATAGAGGATAAAGCGGAAGATAATGGATGGCTTTAATGAGGTTATAATGAAAGTGAAAGTGTTGGTGAGTTAGAATAAAGAAATGTACAGGGCAGGCCTGAATCAGGGCAGGCCTGAAAAAAAGCCTCAGACAAAAGTTTGTACACACCCCTTCTTACTTTGTCCATTTCCTCCACTCACCATATAGATGGACCTTGTAGTTCTACAATTCCAGACTGCAGTCCATTTGTGTTCTTTGCTTTTGTTATTCCCCTGATGGTTCTCTGTTGGTCAGGACAATCACAGAACAGAGGACTACAGTCTGGAATTGTAGAACTACAAAGTCCATTTTCACAAGAAGTGGAACTTAACATGGACAATAGATAGAGCAAAACAAAAGTGTGTCTATACTTTTGACCGGTACTGTAAGCACATTTAAAACTACACATCAAATAACTATACAGGCCTTCGATGTTTAATATATTTTAAATGGAGCTTTCTGGAATATAGTGATCTGGCTTTAATGGCATACATTATTTTACAATATATAAACCACGTGATCAGCATTTGTTTGATTAAAACAATACCTTTAAGGTCAGAAACTGATGTAGAACAAGGAGGACTGGTTTACAGTTTACACCATGACATTTTAATGCACTGGGGTGTATACACACACACACACACACACATACAGACACACACACAAACAGACAGACACACACACACACACAGACAGATATACACACACACAGACAGATATACACACACACAGACAGACACACACAGACAGATACACACACACACAGACAGATATACACACACACAGACAGACACAGACACACAGACAGACACAGACACACAGACAGACACACACACACAGACACACACAAACACACAGACAGATACACACACACAGACAGATACACACACTGACAGACAGACAGACAGACACACAGACAGACAGACACACACAGACAGACACACACAGACAGACAGACACACACAGACACAGACAGACACACACAGACAGACACACACACACAGACAGACAGACACACACAGACAGACAGACACAGACAGACAGACAGACACAGACAGACAGACACAGACAGACACACACAGACAGACACACACAGACAGACACACACAGACAGACACACACAGACAGACACACACAGACAGACAGACAGATACACACACACACACACACACAGAGACACACCCACACACACACAGACACACATACCCACACAGACAGACACACACACACAGAGACATACGTCACAAGTCAGGAGAGCGCTAGATATGCAATTTCAAACAGCTTGATTGGTAACGGCAGAGGATTAATGTTTACGTTGCAACAAAATATTAAATACTGCGGAATAAACCCCGTTAGTTTAATTTTAAAGCCTCAAATTTGTACAGACAGAAGGTTCAGAACAATTACAGCTCGATAATTTACTGACACACAGAACCAAAGACCCGGCTGTGTCCTCATCCTCGCACAGTTCCCTAAACGCTTTCCTAGCGCGGTATAAACTGAAGCGTTCTGTCACTGCTCTTCACTCACTACGTAGGGAACCTGCATTCCGTTTAGGACGCGGCCGGTAACGCGAGCTCAATACACGAGTCATTTTATCATAAAGTACAAATACTGCGACGACAACATATTTATTGCCGTTCGAACGTTAACTATCTGTAACGAAATACTAATTAAGATAAACGGAATCTCTCACCGGTTTAGAAACGAGTTAAAATCCCGCTGAGCATTCTAAGTGAAAATGTTTGACCGAGCAGAAGACGTCGGAATGAGGCTCAGCCGAGGCAGCGGTGTTTCCAAAATAAAAGCCCTCATCTGCTGACTGACGTCTGTACACAAAACAAACTGCCGAGTTAAAATTAGTAGTTCTATTTTAGGTAACATTGATTAAAGACATTAAAATGTACATACTTTGATGTAAAAAACATTTTAAAAAATAAATAATTAATTAATCAATCATTTGATTAAATTTTTATTGGTCTATATTTTTGTTACATTTAATTTTTTTGTGTTTTGTAATTTTTTTTTTTTTTTGGTAAAAGAATAACAGCACTTCATTTCTTTACTGCCCCTGGACATACTCAGAACTGACCATGTGTGATAGCTCTGTGGTTGTGGTTGGCGTGTTGGGAGATCAGTCTGAAGGTTCTGGATTTAAATTACATTTACATTACATTTTGGTCATTTATTGGACGCTTTTATGCAAAGCGACGTACAAAGTGAGAACAGGGTTAAACACAACATCCCTGGAGCAATGAGGGTTAAGGGTCTTGCTCGAGGACCCACACTGGTAACTTCGAGGGACCTGGGATTTGAACCCCCAACCTTCAGATTGATAGTCCAACGCCCTGACCACTGAGCTACCACTCCCCCAGGTCCAGGTTACCAATGAGGGTTGAGCAAGGCTTTTAACTCTTATTGCTCCAGGGAGTGCTGTATGGCCAACCAAGGGTGCTATGTTCTGACCCAGACCAAAAAATAAAAGGGTCAGCTTAATGACCAGATGTAATGAAAATGAAGATACCATTCTCTGGCACATGGAGGCTCAGTGTGTGATGGGCCTCATTTCAAAGTTTAGAGGTTCAAATCCCAAGTCCTTTTCAATGTGGACCTTTGTGCAAGTCTCTTATTGCTCCAGGGGGGCTGTAAATGTATTGTATTATGATTCCAACCACCAAGCTTGAATACCTGTATGTCATTTTGGATTAAAGCGTCTGCAAAATGACCTCATATAACATCATGTAACATACCTTGAATAATGCCTGCCTATTAAAAAAAACAATCATTCAAAATACAGATATATATTTATAATATATATATTTATAATAGTTGGTGCATCAACTGAACTATAAATAACTATATACAGTACTATTAGGGAAATTTAGGTACTTAAATGTTTAAATTGTAATATGTTGTCCAAGTTGAATGACTATATGATGTGTATCGTGTAAATCATTTCCTTATTTCTTTGATATAGACGTCCCACTGACCTTGTTTTACTGTAAGCGGTTTAAACGTTGCTAGTCTCTAGGCGCCCTCTAGCGGGTGAATGCTGTAAGAACACCTCTTGAGCTGCTTAGGTCGAGCTGCCTTTCTATATACTGTATATTTTACTATGTATTTCTATACACTATGTGCTGTTGTTGGTTTAGTCAGCGTTACGATCTAACAAAATTTTACAAAAAACTTTGTGAAAACACTCTGTGGTTTAGAATCCCTTTGATGTAGTCCCCATGTAGGGTGACCAGACTCCAATTCACCAGATGTGGGACAAAGACTATGTTTGTGTGGGACACCGATGCATCAAGGTTGTCTAAAATAAATTAAAATAAAAAAAGAAACATCTCTACTCCGTCCCTTTAGCACATAACAGACTAATATATATATATATATATATATATATATATATATATATATATATATATATATATATATATATATATATATATTCACAAAATGCATCAAGGTTGTCTAAAAATAACCTAAAACAATAAAAGAAATAGCTCTACTCTATTCCTTTAGAATATATATATATATATATATATATATATATATATATATATATATATATATATATATTATATATATGGCGGCACGGTGGCTTAGTGGTTAACACGTTCGCCTCTCAGCGCTAGGGGTTCGAATCCCCATCTGGGTGGAGTTTCCATGTTCTCCCCGTTTGGGTTTCCTCCGGGTTCTCCGGTTTCCTCCCACAGTCCAAAAACATGGATCAAGTGTGGATCAACATGGATCAAGTATGTGTGTGTGTGTGTGTGTGTGTGGTGTGTGTGTGTGTGTGTGTGAGTGAGTGTGTGCCCAGTGATGGATTGGCGCCCTGTCCTGGGTGTATCTGCCCAGTGCCCAAGACGTTCTCCCCTGGATGGGCATGGGGAACCCCACTGCGACCCCAATAGAGGATAAAGCGGGAGATAATGAATATATATATATATATATATATATATATATATATATATATATATATATTATATGGGTGTGTGTGTGTGTGTATGCATCAAGGTTGTCTAAAACAACTTAAAACAAACAGGAAACATCTGTACTCTGCCCTTTAGCACATAACAGACTTGTACACGTGTGTATATATATATATATATTATATATATATATTATATATATATCTTATAATATATATATATATATATATATATATATATATATATATATCTATATATCTATATATATATCTTATATATATATATATATTATATATATATATACCGGGCGTGGTTAGCTCAGTGGTCAGGGCGTTGGGCTATTTTAAATCAGAAGTTGGGGGTTCAAATCCCAGGTCCACTGACGTTACCAATGTGGGTGGGTCCCTTGAGCAAGAACCCTTGAAACCCTCATTGCTCCAGGGATGTTGTGATGAACCCTGTGCTCACCTTTGTAAGCGCTTTTGGATAAAAGCGTCGTGCTAAACGACCAAAATGTATATATATATATATATATAGATATATATATATATATATATATATATATATATATATATATATATATATATATATATATATAATTTAATGTGCTATGTATATATAACTTGTATATCTTATTTAAATGTACATTTCTCTGACGTAAGAAAACATAGTAAGCAAGCTTTCATACCATTTCACGATATTCCAGAATGAAAATCCCCGTTTTAACCCCCGCGTCTCATTCCTCACGACGAAGTCCACTCAAGAGTCCTCGCGGTTTGAGACACCGCCGGAGCTTCTCCCCTCCGGAAGTCGTCACGGGTGTCAGCAGATAGGGAAATGGAGAGGAGACGCGGCCTCGGCGCTCCGGCGACGTCCTGCGGGTTTTAAGGCTCGCTCGGCCGGACGGCGGACTCGATGCTGCATCACAGACGCCATGGAGTCGCATGAGGAGAAGCCCATCATCTACACGATGGAGAACAAGCCGATCGTCACCTGTGAGTCTCAGCCGGGCGCCTTTATTATTAGCACGTTAGCTCGTGGAGTTAGCATCAGACAGGGCAGAAGAAACAGCAACAAACCCCCCCGACCTCCTCACCACCTCCTCCCCGACCTCCTCACCACCTCCTCCCCGATCTCCTCCCCAACCTCCTCACAGACCTCCTCCTCCCCGATCTCCTCACAGACCTCCTCCCCGATCTCCTCACAGACCTCCTCCCCGATCTCCTCACAGACCTCCTCCCCGATCTCCTCACCACCTCCTCCCCCTCACAGACCTCCTCCTCACCACCTCCTCCCCGATCTCCTCACAGACCTCCTCCCCGATCTCCTCACCACCTCCTCCCCGATCTCCTCACAGACCTCCTCCCCGATCTCCTCACCACCTCCTCCCCGATCTCCTCACAGACCTCCTCCCCGATCTCCTCACCACCTCCTCCCCGATCTCCTCACAGACCTCCTCCCCGACCTCACCACCTCCTCACATACCTCCTCCCCGACCTCACCACCTCCTCCCCGATCTCCTCCCCGACCTCCTCAGGCAGCGGATCACTGACGGGTTCCATCACTGCTCTGTGATTGTGCTCGAGGGGAATCAGTGAAAGGGAATCGGGGTGTGCAGCTGATTATGATGTCACACCTCTGATGTCATAAGCACCTCAGATCGCAGCGGGTGTCCAGTACCTGTCAAAAGTTTGGACACGCCCCCTTCTTGCTCCATTCCCCACTCACCATAGAGATGGACTTTGTAGTTCTGCAGGTCCAGACTGTAGTCCTTCCGTGTTCTCTGGTTTTGTTAGAGTACAGAGATGTAGACCGTATGTTCTGTGGAACACAAACAGATGGACTACAGAATGGAATTATAGAACGACAAAGTCCATCTTTACAAGAAGTGGAACTGAGAACATGGAGCAGAAAGGAGGCGTGGTTTGAGATATATAATACACAAATGGTCTTCTGAGGGTTAAAAAATATGACTTGTTTGATTTGATCCACGGGCGGCTTAGTGGTTGGCATGTTCTCCTCTCAGCGCTAGGGATTCCCAGTTCGAATCCCCATCTGGGTGGAGTTTCCATGTTCTCCCTGTGTCCGCGTGGGTTTCCTCCGGGTTCTACGGTTTCCTCCCACAGTCCAAAAACATGGATCAAGTCAATTGAGTTCTCCAAATTGCCCCATATAGAGTGTTTGTGTGAGTGAGTGTGTGCCCAGCGATAGATTGGCACCCTGTCCTGGGTGTAACTGCCCAGCGCCCGAGACCTTCTCCCCTGGATGGGCATGGGGAACCCCACCGCGACCCTAATAGAGGATAAAGCGGAAGATAATGGATGGATGGATGACTTGATCTAAGGGCGGCACGGTGGCTTAGTGGTTGGCATGTTCTCCTCTCACCGCTAGGGATTCCCGGTTCGAATCCCCATCTGGGTGGAGTTTCTATGTTCTCCCCGTGTCCACATGGGTTTCCTCCGGGTTCTCCGGTTTCCTCCCACAGTCCAAAAACATGGATCAATGTCAATTGAGTTCTCCAAATTGCGCCATATATAGTGTGTCTGTGTGAGTGAGTGTGTGCCCAGTGTGATAGACATCACTCTTGATCAACGTGCTGTACTAAGTGTGAACGTGCAGCACAGTTCCAGGATGTGACAAAAATCTATTTGCACGTGACCGTTAAGGCTGAGCATGCCTGCAGTGTGAGCAGGGCAGTATGAAGGGGCAGTAAGAAAGTTAGTAGGGAGTGGGGGATTTCTGGCTGTGTGCAGTAGGACAGCGTTCCTCTAAAGACGTATGAAGGACACAGCCTCCAAAGTTATCCTGGCCTGTTTACGAATCACTTATCTGAGCTGTTCAGATATGTGCTGACACGTGGAAAACAAGAGCAAAAAGTGCCTTCACAGTGGTCTTGAGCATTTTTTTCTTTTTTTTAATAAACGCTGGCCGCAACAAGCAGTGAGATGAAGGCGCCGCTCCTCGGCGACGCCGGCCCGCTTCTTGGTTGTAACAATAGCCTGCTTATGTAATCCTGTTGTTTGGTCTCAAAGCAGAGTCAATTTTCAAACCCTGCATTAAGCAGCAGTGTAGAAACTGGGACGGTACATTCAGCGGCGCGCCGTTCGGGCTCGACTTCCTGAGAAAGAATCGGTTCCAATCCATTGTAACTCTAGGAACCAGCCAGGAAGGTCACTCGAGGTTTCGGGCCAGACACATCTATTTATACTGGTGCACTTGGTATAATGCAGTGTCTGCTTTTGGGGTTTTGGCTCATATTTGGCATCGTATCCATTCTTCTGTCTTGGCAGGTCCTACGGTCGGGCACCGAAGATGATTCACCTCGAAGCCAACTTCGTTCAGTTCAAAGAGGAGCTGCTCCCTAAAGAGGGGAACAAAGCCCTCCTTACGTTTCCCTTTCTGCACATTTACTGGACGGAGTGCTGTGTAAGTCTCTCCGCTCGTATTGTTGTTGTTTTTCCACAGAGCTGAATTAATATTAAACCGTGCAACCCATTGATCCAAATGGAGCCTGATTGGGCAGGTGGGTTAAGATGTCATGGGGTCAACGGTTCTAAATTGCTGCAGAAGAACCCGATCTCAACCTTGTGGTACCAGAAGCCATTTTTCATGCCCCCTGTGGATGTAAAGTCAGAGACGCAGGTTTAGAAACAACCTCCTAAAAACATATTTGAGGCTATATAGGATATTTAAGCAATAAGGTAATAGAGGGCGTGCATTATTGTGAATAAATCACAGGAAAGAGGTCGCTAAGCGGAGTAGTTACACGTCTTTCCCGTGATTTATTTACAATTATACAGAACCTTGAGTGACTTACAGACCTTGAGTGACAAGGTTTGATTTAGAAATGTGGTTAAAGCGAACACATCACTGAGTAACAGATAAAAGATACAGGTTTCTATAATAATAATAATAATAATAATAATAATAATATATAATTTGGCCACTAGATGGCAGTATTTAAACATGAAAAAAAATAGGGTTAGTGCTTATTAGGAATCGACTTGCTGTTTGTATTAATCTGTATTTTATGATTGAAGATATTGTATTTTATATCACGCAATGAAACGAATGTTAAGCGCTCAGAGGTGTGTGTTATAGTTAATAATGTCACGGCTGGACAAACGGCTCAGCCAATCAGATTTAAGGACCGGAATTAACCCGGTGGATTAGTTTACAGTCCATCCATCTGTTATCTTCTGCTTTATCCTCTGTTGGGGGGGGGGGGCGGGGGGTTCCCCATGCCCATCCAGGGGAGAACGTCTCGGGCACTGGGCAGATACACCGAGGACAGGACACCAATCCATCGCTGGGCACACACTGCCCCATATAGAGTGTGTCTGTGTGAGTAAATCTGGAGACTTCCATTGACTTGATCCATGTTTTTGGACTGTGGGAGGAAACCGGAGAACCCGGAGGAAACCCACGGGGAGAACATGGAAACTCCACCCAGATTGGGATTCGAACCAGGAATCCCTAGCGCTGAGAGGAGAACACGCTAACCACTAAGCCACCGTGCCGCCCTTTGTATAAAGTCACCATCAGAATTATTAATTCATCGTCTTATTCCGTATCAGGACACCGAGGTATATAAGGCTTCGGTCAAGGAGGACATGCAGAAGTGGCAGAGTGTCCTGCGCCTTCACGGCTCGGTCGACTGGCTCATCGTGGTGGTGGAGAGCGACGGCAAGAAGAAAAACAAGACCAACATCCTGCCGCGCACCTCCATCATGGACAAGATCCGCAACGACTTCTGCAACAAGCAGAGTGACAGGTGAGCGTGGACCAGCTGGGACATCAGTCCTGCTCCCTTTTTAAGCAGGTGGAGGTGTGCTGTGATTGGCTGTAGGCCGTGCCATCAGATCGAGTGCTGATGGATACAAGGTCCCCACTGTGCTAATTTAGAAGGGCCTTGCTGGCAGGACTATTTATGGCAGAGCTTTTCTGTAAAGGCATGACTCATGTCTGAGATGGACGCGAGCGACAGAAATGAGGCGCCGTGTCTCCGGTTGGTTAAAAGCAACAGCATAACGACCCGAGTCTGAATATTAAGTATGTTTTTCAACGGTTTAAACATGGACTGCTTAAAAAAATAAAGGGAACACATAAACAACACAATATACATTAATTCATCCATTATCTTCCACTTTATCTTATATTAGGGTCGCGGGGGGTTCCCCATGCCCATCCAGGGGAGAACGTTTCGGGCGCTGGGCAGATACACCCAGGACAGGGCGCCAATCTATCGCTGGGCACACACTCACTCACACAGACGCACTCTATATGGGGCAATTTCGAAGAACTCAATTGACTTGATCCATGTTTTTGGACTGTGCGAGGAAACCGGAGAACCCGGAGGAAACCCACGGGGAGGACATGTAAACTCCACACAGATGGGGATTCGAACCGGGAATCCCTAGCGCTGAGAGGAGAACATGCCAACCACTAAGCCACTGTGCCACCCCAACACAATATATTAATTAATTAATTCATTCAGTATCTTCTGCTTTATCCTCTATTGGGGGGGGCGGGGGGTTCCCCATGCCCATCCAGGGGAGAACGTTTCGGGCACTGGGCCGTTACACCCAGGACAGGACGCCAATCTATCGCTGGGCACACACTCACACACGTACACACTCTATATGGGGCAATTTTGAAGAACTCAATTGACTTGATCCATGTTTTTGGACTGTGGGAGGAAACCGGAGAACCCGGAGGAAACCCACGCGGACACGGGGAGAACATGGAAACTCCACCCAGATGGGGATTCGAACCGGGAATCCCTAGCACTGAGAGAACATGCAAACCACTAAGCCACCGTGCCGCCCCAACACAATATATTCATTCATTCATTATCTCCCACTTTACCCTATATTAGGGTCGCGGGGGGGTTCCCCATGCCCATCCAGGGGAGAACGTTTCGGGCGCTGGGCAGATAAACCCAGAACAGGGCGCCAATCTATCGCTGGGCACACACTCACTCACACACACACACACACACACTCTATATGGGACAATTTTGAAGAACTCAATTGTCTTGATCCATGTTTTTGGACTGCGAGGAAACCGGAGAACCCGGAGGAAACCCATGCGGACACGGGGAGAACATGGAAACTCCACCCAGATGGGGATTCAAACCGGGAATCCCTAGCGCTGAGAGGAGAACATGCCAACCACTAAGCCACCGTGCCGGCCCAACACAATATACTCAGAGTAAATCAAACTTATGTCAAATCAAACTGTCCACTTAGGAAGCAACACTGACAAACAATTTCACATGCTGTTGTCGTGGGGTGGGTCAGAGCCTATAGTCACCCGGAATGGGTCGTCAGCATGCACATTTTCATATCACTGTTTTTGCAGTGGGAAGAAACTCACTCAGACATGGAGAGAACATGCAAACTCCTCCATCCTGCTGCCCTAAATATCCACAATCATAAATGAACTCTGCACATTGTCCTGCAGCATTACACAGGGTTCTAAGCCTTCATTAAGGTGGTTCTCACTCTCTCTCTCTCGTTCTCTCAGGTGTATTTCTTTGTCAGACCCTCTAAAGGATTCTTCTCGCTCTCAAGAGTCGTGGAATTCGTTCCTCACAAAGCTTCGCACTCTTCTCCTCATGTCCTTCACCAAGAACCTGGGGCGCTTCGAGGACGACATGCGGACGCTGCGGGAGAAACGCACCGAGCCTGGCTGGAGCTTCTGCGAATACTTCATGGTTCAGGTATCTCCTCGATGGGATCTGGTTAGCCCTGGTTTATATACTAGTGTAATCTCTATGCCCCCTGCATCAGTGCCTGACCTCCTAAATACACTTATGGATAAATGGCAACACCATTTCCCCAGAAATTCTCCAAACTTTTGCAGAAGGCCTTCTCTGAGGAGTGGAATACGTTTTGTGTATATAATGTAGCTCTCATCTTTAAAGTCGGGGCTTTGGCCATAGGTCTGTCTGTAGCCCCCCCCCCCGTCAGGTTGATGCTGTTTTCGGGACACATTTCCCAAGGACATTTTAATAACAAATTTATACTGCACGCTGCTTCAAATAATAACATTCATTCATTCATTATCTCCTGCTTTATCCTCTATCCCGCGGTGGGGTTCCCCATGCCCATCCAGGGGAGAACGTTTCGGGCGCAGGGCAGATACACTCAGGACAAGGCGCCAATCCATCGCTGGGCACACACTCACTCACACAGACACACACACACTCTAAATGGGGCAATTTGGAGAATTCAATTGACTTGATCCATGTTTTTGGACTGTGGGAGGAAACCGGAGAACCCGGAGGAAACCCACGCAGACATGGGGAGAACATGGAAACTCCACCCAGATGGGGATTCGAACCGGGAATCCCTAGTGCTGAGAGGAGAACATGCCAACCACTAAGCCGCCCTCAAATAATAACAGTTCTGTGAAGCCTGACATTTGTCTGTAATGCAACATGGTGTAAGACACACACACTTTTCGGATGAGCAGAAGTTCAAACCAGCCTCACTGTGTGTTGTAGGAGGAGTTGGCGTTCGTGTTCGAGATGCTGCAGCAGTATGAAGATGCTCTGGTCCAGTACGATGAGCTGGACGCTCTCTTCACGCAGTACGTGCTCAACTTTGGTGCAGGAGGTACAGTTTCCATTACACACCACTGTTTACTTTACACGCCCTGTTTTTAAAACCTCTCTCTTTGGTCGGTAAGAAAGAAAAACAGATCAGAAACACAGTCAGAAACAAAAAAGACTTTTTTTTTGTTGCAAAAAAACGTTTTGCAGAAACAAAAGCATTATTGACATGACGATGTGGGAAACGTGAGACAAAACTGAGGCGCAATTTTCTGTATAGGAATTATGGTAGTTAAGGCAACTGTTTTAACTTTGGGGCTGTAGAACCTATGGCAGGGGGATAGTGCTTATAACAGCTGTTTGAAGGATCATTGTAGTTTTGGCAGGGATTACAGCAGTTGTGGCAACCGTTGTTCAAAGGGGATTATAATTTTTGTGGCAACCCTTACTTTTCTGCTGCTTTTACTCACCATCTCAAAGTATATAGTTGGTGACTATAACGCACTTAATGAAATATATAATTAACCGGTTCTCCTCTTGGTGCTAGGTTCCCGGTTCGAATCCCAATCTGGGTGGAGTTTCCATGTTCTCCCCGTGTCCGTGTGGGTTTCCTCCGGGTTCTCCCGTTTCCTCCCACAGTCCAAAAACATGGAACAAGTCAATTGAATTCTCCAAATTGCCCCATATAGAGTGTGTCGGTATGAGTGTGTACCCAGCGATAGATGGGCGTCCTGTTCTGGGTCTATCTGCCCAGTGCCCCAAACGCTCTCCCCTGGATGGGCATGGAGAACCCCGCCGCGATCCTAATAGAGGATAAAGGATGGGTGGATGGATTTTGTACAGTTTTAAAGATCATCTCCGATTTTTCACTTTCACTGTTACAGCCCACTGTTGTCTGATTAAAATCACATGAACGTAAAGGGAATAATGTGCTGAAGCAGAACATGAGTCAGACTTCAACACTGAGCTGCTGCCGCTGCTACTTTTAGCCGTATGACATGTTTGGGTTTTTAATAACTCTAAATCATTCGGTGTTGAAAGCTACAATTGAAGCGTCGGGTGAGAAACGTCGGGTTTTTAAATGCCTCCCTCAGCTCCGGCCCTGGCACCAGACCTGATGGCCTCATTGTTTTAATACGGCCCACGTCGTCAGTCGTGCTTCCTCTTGTTTAACGCCTCGTTCCTGAAATATATTTACCAGATGGTGCGAACTGGCTGGGTTCGTTCTGCCAGCCGGTGCGAAGCTGGAACGGCCTGCTCCTGCGTCGGCCCATAGACATGGAGAAGCGAGAACTGATTCAGCGCGGCGAGGCCAGCTTACTGGACCTGCGCAGCTATCTGTTCTCCCGCCAGTGCACTCTCCTCATCTTCCTGCAGAGGCCGTGGGAGGTCACGCAGAGAGCACTGGAACTGCTGCACAACTGCGTCCAGGAACTACGCCTGCTAGAGGTGGGAGTGGGGAAAAGATAATAGGTGGGGGGTGTTCATGCAGACTGACAGGGACTGACGTCTTCTTGGCGGCTCTGGGTTTCTCTGGTTCTGTCGATGGGCAGGTGTCGGTGGTTCAGGGCGCGCTGGACTGCTGGGTGTTCCTCAGCTGTCTGGAGGTGCTACACAGAATCGAGGGCTGCTGTGAGCGCGTTCAGCTGGAGGCCAACTTCTCTCAGACGGTGGGCCTGTGGACGTACTCTACTGATAAGGTATCGGAACTCTGACTCTCGTCGTTATGCATTAATGCAGATTAGCTGGATTCTCCTTGATGCCCCATTTGTAAGACCCTTTGGATTAAAGCATCCTCCAGATGACTAAACGGATTGTATCGTCTTGTCTTAGCTGAAGTCGTTGGGCTGCATGTGTGGCTTGGTGTCGGAAAACGGGCCCAGCTCCGAGGAGCTGAACCGCACTGTGGATCTGCTTGCAGGCCTCGGACCCGAGCGTCCGGAGACGGGTAGGTTCTAATACAGAGAAGATGGAAACACCCAGCATGCTGTTAAAATACGCTGACATTTGTTTATCATGGTCTTTTTTAGCCAGTAGTCCTCAGAGTCCATATAAAAAACTGAAAGAAGCCTTGTCATCGGTGGACGCCTTCGAGAAACACTATCTGGTAAGAACTTAACTTCTCGGGCTCATGGGAAAGGTGGTGGTGGAGAGATGGTACAGTGGTCTTCTACACCTGGAGTGCTACTGAGGGAGATGTTTGCTCGATTTAAGGGCCAGAATGCAGATAAAGGGCACTGAAAGGACCGAAGATGCTGAGATTCTCATTAGGAGTGAGGATGGACATGTTTAGGAAGGCATTTGAGGGGGAGAAGGGCTTGGAAACTGATGTAGGGAGGCAGGATTGGGGTAGTTTGGATATGTACAAAGGAGAAATGAGGTTTATATTAGGAAAAGGATGCTTAAGGATGGAGAAACCAGGCAGGAGGAGGATACCCAGGAGAAAGACGGTCCTCTTTGGTGACCCCTAGTGGAATCAGCTGAAAGATGCAGATGATGCTGGCACTACAGGCAGCTTCTAAAGCATTCCAGGTGGTTGTCAGGGTTGGGTGGGTGGTTGCTAAGATCCTCGAATCAGACTTTGACTCAGAGGGATCATGTAACCATGGGAACTTGTGCATGTTCTCCACATATCCTCATAGGACCTAATAGAACTAATTCACTTAGACATAGAGACACTGATGGTGCCTATCCCTGCTGTCTGTCCTCAGGAACTTTCCCACGCCGCCCTGGAAATGTACAGGGCCATCGAGAGGCTACGTTCGGCGCGGCTGGTGGGCTTGGATCTTGCCGAGTTCTACATGTAAGTCGTCTTTCGTCCTCGTCTTCTGTATCCGATGCACTCGGGGTTAAAACGGGACTGTGTGTCTTCACAGGAGGAAAGGTGACGCCCAGACTGCCAAGACCTTCCTGCAGGACTCGCTAAAATCGTACACCACGGAAGGCTGGAGCCTGCCCCTCACACACACACGGAAACAAATCGCCGTGTGTCAGAAGCAGCTGCAGCAGACTGAAGAGTATCCTTCCATGAGTGGACATGGGTTACCAGGGTGTGGCTCCACCATTGTACCATTGGTCTTTAGGGAGAGTTGGATAACTGAATGACCATGTAAGGGGACATGATGCGTCGTTATCACTCATCATGAAGGTTGTGATGCATTGTTAGGGTTCCTTAACGTTCCATGCCAGCTACCTGCAGACAAGCGCTTTGCTGGCCAGCGACAACAACCTGACCGACGAAGAGAGAAAACACTTCTGCCAGGAGATTCTCGCCTTTGCTAATAAAACTCCAGAGACCAAAGGTCCGATTTTTAACACTGACGTTCGTAGAGATCTGATCTAATGTGGTTGTCTCTTAAAGCTCACGTCCTGTCGTCCTGATGTTGTTCCCCTTAGACCAACGTATAGCCTTGAGCATGACGGCCTTCGCTCAGCTGAAAGAGTTACAGTTCCGTCCGGCGGCGGCGACGGTGCACGTCGGCGCCACCCTACAGTTAGAACTACGCCTGTGCAGCCTCATGCCCGTCCCGGTGCGGCTGGAGCAACTGGCAGCCAGCGTCCACCTCATACACGAGCAGCCGGGCGCTCGCATCGGTCCTTCCGGGTCCCAGCGGCGCACTGTTCTCAGCCCAGATGGCACCATCACTTTCCCCGCTGTGAGTCCCTCGACCGGGGCGGTGCCCGGCACGGGGATGCCCGCTCTGGAGCTCCATGAGATGCAGGACCGCAGCCCCTCGGACAACTCGCTCAACTCGACGGGGGTTGTGTGTAAAAACATGCACATGGTGCTGCGCAGCAGCGAAGGCTCCTTCCCCTCGGACACCTCCTGCGTCACCGGTTCGGCCTTCACGGCAGAGGACGGGGGGCAGATGCTGAAGACCCACGACGTGGTTCTGTTGCCTGGTAACAATAGCGTTGTCTTTAATGCCCCGGTGAGTTTGCTTAGTAGCTCCTTCACGTGATGGGACAAGTATGAAATCTTCTCTAAACATCCTTCCGTCTGTTTTAATCCTTCAATTTCTCAGAGTACCAAAGCCGGGACCTATACTCTTCGGCAGTTGTGCGCCACAGTGGGCCGGGTGCAGTTTGTCCTGCCTCACATTTACCCCATAGTGCAGTACGAGGTTTATTCCCAGGAGCCTCAGCTGACGATCGAGCCCCTCACAGGTTGGTTCTCGGTTACTTTCAGGGCATTATTGATATTTGGGAGTCAGCTCAGCCCCCGTTTTGATCGCGCCGCTTTCGTGTTTTTGTTTTAGAGAGCCTGCTGGCAGGGCTCCCTCAGCAGGTCAGGTTCACCATTTTAACGGGGCACTACGAGGTGAAGAAGGGTGACGCACTGCAGCTGAGTAACACTGACTCCATGCCCATCCTGCACTCCACCTCCTGCTCCGCCCGAATCCTCTCCAGCACGGGGGGTGAGTTGGAACCTAACAGCTCAATGCTTAATGTTTACATTTACATTTGGACATTTAGGGTTAAGGACCCACATTGGTAACTTCAATGGACCTGGGATTTGAACCCCCAACCTTCAGATTGATAGCCCAACACCCTAACCACTGAGCTACCACTCCCACTCCAAGGTGAACACAGGGTTCATCACAACATCCCTGGAGCAATGAGGGTAAAGGATCTTGCTCAAGGACCCACATTGGTAACTTCAGTGGACCTGGGATTTGAACCCCCAACCTTCAGATTGATAGCCCAACACCCTGACCACTGAGCTACCACCCACTTTAATGTGTAAACATAACATGTAACTGTATTTACACTGTTAAATAAATCAGCGTTCATTCATTCAGTTTCCCACCAATGTCGTTGCAGAGCTCGTAAGCGAGGCCGCACTCTCGATTCAGGCCTCACAGAAAGTTACCAGCATCTCTCTCCCCCTGACCCCACCCTACCACACTCTGGAATTCCATCTGGAAGTACTGTGCCATATCCCGTCTTCCCCAGCACGGGCCGAAACCGAGCGCCTTACCAACGGCGAGGTTCGCCACCGGCCCAGAAGTCGCACGCGCTTCAACAGCGGCATGGCCTCCATCGACCAGAAGGTCCCTTTTTCGTTCTCTAGATGACTGATCTAAACCTTTAGACCCATGCCTTCACATCAGAATGAAACGTCAGATGATGGATACACATTAAGTTGTTTTGTGTTTACAGATCTCCATCGACTGCCCCTGGTCTATATATTCCACCCTGATATCCCTGACCTTCTACACCCCCTTTAGAGCCAAACACTCACTGCTGTCTGCTGGGAAAAGGTGGGCAAATTTATTAAATGCTGATTATATTAAGAGTATAATGTGTATATAGATATGTCTCTGTGTGCTGTGTTTATGACTACAAACGACATTAATGATGTAAAGCGGTCATATACATCTGATCCATGCAGTTTGTAGATAACAAACACAAAACAGTAACTTCCACTTAATCCTATACTAGGGTCATGCGGGTGGGGCAACGAGTCACATTCACTATATAGCAGCCAATTTACCCTGAATCCATGTTTTTGGACTGTGGGAGGAAACCGGAGAACCCGGAGGAAACCCACACGGACACGGGAGAACATGGAAACCACCCAGATTGAGGTTCGAACCCAAATCCTTAGTGCTGGGAGATGGACATACCAACAACTAAGCCACCATGGTTATCTTTTGAAGAAAACCTAGTTCTTTATCAATCAGTGCATCCCAAAAACAAAGCTTTCTAATAAACGCCAATCAACTGTTTACATTGTGTCTTATCCTTAAGCCACGTTATCCATCCATCCATTATCTTCCGCTTTATCCTCCACTAGGGTCGTGGGGGGTTCCCCATGCCCATCCAGGGGAGAACGTTTCGGGCGCTGGGCAGATACACCCAGGACAGGACACCAATCTATCGCTGGACGGACACTCACTCACACAGACACACTCTATATGGGGCAATTTGGAGAACTCAATTGACTTGATCCATGTTTTTAGACTGTGGGATGAAACCGGAGAACCCGGAGGAAACCCACATGGACACGGGGAGAACATGGAAACTCCACCCAGATTGGGATTGGAACTGGGAATCCCTAGCCCACGTTATATAATTTACAAATTTCACAAACGACAGAGCCTGTACCCTTCACATTGCGTTCAGCAGCATTGGAGAACGAGCAAGAACATTTTTTTTTCTCTGTGACTCTACAGGAAGTACGTCCAAGTCTGTTTGGAAAACCTGTCCAACACTAATTTCCGCCTGGCCAATCAGAACCTGGTAGAACATCAGCACGCGCCCTCGCTGGAGCTGCTCTCTCTGAACTCCAAATCACCCCAGGTGACGGCGTGGACCGTTGACAATCCGGCCCCGGCGGATTTAACCTGGCATACTAATGTTGTGGTGTGATGTCACTTCCGGTTCTGCAGCTGGTGTATAGTAAGCAGAGCGTCTACAGTCTGTGGGAGTTGAAGTGGAGCACTGAGCCGCCGGCGTGTCTGCAGTGCGGATTCACGGCTCGTTTTTCTCCTGCTGACGCTTCAGATGCCGAACTCAAACCTTACAGCTATGAGTTTCAGCTGGAGAGAGTCACGGTCAGTGCGTGCCCACACACACACACACACACACACTTATTTTCCTGCTGTACTATGTCCACATTCTTTTTTGAATCATTCAGACACTGTACAGTATGAAAGCTGACATCCAGCCGGCGCTGGGGGAGCAGCATTGTCACGCCGGCACCCTCTGCCGACTGGAAGTGTCAATCACACGCCTGACTGAGCTGAACGAGGCGGAGAAGGACGACGAGGAGTTAACAGAGAGTGAAGGGCTGCGGACAACCAAGCTTATGTATGAGGGTAGGTTAGGCCACGCCTCCTTTTTGCGCCACTTGTTCTCCACGTTCTCAGTTCCACTTTCTGTATAGATGGACTTTGTAATTCTATAATGGCATTCTGTAGTCCATATATGTGTTCTACAGTACATACTGTGTACTCTGTTCTAATGGTCAGGACTCCTCTATTAGGGTTGTGTGGGGGGGGGGGGGGTTCCCCATGCCCATCCAGGGGAGAACGTTTCGGGCGCTGGGCAGATACACCCAGGACAGGACACTAATCTATCGCTGGGCACACACTCTCACACACATACTCTATATGGGGCAATTTGGAGAATTCAATTGACTTGATCCATGTTTTTGGACTGTGGGAGGAAACCGGAGAACCCGGAGGAAACCCACGTGGACACGGGGAGAACATGGAAACTCCACTCAGATTGGAATTCGAACCAGGAATCCCTAGCGCTGAGAGGAGAACATGCCAACCACTAAGCCACCGTGCCACCCACTGAACTGAACAATCCACCACCCGAATTCTTCTGTGATGCTCCTGACCAATAGAGAACAGAGAACACAGATGGACTACAGTCTGCAATTGTAGAACTACAAAGTCCATCTATATGGTCACTTTTAGAGTTCGGTATCATTGATAAACGAACCACAATGCTTTGCTGTTGCGTTTCAGTGGCGGATAACAGCAGCAACTGGGCGGTATGTGGGAAAAGCTCAGGACTGGTGTCCATGCCGGTAGCTGCCATGGCGACCCACAAGGTTCAGATGGAGGTCATGCCTCTTTTTGCGGGCAAGCTGCCCTTCCCAAACATCAGAGTGTTCAAGTACCTACCCCACAGTGCCCAACCCACATGTCAGCCGGACACGGGTAACGTCTCGCTCCTCCACCTCATTTCCTTCCAACGTTAATAAAATGCTTCCAACACTGACGAATCTGTTCCCCGTCAGACTCCTGCCTGGAGAACGACAACCTGTCTCTGTTAGATAAGGGGCTGGAGGACCAGAGTGACACGGCGAGCCTGCGCAGCCGAGGGAGCGTTCACTCCGTGGGCAGCGGCGATCAGCCCCCGAGGTCCGTACCCATGCCCCGACTGGAGCCCTTCAGCCCGGGCCAGGTGTTCAACTGCAGCCTTGCACGCCAAGTAGTGGTGCTGCCCAGCACGGACGACCACGTGGTAGAGGTCAACGTCACATGACACTCAGGGATGGCCCTGCCCCGCCTACTCCTGCTCCCTGGAGACGAGGGAAGAGAAGGGGGCTGCGGTGCAGTGAGGTGGGGCATCACGTTCTCTGTACTGGGTGGCCAGAAGTTGGAGCTGGTCAATCTACACGGAAACACAATCGCCGGAGCCTAAAACATCCATCTTTCATTTCCATTTTCCATTTCCGTCTTTCCCCAAACCCGAAGCTCTAGGTTCTTCACCCCCCTGCTGTTCCTCCACACTTTCCTTTCATCGTTACTGCACCTGTTTTCGGGACGATAACATGTCTGTTGGTATGTTTGAAAAAAAAAAAAAAAAAATAGACATTTCATAAAGGACATCAGGATGTTTTTTTTTTTTTTTTTTTCCCCCCATTTTAATTCTGACCCCAGACTCACATGAATGTTCCACTCATGAAACAGCCACAGTGATGTGGGTTTGGATGGTCCTCTTCGCTTGTGCTGTGCCGTTACGCTTTCTGTGTGTTTGGCAGATGGAAACATCGGCTGCCGCAGTCCCACTCAATCACCTGCTGAACCACGGTCCTTGAACGTCCTTAAATATTGCTGAATGATGGATTATCGTCAAGCCACTGCCCCAAAACATGCACTAAAAATAGGCTGACTACATGCAAACGTCACTTATTCCTCAAAGGCGGTTGACTTACGGGCTTTAAATAGAGTTCTATCAGACGACAGCTGATGTCCAGCCGAGCTGCGAGCATCAATCAGTTATGGAATCGATGGGAGGAGTCAAAGTTCTGCGTACGGCCTCTTGGGTGCAAATATTTATAATTGTTTTTACTCGTAATGGCGGTAATGTAAATGTATTCCAATACAAGAGCTTGTTTACACCATATTTGGGCATCTTATATAGAAATAATTGTAAGCAATCAGCTGCAGGTCCTCACTGTAGTTTCGTCAAAGTATGAGCCCCATGGAGTCAGCATGGTTACCGTGAGGTAAAACGTGAGTCCAAACTATTTAGTTTGCCGGCATTTTGATCCCATTGCTGGATTATTAGGTTGATCTGATTGGTTACTGGCCTAAAGATCTGTCCACAGAGTGTTATTCAGTATATCCATCACATTCCGTCTGCGTTCATCACGTGTTCTCGATGGCTTTCCAACGTTTAGCGATGCTTTAACGTCTAAACCGATGACGTAGAGAGGGATGTACAGATCCGGCGCAGGCCGATCTGAACGGGCCGTGTGCAGTTCCGGGTGCTTGAGGAACGAGACGGGCCTGTGAAGGTGAAACACCTGAGGCTGCTTGTGTAGCTGGATGCACTTTGTGTCGCACGAACACGGTCGCCAGCCCCAGAAAGCTCTCGTTCCCGAGCAGCCAAACAGATGTGACCACAGCTGCTGTGTGTGTTTGTGTAAACGACGCTGCTTGTCGCCTGTATACATGCGTTCGCGTCAGTCTAGCATGGGATTTATTCCATGAATAAATCCTCTCCTGTTCAGGGCTCATTCGTTTAAACAGACTGAAAGAGCAGAGCTCCTCTCGGCCCGAGGACGTGGCAGGAGACGCCGCCGTCACGTGTCGGAGAGCTTTTTTCGTTTCACACTTCAGCAGGTGGACTGTGGCACTACATCATGTGAATCAGCGGGTCAGTCGATGTCGATACTTTTCACGAGTTTGTAAATTATTCCATTCAGTTGGGCACCACAGATTGTATTTAGATTGATTATTTAAATAAAAAAGAATATGTACGCATTATTGAATTATAAAATATATATATATATACATATGTTTAAAGCTGCAGTTATGCGTTCCCTTCTTGCAATATACAACTGATGTGACTCTGCACTCTGGACCAAGCTACACTCAGAAATGCATTGAGATCTTGATTATTTTGGGTATCAGCAGCAAACACACTTAAGATGTTTAATTGGATAAACACACTTCGGCCAGTTTATTAGGTCCATGTCCTTGTTTCTGTATTTTATAGTTTTACAATTACAGACTGTAGGCATACTTTGTTGTCCTCTGAGGACCACCATAATGAAGGTATGACTTGGGTGGTGCATGCCTCTGCATTGCAGTGACAATTAAGTGGTGGTGGGTGACCAACCAAAAAACAGCCGGTATATCGACGAGTGTTAAATTTGTGCAGATAAAGAACGATGTTACTTATTTTGACACGAAGTAAGAAAATTTCGTTTACTGAGAACACATTCAGTAGATAAGACTTGTGAAAGATGAAAGATGGATCATAAAATGGATCGATGGGACGAAGTAGGCTTGTGGTTAAGGAACCAGCCTTGCAAACTGAAGGTTCCCGGTTCCATTCCTGGTTCCACCAAGTACTATGGCTAAAGTGGCCTTGGGTAAGGCACAACCACAATTGCTCCCTGGGCAAGGCTGCCGACCGCAGGTGGTTTACAATATTCACTTTTGTTCACAAAGTGCAGGTCTTTATTAAAAAATACACAATAATTTAAACAGTAAAAAATAAACATCAGCGCAACTTATGAGAGTTTCTCTCATCCTTCCAGTGCATTCACTGACCCACGAGGTTTCAGTTAAATAGTAAACTTTATACTTTTGGCATCCGACTTAAAGGACTTTGGGCATTGAGCACAGTGTGAGGCGGGAAGGCCGTGATGCTGCTGATATCGGTGTGTGTAGCGGTTTGTTTGTCTGTGAGGTCTGAGCTGTTCACCTGCGCCGCAGAGGAGTGGTCTTCTTTGGCACCCTGCGTGGGTTTGGCACAAATGTCCATCCCTCCGCCGCTCCCACAGCCGCCTTTGTCTTGTCTGCCGCTTTCTTCTGTAACCTGACAACAGCAACCGGGACATTGCATCAGCTTAAGGGCCTGAATAAGGTGAGGAGATGTCACAACACTGTGGAGCTAAAATTAGCCCTCTATAAACTTGAACCCAGTCCTCTGCAACTTCACCGGCTGTCACGCGATTAAGGTTCTACATGGTTACAGACTGTCAACATCCACCACATCACCCTTTACCCAAGCCTGAAATCTATCACCCATTAATGGAGGTGTAAACGAAACGATTAAACCATTTATTACACAATTCAACACAATAAATAAGACGATTATACAAGCCTCATGACCAAAGTCATCGAATTGGGATACTTAGAAGTCACATGGGATAAAGGCATCTGCTAAATGACCTCATATGAGAAACAGTATAAACTAAATGTGTAAAAATAATGGCACGACTTACATTCTCCATCAGAAAATTTTGTTATTTAGATCTAACTGTTAGTAAGCTGGATTATGCATGGCATACACAATGCATTATAGTTAACATGATGCTTAATTATTGTGCAAAAAGGTATAACAGGGCGTGCACTATTGTTAATAAATCACAGAAAAGAAGCATCGTTAGCCCTGATGTGTAGCGGAGTGATGTTTCACCTCTTTCCCACAACATCGAGTGATTTATTGTTTTTATAAAACGGTTATAAACACACTATAATAAAAACCAGGTTTCATAAATGCGTTGATTAAAGAAATTGAATAAAATACGTGTAATGGGAGTACTGGGTAACAGGATACAGGTTTCACTAACAATCAAAATCTGCCATCTAGTGGCCACATTAAAAACACAATCTATAATATAATAATATATATATATATATATATATATATATATATAAATAAACAGCAACAGATTTGGTGCTTATCGTGAATCCGCTCACTGTTTATATTAATCTGTATTTTATTATTTAAAATAATGTATTGTATATCACGCATTGATACGAATGAAGCACTCAAAGGTGTGCACTATTGTTAATAATGTCACAGCTGGACAGCTTTAAGCCAATCAGCTTTAAGGCCCAGAAATACTGGTTGCATAATTAGGGTTAAGAAAGACACAAACACATTTATTCATTCCTTGGCTGAGTAGTTCTGAAATAAAAACAACATCATTAAACCAGAATAATGCAGCCGACATGAGAAACATGTCAAAGAAAACACTCACATCACTGTTTTCTTCCTCTCCAGGGCTTTTCTGGTGGCAGCAGACAGGGAATGTCTCCCACTAACTGGTGTCTCCTTATTCTCCTACAAAAACAAACCCATCTGGTGAACCACTGCTCCTCTCTCTCCGACACACACACACACACACACATACATGTCTAGCCACAGAAAAAACACTGACTAACATTGACATGATATGTCAAAAGTCTCATTATGACTTTTAGGCTGGTAGCTCAGTGGTTCGGATGTTGGGCTATCAATTGGAGAGTTGTGGCTTCAAACCCCAGCTCGACCAAAATCACCAATATGGGTCCTTGAGCAAGTCTCTTGCCCCTCATTGCTCCAGGGGTACTGTATCAAACCCTGTGCTAAGACCTAGGTTGGTATATGTAGGTCGTTTTGTATAAAATAACATGTGAAACATAATGCAATACAATGATAAGCTGCATTTGAGAACTCATTCATTCATTATCTCCTGCTTTATCCTTTATAGGGTCGCGATGGGGTTCCCCATGCCCATCCAGGGGAGAACGTTTCAGGCGCTGGGCAGATAGACCCAGGACAGGGCACCAATCCATCGCTGGGCACACACTCACTCACACAGACACACTCTATATGGGGCAATTTTGGAGAATTCAATTGACTTGATCCATGTTTTTGGACTGTGGGAGGAAACCGGAGAACCCAGAGGAAACCCACGCAGACACGGGGAGAACATGGAAACTCCACCCAGATGGGGATTCGAACCGGGAATCCCTAGCGCTGAGAGGCGAACGTGCCAACCACTAAGCCTCCGTGCTGCCTGCTTTGGAGAACTGAAACCTGAATTCCTCTATTTCAGCTGCCATTCATTAGATGAATGTGCATCGAACTCTGAAATTCATTTTTTTCACTGCGGCCTTTATTAAAAGATCCAGACTGGAATGTAGGTACAGTTTCATAGTGTAATTCGGCGTGCTGTTATCACCTTGCGTTTGAGCTCTCGCTCTCGGCTAAGCTCTCTGTCCCAGCTAATCACCTGCATGCGCTCGGCAGGACAGGCACAGAAGAAGAGGTCGTGCAGCTCGTAGCGTGCCGAGCGTAACTGGAAGAGAGCACAGAGGAATGAGCGTTGTATAAATATGAGCATGGGGATCAAGGACAGATGATGTCATTGGATGTGCATTGTGGAGGAGAATCCATTAGCGAAGGTGGAAGACTGTACTCATCGTTTATTGCTTACAACGAGCCTACCATATCTCACTCGACCCCAGCATGGATCTGCAGTGTCTGCACCGGTGGTCCAGAGAATCCACAACCTATCGATCGTGTCCAATTACGATAAAATTAAATAATAAGCTAAGATTGTAAGGATTTTGACACCTGTAGTGTAACGCGCTCCTGTAGAGAGTGGTCCTGTCTGCTGCTGTACTCTCTGTCTGGATTGCGAGGCTGGAACCCCTGCAGGAACAGCCGAGTGTCCTATGAAGAGAACCCAAAATCTGATTACTGACACAGCACTTTGGGCTAAAGGCATTTATCTATTTACTCATCACTCGATTCACAGTTCAACATTAAGTCAATCGTTCCGAACATAAACAAATAATTAGTTGATTACCTTAATGGTTCTAATAAGCTGAGCCACTCTCTCTGTTCGGAGGAGCCTGCGCGTCAGATAACCTTTAATCACGGCTGCCACCAGGGGGCGATGACACACTGGAACACTACTAGGTGACTGGAAGCAAACACAATACACTGACCGTAAGCAAAGGGAGGAAACAGGGATGTTTATCAAGCATCGATGCTGGTGATTTTAGTCCGATGATGCTGTAATGCTTTTAGGTCTAGCAAAAATGGTTTACTCCACTGCAACCACACACACACACTGAACCCAGAGCATTGGACGGCCTTCTATATGGCACCCGTGGTGCAATTAGGGTTAGATGCCTTGCCCAAGGACACTTAGCCATGGTGTTTTTGTGGGACTAAGAATCAAACCAGGGATCTTCAGGTCACAAGGCTGGTTCCTTAACCACAAAACTACGACCGCCCCTATTATATGTTTTAAAGGCATGGTTATGAGGTTGAGATTTAGGTAGTTTGGACCTGTGTAGGGGAAGGATATTCAGGATGGAGCCACCAGGCAGCAGGAGGAGGTGGAGGTGGAGGTTTTTAGATACGGTGAGGAAGGACATGCAGGTGTTTAGGGTGTTGCTGTGGTGCCTGAGATCAGTGCTTTGTGGCATTTAGCTTCCTTTAAGACAAACCTATTTGACCACACCATGGACCTTACTTTGTGCACTGATGCACAGTCATGCTGGAATGGAAATTGGCCTTCCCTAAAGTGTTTTTACCCTTAAACATTTTCTAATTGTCTAAAATGCATGGCAAGGTGCTCGATTTTGTACACCTGTTATAATGCTTATTTCAGTATAGTGTATTAAATGGCAGAACCTATATTTTTAATAGTCCTTGGGATAGTTCTAAGGGCTTCAAATCCCCCAAAACCCTCAAATAAATTCCATTCATCTCATTTTTATGGTTATGTGCAGAGCGAGTACCTCTGAGAGATGGACCCCGTCTAAAAGAGTGCTGAATTCTGCCAGCGTGAGTTCTGGAAGGTAGGAGGATGAGCCCAGACCCACAGACACAGAGGAGGGGCAGACTGCTGTCGTGTCCTCTAGACGTGATCCTGTGCCAGGACATGGAAAGGACACACTCCGAAGGAATTGGTACTTCACTGCCAGGGACTGAGGGACAGAAAGAGAAAACAGATGAATCAGTGGACAGAGGTTGAAAGCAGCAGCGAGTCGTAATAAATGAAGAGATGGGGGTTGACTTTTTTTTTTTTTTTTTTTTTTTTAGCAGGGGCAGAAAAGGACAAAGAGACCAATGGGGAAAAAATAAGGAACGGACGGAGGTGAAACGGCACGAGGAAAATTGTTAATGAGGAACGCGGGAGGTGTCTGACCAATGAGAGCCGAAGAACGACAGACAGCCGCAACACAGCAGCGAGGGATCAGGGATCACGCTCATCAATTAAACCAAACGATTGTCTCGTTTTGTGTCAATTCCCACAAGCGGCTGGATTTTCTTGCTCCTCACCCGACACGCCCATCAAGCGAGAGAAATCGAGATGGCTGGCTTCACTACAAAAGCAGCCAGAGTTCATTAAAGGCTTGTTAGATGCATAAATTAGCGCATGTAATTAATGGCACAAGGACACGAGCTACAGCGCGCAGCGGAGGAGAAAAGCCAGGCGGTGTCCTTGAATTAGAGCAGCAACGACCTGGCACCTGTGCCCTCCTAAGAATTAAATTAAACTTTAACATAAAGCTCTTTGGGCTACTTAGACGGAATTTACAGTCGTATTGTCGTATATTGTTCCAGTCAGAACGAAGCAAACTGGAGATTTGCCATGCTGCTGCAACCGAGTGCAAGGGGAATAAAGGTTAATGTGATTTTTGAGAGTGCTCGTCAGAAAGCATGATGTTTTTACAGGGCTTTAAGGAAATTACAGGCAAAAATGGCATCGAGTCATGAAACGGCTGAAGTTATTCAGTACAAGTCTCGGAAAAGCAACTCATTTCTCTCCATATTAGGTTTAATAATAAAATATTAGGTTTGAAACTTTAAGTTGAGGATCATAAGGAATCATTAGTAGCCCCTTTATTTCTCCATCTAACAACAGACATTCACACAACATGTTATCATCACTCCACCAAAATACCTCATCATCTACCTCATCTCACATGTACCGTTTATATACATTTTACATGCTGCTATATTTATATCTATTATTTATATTATATATATAAACACACACACACACACACACACACACATATATATATATAAATATTCTTAAATATATTTATATTCTGTATATACATATATTCATTCATCCATCCATCCATTATCTTCCGCTTCATCCTCTATTAGGGTCGCGGTGGGGTTCCCCATGCCCATCCAGGGGAGAACGTCTCGGGCGCTGGGCAGATACACCCAGGACAGGGCGCCAATCCATCGCTGGGCACACACTCACTCACACAGACACACTCTATATGGGGCAATTTTGAGAATTCAATTGACTTGATCCATATTTTTGGACTGTGGAAGGAAACCGGAGAACCTGGAGGAAACCCACGCAGACACGGGGAGAACATGGAAACTCCACCCAGATGGGGATTCGAACCGGGAATCCCTAGCGCTGAGAGGCGAATGTGCTAACGACTAAGCCACCGTGCCACCCATATATATATATATATATATATATATATATATATATATATATATATATATATATATATATATATATATATATATATATATATATATATATATATATATATATATATACACACACATATATACATATATATATAGAGTTAAAATATTCTATATTATATTTATAGTTGTATTCTACATATTATATATAATCATAGTTGTAAATTCTATTATATTTCACATATCTATATACTGTATTTTTATCTCATTTTCTTCTTTAAAATTTTAATTTAAATGGTGACTTTAAAAGAACAGGGTAATTGGGGTCCGTGACCCATAATTTCGTTCTTCCTTAAGTTTTTTTAAGGCCAGATTCCCTTCACCTAATTCACCCATTGACAAGGTTTCATGAAATCATGTTTTTTTTATTATGTATATACATTTTTTAAATAAAAAAAATATATTGTTTTTTTAGCTTTTAGGGTTTAAGCAAATTCAGCTCCATCAGACCTGCACCCTGGACCTCTCGGTTTCAACAGAAACAGCAGTCACATATGAATAGCTCACAAAAATAGCATCGTATACCATGGCTGAAGGCATCAGATGCCAGGTGGAATAAAACTAGCTCTAGAAGGATCAGACACATCTGCTCTCAACTCAAACAAGACGAAATGGTTACTGCTCCCTGTCTTTATGGGCCAACTGTGTGGTTACTGAGCAGAAATAATACTCCCACACGTTCATACTGACCTTAAACGGAGCAAACCGAGCAGTATTTCTATAGAGGAAACAAAAGCAGTTCTGTTTATCGGTTTTAATTTCACTGCAACTGTCCTTACACATCATCTACAGGTCTGGATCCTCTGGGTGGAGTCACTGGCATCTCTGCATTTCATTCAGGAAAGGTACATACATGCCCTTTTCAGTATTTAAATCTGATCTCATTCCAAACAGAAAATTGATTTAATATTCATTCATTCATTCATTCATCTTATCCGCTTTATCCTCTATTAGGGTCGCGGTGGGGTTCCCCATGCCCATCCAGGGGAGAACATTTTGGGCGCATTTTACATGCTGCTATATTTATATCTATTTTATATATATATATATACACATATATATATATATATATATATATATATATATATATATATATATATATATATATATATATATATATATATATATATATTTTTTTTTTTTTTTTTTTTTTTTTTTTTTTTTTTTCTTTCTCTTTCTTAAATATATTTATATTCTGTATATATACACATATATATATATATATATATATATATATATATATATATATATATATATATATATATATATATATATATATATATTCATTCATCCATCCATCCATTATCTCCTGCTTTTATCCTCTATTAGGGTCGCGGTGGGGTTCCCCATGCCCATCCAGGGGAGAACATTTTGGGCGCTGGGCAGATAGACCCAGAACAGGGCAGCAATCCATCGCTGGGCTTATTTAATATTAAGTACTAATATTAGTACTCAACAGTCTGCCAGACTCATCAGAAAAGTGGATTTTCTCCCACCCCTGCCCCACCCCCTGATCCTAGCAGAGGACTGAGCAGAAGATAATGCAATGAAGGAGTTGTTTTTTAATTTATTTTTTAATCCCTGACAAACAAACTATTAGACATCCAGTGGCAAAAGCAGCTCAACCTCAAAACGTCCACCATGTTTGATCATATACTCCTTTATATTTTTCCTTTAAAGGCTTCTTTTCCTATTTTGTGAACGCTATATTGATGTGCTTCATCAAAAGTCTCTATTTCAGTCTCATTGTCCACAGGACGTTCTCCCATCCCAGAAGGATAGTGGCCTCCTCAGGCAACCTCAGGCTTTTTTATGTCTCTGTGTCAGTGGTGAGGTCCTCCTGGGTTGATTGAGATTTCATGGCCACCGTTCGAAACCTCCCCGTTGCAAGCCGCAATCATTTTTTTGTCTTCCGTCCACATTCTGAAAGGTTAGCTACCGCGCCGTGGGCTGTAAATTTCTTAATGATGTTGCGCACAGTGGACACAGGGACATTAAGATCTCTGGAGATGGACTCATAGCCTTGGGGTTGTCCATACTTTTGCTCCCTTCGTTCTTTTTCGCCGTGCTCAGTGCGTTACAGACACAAAGACCAAGTCGACTGTTCTACATGCAAAGTGACTTCTATATTGCAGTATCTGTGACGGCCACAAATCCAAATTAAAGATAACTCTGCAGGTAACCACTTCTTAAATGACACGTTATTACTATATGCTTTGGTTAGATTTAATTTCCCCTTTAGGTTTAATAAATGGTTATAAACTACCTGCAATCCTCCCGTAAAATGCTGCCTCTTATCAACCTTAAATATTTACCATGCCATGGGATTTACTAATCCTGTCAGCAGATCCACAGAACACCAGAATATTAATTCGACTTTATATCCTGATTCTGTGTGTACACAATTGTAAAACCAACCTGGAACCATGTGCCGAAATCAGAACCCTGCTTGTGTAAACGATATGAACAACTGTTCAGAAAACATCTATTAGGAAATCATAAATTATTTAAGAATTATTATTAATGATAATTATTAACTCGGCATGGTGGCTTAGTGGTTAGCATGTTCTCCTCTCAGCACTAGGGATTCCCAGTTTGAATCCCCATCTGGGTGGAGTTTCCATGTTCTCCCCGTGTCTGTGTGGATTTCCTCCGGGTTCTCCGGTTTCCTCCCACAGTCCAAAAACATGGATCAAGTCAATTGAGTTCTCCAAATTGCCCCATATAGAGTGTCTGTGTGAGTGAGTGTGTGCCCAGCGATAGATTGGCGTCCTGTCCTGGGTGTATCTGCCCAGCGCCCAAAACGTTCTCCCCTGGATGGGCATGGGGAACCCCCCCGCGACCCTAATATAGGATAAAGCGGAAGATAATGAATGAATAATTATTAACTAATATTTGTAGTTGTACAAAGACAGAAATTCAACATTACAGGTAAGATTATTTAACAGTAGCCCCTCCTCGGGCCGGGCTTGTGATGTTTCCTGCACATGGTGTAAACAATAAATTACGCGTAATTGTTCTGGGGGGAGCAGGATTTTTATTTTATTTAACCAACTGAGGAGGAAAATGTAAAACACCTAACAAAACTTCCACATCGCCTAAAACAATAGTGCCAACCAATCAGTGGTGTTGCTGCTCGAACCACACGGACATCAGAGGTGGTCAGACATCAATAACACATCAACAAAAAAAAAAAAAAGCATTGCCTCTAAGTTCCATATTATGTAACCTGCACTAGCAATGGTCAATGAAAGGGCCTTCCCTAAACTTATTCCACAAAGTGAGATTGTCCAATCGGAATAAAACAACTGAAATCAATGAATGAAAGGTGTGTCTCAATCAGGGATGAGACAATTAATTGTTTTTTCAATTAATCAGGATTAAAAAGGTTACAATTAATTAATCGTGAGAGCGCCTCAACACCGTCATGGTGACGTTCATATAAAAATAAAGTTCCACTTGCAGCACACTGTTTACTTTGTCCTTACACCTGTCCTTAAACCTTGTTTCTTTCAAATAGATAAGATAAGATAAGATAAGATAAAACTTTATTGATCCATTTGGGTAATTCCTTCAGGGAAATTAAGTCTCCAGTAGCATCATTATTACAGTGCACACATAGATAAGAAAGATAAGAAAGTAAGTAAGTAAAAAAGAAGGGGGAAAAAAAAATATATATATAAATATAAAAATGTAAAATATATAATATATATATTATATTTTAAAATATAAAAATATATATAAATAATATTGCCTATATTTATATTGCACAGAGTCGTCATGGTATTGATCAGTTACATCCTTACATCCTCTCCTGTCTCCCTGTTACCCCTCCTCCCCCCCAGAGAGGAGTTCATTCATTCATTCATTCATTCATTCATTCATTATCTCCCGCTTTATCCTCTATTAGGGTCGCGGTGGGGTTCCCCATGCCCATCCAGGGGAGAACGTTCCGGGCGCTGGGCAGATACACCCAGGACAGGACGCCAATCCATCGCTGGGCACACACTCACTCACAGACACACTCTATATGGGGCGATTTTTGAGAATTCAATTGACTTGATCCATGTTTCTGGACTGTGGGAGGAAACCGGAGAACACGGAAGAAACCCACGCGGACACGGGGAGAACATGGAAACTCCACCCAGATGGGGATTCGAACCGGGAATCCCTAGCGCTGAGAGGCGAACGTGCTAACCACTAAACCACCGTGCCGCCCAGAGAGAAGTTGTACAACAAATAGATGTGAATATAAATTTTAGGGGACACGGATTTTTGTTTTACTCTGATTTTCTCAAAAATAATTGAATATTTGGTGTTAATATTTAGCAAAAGATGTCTTTTTCGACAACATTTTATTATTATTTTTTTTATAAATGAAATACAAACATAAGAAACCATGTATTGTTCCTTAGATATCAGGCCCTTATTTAGTAAAGTTGATTATTGCATAATAATCGTATAATCATGATCATTTCTAAGATAATAATCTGTAATCGGATCATCCCTGGTCCCCATTCCAACGCATCATTAATGACACGTTATGTTCCAGCCCCAGATAGCAGGGGTTTTTTTTTGCATTCTGTCTCATTTCTCACCTGCAGCAGCTCCTGCTGTCTGTCCTGTTCTTCTTTCAGAGTCCTGACCCGTTCCTCGGTGACCTCCTGCGCCGGTCGCGGCGACACTGCAGACATAATAAGCACGATCTCACAGTGAGTGTATATCGCCTGTTTAATTACAATTTGCTTTGATGATGGCAGATCAACTAATCGCTGCACAAGCACTTAAGAGCAAATTGTTATGCCGTGCAGGAGCGCTACTTCTCACAGAGTACTTAACAGGCTATTATCTTTCCATCATCATTACAGAGAGAGTGTTTGTCAAGACTTATCATCTTAAAAGGATCATAAAGGCGGATTTACAAAACACGCTGCTTTAACTGGGAAGGGAGAAGAAGACTGTTAGGAAAAAGCTCACAGGTGACAGAAAGGATCGTTTCGAGGTTTCGATATTTTGACATGAATTATAGTATTCAAGGCATTCCATTAATCTGACTCCAGTTCCCTCACCTTTAGGTGTGATGGAGCGAGGGCGTTCCAGAACGTTCCGCGGTCCCGCTGTACTCCTGTCTGTAGTCGTCATCAGCAGTCTGCGTTTGGCCCGCATCGCCCCCTCTTGCTCACTTAGCTCTGGGGTCAGCTGCATGACCCTGGAGCCGGTCTGCGCCCACACTCCTGATGGAGTCTCCACATCATATGAACGATTCAGAATTGAGCCATTCGGGGAGACCTTCATGTTCCCTGATCCCTTCCCTTTGTCACCCGGGGCGTTCTTGTTCGCCTCGACCTGACTGTGGGCATCAGCGTTTCTCTCGCCGGGCTGCTGTGAACCGCCGACGGGACGAAACACCTCCGGCACCCTCAGCCTCTGTGCCGCCGAGGTGACACGTGTCACTTGACTTTGCTCCCCGTCTTCCCAGCATTCACTCTGACCGGGAGTCACAGACGTCATGGTTCCATTACCGACGGACACATCAAGATCTGCGAGCTGGAGGTTGTCGGCTGCCTTCGCGGGGCTCTGAACCTGTGACTCCGCCAGCGTGGACTCCATATCTGAGATTATTACTTTAAGGCTTGACAGGTTCAGCTCGAGCCAAGCGATTTTCTCCGCCCGATTCATGCTCCTGCACAATGGAGAGCTTCCCTGACTCCTCGCTGGCGGCTGAGCGGCTGAGCCGTCCCCTGCTTTGCTGGATTTCAGTCCCGTTTCATCATTGACACAGAGAGGCATTCTGACCGGGGACTTTTTAACGAGACCTGATCCAGCACTGCTCCTTTTACTACGCGCCGGGCTGAGGCAGAACTTTGGAATTGGCACATTCTTGAATTTTTTACTCCCCGTCTGGCAAGGCCTGGGCAACATACTCCCCGTTTTCTTGCCCTTGGACAGGCACAGAGATTTCGCAGCGGTTGTAACGGCTGTCGCCGCAGCCTGAGCAGGACTTCTGGCCATATTTGAGGCTTTTTCATCCTTACTAGTCGAAGTTGTTATGGGAGACATATTATGTATACACTCAACGTGGCTGCCTATGCCAATAGGCTCCACGATGTCTTGTTTTGGGTCCGACCAACCCGCCTTCCCCCTGATTTCATGGACTGTTGCCCCAGCAGGTACGGCTTGATTGTCCTTGTCAGACAGGTTGTGTTCACCAGCACGTTCAGGCTCACTGGCTTTCACACACGCCGCCTGCTTGCGTAATAGGCACTGACGCCGCCGGTGCTCTTGAGATTTCTTTAAAAGGTTCTGTAAACTCGTATGATGAGGTCCGTCAACTGAGGGAACCACAGGCTCTGTTGTGTCATGTGTCTGCTTCGAGTCAGTACACACCCTTTCTAGCAGCTCTCCATCTACTGGAGCGTGGCTGATGATGTCGCCCATCCTGCCTGCCAAGTTTGACGACAAGAACGAGGATGATTGTCTGCCATGTGTTAGCGATCTGGTGTCATCCATCCCCTCAGTTAAGGTGGAAGCGACACCCGACGTCTCATTGGTGACATATCCGGACGACAGATCCTGATGGCTTATGTCCATAGAAGGGTGTTTATCTATACGAGGTAACAAAGAATTACAATCTGTGTGCGTCTCGACATCACGCTTCACGCTGCCTCCAAACGAGGGATCTCCTTTAAACACAACCGTCGTATGGCTGCTTTCCAACAGGTCCTCTTCCTGAAAATGCCTACTGTCTGCACCCAACCCGTCACATGCCGTCGATGTGAGGGGGTGATTGGCAGGTCCTTCATTATTGGGCATCTGATAAGCAGGGGATAAAATAAAGGAAGGGGGCGAGTTCAAATAGCTTTGAAAGGTTTGAAAGGACGTCGTTTTGTCAGGCACGTCGTTACCCCTCAGCAACTGAGTGGTACTTTGGCATTCAGTCTTTGAATGAGATGGAGGTTCAGTCGCTTCGCTAAACTCGGCAAACGTCGGTACCTTTCGTAACTGGAACAATAAATAAGAAAGCAAAATAATGAGATGTGACATGGCAAATTCCTTTGTTATCAGAGTCATTTATGGCATAAGAACTTGATAAGAACTCTGGGGGGGGGGGCATTTTAAAATATGCAGGGATTTCACCCAACACCACAAAAGACCTTTGATTTTAATGAGAATGTAACAGAATAGGGCGGCACGGTGGCTTAGTGGTTAGCATGTTCTCCTCTCAGCACTAGGGATTCCCGGTTCGAATCCCAATCTGGGTGGAGTTTCCATGTTCTCCCCGTGGGGTTCCTCCGGGTTCTCCGGTTTCCTCCCACAATCCAAAAACATGGATCAAGTCAATTGAATTCTCCAAATTGCCCCATATAGAGTGTGTATGTGTGAGTGAGTGTGTGCCCAGCGATGGATTGGCGCCCTGTCCTGGGTGTATCTGCCCAGCGCCCGAAACGTTCTCCCCTGGATGGGCATGAGGAACCCCCCCGCGACCCTAATAGAGGATAAAGCGGAAGTTAATGAATGAAATGAATGTAACAGAATTAGTATTAGTATTTTTTAACCTGAGCTTTATTTTATTTATTTTATAATTAAGCCATAATTTAATCGAATAGATAGATTAACGTAGGCGGTGGCATAGTAGTCAACGTGTCCACCTCCCAACGCTGGAGTTGAATCCTGATCTGGGTGGAGCTTCCATGTTGTCCACATGGGTTGTGTTCTTATTTTTCCTTCCACAATCCAAAATCATGGATTCAAGGTGAATTGGCTGCACTAAATTGCCCCTATCTATATAGTGCCAGTGTGTACCCAGTGATGGTTTCACACCTTGTTCTGTATCTTGTATGTAAATGTAAATGATCTTGTTCTTGTGTATCTGCCCGGTTTCCAAAACACACATAAGTGTTGTGAGGCATTTGTATTAGTGGGACGGACACAGCTATCTTATTGTTCCACGTTCTCCAAAAACAATGGGCTTCGTGCTGCTGCACTATTGCAACACACTACAAGCACATTAGTGTCAATGCAGTGTTAAGAACCATCCTCCACCTAAATAATATATGCTCTGGTTCAATCCTGAGCATTAAAGAACAGACTAACAATGTACTGAACGTAGAGAAACAGACGGACTACAGGCTGCGAGAATATGATTAGATAAAATGAGTGGACATATCTTTAATATCCATCCATCCATCCATCCATTATATTCCGCTTTATCTTCTATTAGGGTCGCGGGGAGAACGTCTCGGGCGCTGGGCAGATACACCCAGGACAGGGCGCCAATCCATCACTGGGCACACACTCACTCACACAAACACACACACTCTATATGGGGCAATTTGGAGAACTCAATTGACTTGAACCATATTTTTGGACCCAGTGATAGATTGGCGCTCTGTCCTGGGTGTATCTGCCCAGTGCCCGAAACGTTCTCCCCTGGATGGGCATGGGGAACGACCCTAATATAGAATAAAGCGGAAGATAATGAATGAATGAATGAATGAATGTTTTTGGACTGTGGGAGGAAAGCGAAGAACCCGGAGGAAGCCCACGCGGACACGGGAAGAACATGGAAACTCCACCCAGAAGGGGATTCGAACTGGGAATCCCAAGTGCTGAGAGGAGAACATGATAACCACTAAGCCACCGTGCTGCCAAATCTTTAATATACTAGAATAATTAACACCAGTGTGTGTGTGTGTGTGTGTGTGTGTGTGTGTGTGTGTGTGTGTGTGTTTTCCACATATAGACAAAGTAAATCATATATCTGTGTTTCTTTGTAAATTACCTGAACACTGTCCAGAATCTCCTGAACATGAGAGACCAGAGACGATCTGCTTTTCTTCTTGACATTGACAGCTGCTTCTCTGAGCCTCTGGATTTCTTCCTTTTTAGTTTGGTGCAACTAAAACAGAGGAATTAGTTACTCTACACTGCTGTCATCCACATGTAACATTGCACTGGGAGTGATAGGTCAGTGGTCAGGGTGTTGGGCTATCAATCTGAAGGTTGTGGGTTGTTACGTTTCATAAAAAACGGTCAGAAGTCGGCGGTTTCGTTCCAAAATAATTTAATGCGTTTTACTGAATAGTGTAAAATATCAAACAATGAAAGATATGGACTCCTGAGAGCTCTGACCGAAGTCCTCTCGTTCGTCCATTTAAGTCCTTCAGGAGGGCGCCCCCTCCAGACAAGTCTTTTATTCTCATGTGTACATTGACCAAAACATCTGTAATCTTCTAACCCATCTGGTCCTTGTTTCTGCCCCCCTCAGGGGTATGAATTTATGACAGGTTCTTGTTGACGGTCCCATTATTTAAATCTCTCCGCTGACCCTGCAACCGGACATTCATACTCTTTCCCATGCTCATTCATCAAATAGTCATTTTCTCTGTTCCTTGAACTATTCAGCTCATCATAAGTTTTACTTTACATTATTACTTTTAATAAATTACTTAAAAGTATTATAAAAATCTAACAGGGTTCAAATCCCAGGTCCACTGAAGTTACCAGTGTGGGTCCTTGAGCAAGACCCTTAACCCTCATTGCTCCAGGGATGTTGGGATTAACCCTGTGCTCACCTTGTAAGTCGCTTTGGATAAAAGCGTCCAAAAAATTACCAAATGTAATGTAAATTCATTCATTCATTATCTTCCGCTTTATCCTCTATTAGGGTCGCGGGGGGGTTCCCCATGCCCATCCAGGGGAGAACGTCTCGGGCGCTGGGCAGATACACCCAGGACAGGGCGCCAATCCATCGCTGCGCACACACTCACTCACACACACACACTCTATATGGGGCAATTTGGAGAACTCAATTGACTTGATCCATGTTTTTGGACTGTGGGAGGAAACCGGAGAACCCGGAGGAAACCCACGCAGACACGGGGAGAACATGGAAACTCCACCCAGATGGGGATTCGAACCAGGAATCCATAGCGCTGAGAGGCGAACATGCCAACCACTAAGCCACCGTGCCACCCGTAATGTAAATTCATTCATTCATTATCTCCCGCTTTATCCTCTATTAGGGTCGCGGTGGGGTTCCTCATGCACCATCCAGGGGAGAACGTCTCGGGCGCTGGGCAGATACACCCAGGACAGGGCGCCAATCCATCGCTGCGCACCCACACTCTATATGGGGCAATTTGGAGACCTCAATTGACTTGATCCATGTTTTTGGACTGTGGGAGGAAACCCACGTCGACACGGGGAGAACATGGAAACTCCACCCAGATGGGGATTCGAACCGGGAATCCCTAGAGCTGAGAGGAGAACGTGCTAAACCACTAAGCCACCGTGTCGCCCGTAATGTAAATATAACAGAAAATAATAGCTTCATCTTACCAATGGAGGCAAAATCGGCCGCCTATAGAAGCTTATCACTGAAGGCTGTTGAACGGCCGGCTGAGTCTTTTCAGGGGGAATTCTGTCGAGTTGAAGGCCTCGTCTCTGAATAAACTCCTCATAGTTTTCCATGTTTGTTCACGAAATAAATAAAGAAATAAATAAGGCACTTTCCCAAAAAACTGAGGGCAAAACTGCCCTGTGAGTAAATGTTACACCACAAAACTGACAACTCAGCCGTTTCTTGTACTGTCTGTTCGCTGTGTCATAGTCACTTAGAACGCATAAAACACGTCGTTAAAACAATTTAACTAAAACATTAGCCAATAAATAAATGAGGAGTGTTTATATTTATATCGCCACAGCGCGACACAACTCATAGCTCGTTGGTTTGTCGTAGTTTAGCAAAAAGCTAAAATAAAAACGTCGAACCAAGCGTTCTACTAACTCGTGGAACGCTTCAACTCTAACAATTGAGTGTTAATTAATTGTTAATCGTCGAATTGAAAGCTCGCGTCGTTGAATTCGAATGGGAATAATTAGCCTTCACAGACGAACTAATGTTTACGTTTCGACCGTTTCCAACGAGGCTGCGTCTCAAACCGCGTTCCACCCGCTACCTAGGAAACGAGGGCGTCATCGTGGAGGAACGCCCCGCTGAAACGTAGTCACACTACGAAGTGGACTAGGGTGTAATTGAAACGCAGGCTCTACCTTCGAAGGCGTGACGGTTTCCCACCCGTATTCCGGCAAACGCTCGTGTTGTGGGTTATGATTGGCCGGCGGGACAAACCGGCGGCGTTCAGCCAATCAGAGGATTTGGAGGCAAACGTTCCGTAAAAGGCGCGATGGTCGAAAAACAGGCGTTAAAAGAAACTGTCGTTACTATGGGGTTCCATAAGCGGGTTCCATCTTCAAGCACGTCGCCATCTGCTGTTCTGGAAGCTGTTCTCCTCCCTGAGAACAAAAGGATGCAAGAACAAATTCGCCTGCTGTAACGATATAAGGCTCTTTTGCTGCGTTTGCGTTATTTCCCCATGAAGCTGCAAAGCAGATTTAAGTTTCTATTAAGGTTTAAGTTTCCCGGTTCGAATCCCCATCTGGGTGGAGTTTCAATGTTCTCCCCGTGTCCGCGTGGGCTTCCTCCGGGTTCTCCGGTTTCCTCCCACAGTCCAAAAACATTGATCAAGTCAATTGAGTTCTCCAAATTCCCCCATATAGAGTGTGTTTGTGTGAGTGAGTGTGTGTCCAGAGATGGATTGGCGCCCTGTCCTGGGTGTATCTGCCCAGCGCACACTCTATATGGGGCAATTTGGAGAACTCAATTGACTTGATCAATGTTTTTGGACTGTGGGAGGAAAGCGGAGAACCCGGAGGAAACCCACGCGGACACGGGGAGAACATGGAAACTCCACCCAGATTGGGATTCGAACCTGGAATCCCTAGCACTGAGAGGCGAACATGCCAACCACTAAGCCACCGTGCCGCCCCACAGTCTAATCTATTTAAAGAAAAAGTGATAAAGGGATCCATTCTACCCACAGTGTTGACCTTCACATTTAAGCCTTCAGTGCATTGAAACACACACACACTGTGTAAAGTGGGCACATGTGCCGGGATAGGTTTAGGGTTAATTGCAATTAGGGTTAGACGCCTTGACCAAGGACACTTCAGCCATGGTGCTTGTTGGGACTGGGAATCAAACCTGGGACATTCAGGTCGCAAGCCTGGTTCCCCATGCCCATCCAGGGGAGAACGTTTTGGGCACTGGGCAGATACACCCAGAACAGGGCGCCATCTATCACTGGGCACACACTCACTCATACAGACACACTCTATATGGGGCAATTTGGAGAATTCAATTGACTTGATCCACGTTTTTGGACTGTGGGAGGAAACCGGAGAACCCGGAGGAAACCCACGCGGACACGGGGAGAACACCGGTGGAAGATTAGACGAATTGGAACATCAGCTCAGTCGCGGTCTCAGTTTTTAGTGGACACAGCCCCCCCCCCCCCCCCCCCACAGCACCTCGGTGTGATTGCGGGGCTGAGAAGCATCAGACTGCCGAGGTGGGGGTCGTAAGCTTGTGGTTAAGTAATCAGTCTTGCGACATGAAGGTCCCTGGATCAATTCCCAGTCCCACCAAGTGTTATGGCTGAAGTGCCCTTGGGCAAGGCACCTAACCCCAATTGCTCCCTGGGCGCCGGAAAACAAGGCTACTCACCTCTCCGGGCATGTATGCTCACATATGTGTGTGTGTGACTGTAGTGGGGGATAAATGTGGAGGAGCAATTCCTCTGTGGAAGCACAGTAGGCAAAACAGATCACTTTATCACGTTATCCAACTCCCCGCTCATTAGAGAACAGAGTGAAGAGGACTAACAAAGTATTTGGAGCAGCAAATAGACTACAATCTGTAATAATACAACAACACGGTGCAGCGATATGTGAAGTGAAGCTCATAAAATGATCAGTGAGTGTAAGAGCAGGGAGGTGCAGTTAATAGAATGGCCATTAAGTTCACAATATTGATGATCTGAGCCACTTCTTACACATTAAAGCAAGCGTTAGAGTAAAGAACCATTTAATATGATGATTAACATCCAGCTGTATATATATATATGTATGTATTAAGCCACTGTGCTGCCTTTAAGATCCATCTTCCACTTTATCCTCTTTTAGGGTCGCGTGGGGGTGGGGGGGGTGTTCCCCATGCCCATCCAGGGGAGAACGTTTCGGGTGCTGGGCAGATACACCCAGGACAGGGCGCCAATCTATCGCTGGACACACAAACACTCTATATGGGGCAATTTGGAGAACTCAATTGACTTGATCCATGTTTTTGGACTGTGGGAGGAAAGCGGAGAACCCGGAGGAAACCCACGCGGACACGGGGAGAACATGCAAACTCCACCCAGATTGGGATTCCAACCGGGAATCCCTAGCGCTGAGAGGAGAACATGCCAACCACTAAGCCACCGTGCCGCCCGCATTTAAGATGATTCATGTAATTTGGTTTTATGACATTTATTCTCACACCAGGGTGGCACGGTGGCTTAGTGGTTAGCATGTTCTCCTCTCAGCGCTAGGGATTCCCGGATCGAATCCCCATCTGGGTGG
Source organism: Corydoras sp. C115 (assembly GCA_019802505.1). Taxonomy (NCBI): domain Eukaryota; kingdom Metazoa; phylum Chordata; class Actinopteri; order Siluriformes; family Callichthyidae; genus Corydoras; species Corydoras sp. C115. The sequence continues at coordinate 408,344 of JAFMOC010000325.1, read as the reverse complement.
AGTTTCCATGTTCTCCCCGTGTCCGTGTGGGTTTCTTCCAGGTTCTCCGGTTTCCTCCCACAGTCCAAAAACATGGATCAAGTCAATTGAATTCTCAAAATTGCCCCATATAGAGTGTGTCTGTGTGAGTGAGTGTGTGCCCAGCGATGGATTGGCGCCCTGTCCTGGGTGTATCTGCCCAGCGCCCGAAACGTTCTCCCCTGGATGGGCATGGGGAACCCCACCGCGACCCTAATAGAGGATAAAGTGGAAGATAATGGATGAATGAATTCAGATCTGCACCACACACATACTGGATGGAGGTCAGGGATTTCAAAACGAAATAAATAAAATAAAAGCTGGTAAACGCCCTTAATCGTCCGCTCCGTTTGCTCTAGACGAGGCACATAATCAGATTTCTAACGTCGAGAACGCCAGGCGGAACAATCCCGAACACCCAGAAACGGCTTCGGCGAGCATCCCGACTGTCATGTTTTTACTAATGTCAGGCCAAAAATACGTCTGCCAAGAGGTTGTTCCAACTGGGTCACTTGCCGCTACATTCATTTCCAGCGCTCCTTAGAAAATAACACGATATGTGGCAGAGGAGTTATTAAAGGGGGGGAAAAAAAACAAATTAAAAAAAGCTCTGTGTTGAGGGGATTCGTATACTTTGACAAAGTAGGTCGTCCAATGTCACATCAGCAAGCACACTGCAACTGGCCAAAGCAGATGTTTTTCAAAATGTATTTATTGGTCATATACAAAATAAAGTAAGCTGTATATCAACAAACATACAGTATATACATCAATAAATTAAAAGACGCCCCAGACTGACTGATACAGTTAATTTCATCATTAATATACCAGTACGTTATATTACTTATCTACAAATTCCAAAAAGTACAATAACTTAGTTGATAAATACTTACAATTAAATGGACTTTTACTGTTTGTATATTTCTCATACAAAGTACTGCGATAGAAGTTTACACCTCAGACGGAAAGAAACCAATCGTACCGGAATTCGGAACATAAATCGAAGGAAAAAAAGGATTTACAGCTTGAAATTTCAGACTCTGGGGTTGAGAACCGAAACGAAACAAAATAATAATAATAAAAAAAAAAATACACACACACAGAGATGTGGCTTTAACGATGACATTTGTCGTGATCATCTAGTGGTTTGTGTGAAAAGAGAACGAGGGGAGTCCCATCCATCCATCCATTATCTCCCGCTTTATCCTCTATTAGGGTCGCGGGGGGGTTCCCCATGCCCATCCAGGGGAGAACGTTTCGGGCGCTGGGCAGATACACCCAGGACAGGGCGCCAATCTATCGCTGGGCACACCTTCACTCACATAAACACTCTATATGGGGCAATTTGGAGAACTCAATTGACTTGATCCATGTTTTTGGACTGTGGGAGGAAACCCACACGGACACGGGGAGAACATGGAAACTCCACCCAGATGGGGATTCGAACCAGGAATCCCTAGTGCTGAAAGGAGAACGTGCTAACCACTAAACCACCGTGCCACCCACGATGGGAGTCGATCGGATAAAAGGCAAAAAATTTCGTATTGGTCTCGGGTGCGGCATACAAATCGATTTGGAGTTCAACCTCAGGGACAAACGACAACGGGGATGGAGCAAAGTAGACGACATCGATATGAACGTCTCATACGGTGTTGTGTGTGTGTGGTCCTCTATTGATTTGCAACACGTGAATCTGGAAGTTGTGGTGAGATAAGGACGTACCAAATCTCAGCCCCCCACACACGGGTACGACGGGAAGTTAATGATTAAAACGTCGGAGCCGCTTCACCCACGGCGGTCGGACAGAAAACTGGGTCTCGGCGAGAGAAACGTGAAGAATTTGAGACTCATTTGTCTTTGAGAAATGAAACCTCTTAATGATCGTCCCGGGAGACCCGAAGACGAGAGCCTACCGGGAGCGGGGCAGAGGAATGCAATTGGGCAATTGCCAAGGCAAGAGCAAATAGAAGTCATTCAGCAGAATGAATTACGACGGCGAAGCGTAGTTACCACACTACACTTACGCTCCGGAAGTAGGACACGGGGGCTGCGTTTTTTGCACGGCAACAGAAACGCTCGCTCACCGAAGCCGCCGTTTCCGACTGCTTCTCACAGAGATCCGGGGTCAAACGAGTGCAGGTTGGCGGTTACACACACATTGTTCTCAGCAAGGTCACCACGCAGCGTCTGAGCCAATTCCGGAAGCCGTTCCCAGGATCGGCCCGAAATACCCCCGGCGCCCGGCTCCTGGGACCGGGCTTCGGTTTTAACGTCACGTCTGCGATCACCGTCGCGCGGTGGTCGCATCGGCCGAGTGGAAATGGAAAGCAAAGTGGGATCGGTTGCTCTCGGGGGGGGGGGGGGTTTGTGGTAACTGGTAATAAAACTCATAGCTCTAGTTTTCCTACTGCCCACAGATTTGCATATGATGTGCACTTCTACATCGAGTCACCACGACGACGACGACGACGACGACATATGGGAACGAGCCGAGGCGCCCGTCCTCTTAGGACAGTAAGAGGAGAAGCGTAAGAAGTAGGCTGTGGCGCTACCTGGAGCACAAGCACTTCCACAGATTTGCTAGTAAGCTAGTAGCGTTAGTAGCATTAGCAACACCCTTAAAAACACTGCTCACACGACGCCACAGAACTGCCACAGCCGACAGAAAAACGCCACCACTGGTTACGAAAGCAACTGGACCAAATATTCATTACAGAACAAATTCACAGATTGACCAGTCAGGAAGTTCTTTTTCTTGAATTACATTGAAAAAAAAAAAAAAAAAAAAACAAACCAATAGAAAAGAATACAAAAAAAAAAAATAACCCTATAACATTTATTCAGATCTAAATGCCAGATAAGTGCGACTTAAAAGCTCAGAATGTTTAAGGCCGCCACGCCGACAGCGTCTGCTGAGTTTGGACTGCCTGAGCTGACGGGATGCACTGATCAAGAGAAAAGAAACACATTCTTAAGAATCTGTAAATATTCAGCCGTTTTCAAAAAACTCAACGGAAGATATAATCGTAACCCAACTATCCGAATATTAATCATTTGTATGGATGTGCTGGGCAGGGCGGTGGTGGAGCAGTTGGCATTTCCACCTCACAGCATGAGGGTTTGATTCCAGGGCAATTTGCAGTATGTGTCCTCCCCATGCCTGTACGGTTTATATCTATTATACATATACTGGAATGCTGTCGGATGGGGGTCTCATGGGAAGGAGGGTTCCTCAATCCCACGCCAAAAGCTAGCTACTTTAGGACATGGGGGTAACAGGGGAACACACGGCCAACATGATTTCTAAGATACCACTGGTTGGTAAAACGAATCATCACAGCTTTAGGGTTTTCTGGAGGAACCTAGAATGTGGAACCAGCTTCGAGTGTGTTTAGCAACAACCCACATGGCGTCGCAATGCCAAAGATAACGTAACGTTCTTGGCCAGGGGTGAGGGGGGATTGGAGAGAACCCCAAAAAAAGGACAATGAAAAATACAAGTGTAATTAAAATACACTCATCTAATTAAAGAGAAGCTGCTGATCAATAAACATTAAGAAAAGTTGTTGGGTCCCATGTGAAATTCTCTCTCTATATAAATATATGAAATGTTGGGAAGCTGTGACATCATCAAAGTTCTCTTGCAATATTTGGCAACAGAAGCTCAGACAGTTGGCTTGCCACTAAAGACTCAAGAGCCGTCAGTTATGATGAATAACGTCAGCCGACCTGACGTTATGGAATGGTTGCATCCCGACATGGTGCAGCTGAAGCAGCGTCTACTCAGCAGAAGCTTGCGTATAGACGATCGGGAGCGAGTGTCGCCGGCCTCCTTCGGTGCGGATCCGAAAAAATGGAACTGACACTTGGAAACGAAGCGGTGGAGATTGATTCTGAATGAATAACTGCTCTAGGTTCAGCAGACAGGCCTGGGCATGACCTCGGCTGGGCTTTTGGTTCCTCCTTCCAGAATCGTTCTGCAATTTCCTAAAACACTGTGATGATCCAGCCAGCGACCGTTATTTTAGGCGACGAGCTGGCGGGGGGGAGGTAGCCGTGCCCTGCCTCCATCTGCAGATTGTCACTTAATAAACCTTGTGCCTGAAGAGCCGTAATGCTGCTGCCAGCAGACTCCATCCACCTGCTGATTATCAAGCCCTTTAGAAGAGAAATCAGTGTGTTCCGGCAGATATCACTCATAGTGCTCACACCCCCACCATGGAGCGTCTGATCTCGTCTGAGCCAAAGACGAATTGTTTGGCCGGTGTGACGTCTTTAAATGCTTTTTTTCTTTCTTTCTTTTTTTTTTTTTTGCGTCTGACTTCTGAACGGAATATAATGAGCGGGAAAGGGAACTAAACTCCGTAGCATCACGGCGTACAGTGCATATGTTTTCTCAGCATTATGTGAAAGCTCCGGCCTTCCACTAAGCGTCGGCGCATCCCGAGCCCCGGATTCCGTATCGAACACCGCAACTAAACACCTATAAATATTGACAGTAGCAAAGAGCACGATGCCTTGCTGGGTTTGATTTCAGTGCAGTGTCACTTCCCTGGCATTTAAACAAGTAACCAAAGAAAAACATAATACATAATAATCTACCATAGAAACAATTTACACCGAAAATATATATATATATAAAAAGAAATTTCACACGTCACAAAAAAAGAACTTGATCAAACAGAGGTGATGAGGCCGCAGGTTCCGGAACACACCTTCCTTCCCACAAACCCTCGCCGTGAATCCACTTTCCTGAGATTTCTTGGCTTTTCTTTACGCTCTCTTGTTTCTCAGTTTAACGAAACACGTTTTTCGGATAGGGTACGGAGCCTCGGTATTGCTGATGCGAGGAAAGCTCCCATCAGCATCTTAGCGTAAAAGCACTTGGCGCTCCTGCTACACCGTACATCATCCCGTAGCACTTTCCCATCCCGTGCACCAGGAGGTGACAAGATTAAGAGAGTTTCCCTCTCAATTAAGTGGAGTTTGGGCTTAATGCACACTATGTGACTTCCCAGGATCCACCGTACAGCTTGCACTACACGACCGGTGATCTTTTTAGTAATCTCTCAACATCCCGGATTAATTACTAACAAACTCAGGATACAGGATTTGTGGAACCGTCCACACAAAGCACTAAGGCAAATCGATCTTCTTTTTGCAGGACTATTAAGACACGCCAGAAGGAGCTTGTTAGACCCCAGTAGACCAAACAAAGGTGATTGTTTGTATTTCTCTGATATATTAAGGTCTGGATTCTCAACAAAGTATGTTGAACAGCGTCTTAAATCTCAGGATCCTGCTTGTGGAAGCATCAGATTTGGCGTCTTACATTTCTGGCCATATAGTTATAGTAGTGTTTTCTTTTTAAATCCAGTATCCTGAGTAAAGTGCAGCATAAACATCCGTTATGACCTGCTTCTTGGACTGGAATCATTCAACATTCAGGAGTGGCTCAGTGGTGAAGGTACTGAAATGCTGACCAGAAGGTCAAAGTGGTATCTCGCAGCACCTTGGACCCTTTGAGCGAAGCCCTTAACCATTAGGTTCTTCTTAAACTCCTCAAAGTCACATAGTGTGCACAAGGCCTGAGACAGAAAGGCTTCCAAAGTCATTTCAAAGTCCAAGCCCATTAATGACTTTTAAACATTCGGACCCAAGGTCATGACAAATGCAGCTATAAACGGGAAAACAATCAAATAAAATAAAACGGAAGCAAGGGATTGTGGGTAGCGTGTGTTCCATCACCTGGATTTGACCAAAAAATCAAAGAGGAACATCACATCTAAAAATAGTGAACAGTACCATCACCTTATCACTTACGAGTCACACCACACGCGCTAGTCCACAGTTTACGCGCCTAGTCACTAGAAAAAGCTATCGACTTCAATAGTTAAGCCACTTTTGGTACAATTGCAAAAAAGAGAAATATCAAACAACTTTATATTATTTTTAAATGTTTTATAAATAATGCAAGATACTCTGTTTTTTTAATATAAAATTCAAGACTTCACCATATAGACAAAGATTCTTAAAATACGTTACGCAACATCACAGCGACAGATTTATGGTAAAGCTTGTGAGAGATCCCGGTTTATGCAACCGGATAGTCCGCTTTTCATATTTCCCTTCAGCGTTTAAGAGCCACTTTTTGCGCAGTAGTTAGAAGTGAACGAAGCAACGAGGCAACCTTCTGAGAAAGAGCCGAATCGGAGGAACGCAGCGAACCGAGAGATGCCGCCGAAGAGTAAAATGCCAGTGTAAACCAGAAGGAACAGATTTCACGAGATAAGAATCACAGAAGGAACCAAAAAGCAGCAGATGCATTTTGTTTTCCACAAAAAATTTCTTATTGCCTCGCCACGTCTTTTTTTTTCTTTTTTTTTTTCTCTTTTTCCCGTTGAAAAAGCTCAACGTTCTTTTTAAGTTCTGAAAAAAAGGACTACCCAATCACATAAACTGCTCTCAGATATCCTGATAGCTACCATATGAACAGCTGACTCAAAGGTTCGTCTCCTCTCAGCGGAGGCTGGTCAGTGCACAACATTAGGCCACGGGACGGGGGACGTAACGGAGGTGGAATCCACGTTAACCATCAGAAGCTTTAGGAAACACGGCGGAAGGAAAGCCGAGGATCAATTCGGACTAGATCAGACTAGCGACCCCCCCCGACTTTCTATTCGGGATTCGAGTGAAAGCCAGTCCAGGCTGAATGGTTTTGAGTTTGCAGAGTGCAAAAGGTCGCTGAACAGGTAGATAACGTAAAGGAGGGAAAAGCTCATCACAAAGATCAAACCAAAAAAACACCAGATACTGAACACGGGCGACGAGATCGTACAAAAACAGCACTGCAGTCACAAGGGCTAGTTACCAACTGACTTGAAAAATTGCTTCGGATCTCCGAATCTCCAAACGGAGGGAGGTTTTTTTGGAAGCTCGGTCGTCTCACGGTCCTCTGTGTGGTCTTACGGGTATTTTGGAAGTATGTGTATGTAAGTTTAAGTATGTGGAAGTATTAGGAAGTCCAAATTTGGGTGCGTGCTACCTTCAGGTATCCCGGTTATGAATAACACTGTAAACATAGTAGTGGAAGTTGCATATTAATGTCTATTAATGGTAGAAATACGGTCCAAGCTTTACAATTTGGACATGGATCTGAACTTCTGTTCATTTTTATTGGTTTTAAATCAGTTTTTCTCCTTCATGTGGTTACGGCACCCAGGATTTGGGGAGTGGTTCAGACCACAGGCCTTTATTGACAAACACAGGGATAGTATCAGCCTTCCACGCGTCACGGTTTTGGCTCATATCCCTTTTTTTTATATTCAATAGCAGGCTTCATTGTGAAATTATTTACAAAACACAACTGACCTGCAGCCTAAAACTTATTTTAGGCTAACTGCAACTTCCATTTAGAGGCAGGACCTTATTAATCGGCCTGGTAGCCTTATTTGAGCATCCCAAAAGTGTTCCGTGCCTAAATAATGATGCACTGACCAACCTGCTTGCACCCTCACCTCCTCTCTCGGCCCTTCCAGCGCTCTCCTCTTCTGCCTGTACTAAGACCTGGCGTCCGTTTTGGACTTTACTATCGTGATCACGCTGGTGGTGCCCACTTTCCCCGGAACGAGAGGCCCTATGACCGACGCCAGCGGCCCACGCGGGGAGCCGTGCATCGCGTTGTTGACGGGCAGAGCCGGCGCCCGGGCCACAGTCCTGGCAAAGCTCTGGAGCGCCTCGTATTTGGAGCGCAGGGCATCGAGCTCCACCTTCATGTTGGCATTCTCCGAGGCCAGTTTCTCCACCTCCATCTGGAGCTCGGCTTTCTGGCGCTCCAGCTCCTCCTTCTGCGTGACGCGCTTGACGCGGCAGCTGGCGGCGTAGCCCCGGTTCTTGAGCGTGCGCCGTCGCTGCTTCAGTTGCATGATCTCCTCTTTCGAGAGGCCGCGGAGGTGCTGGTTGAGCTCGCGCACGGACATGGACACCAGCTCGTCGTCCGTGAGGCTCGTGCCATTCTCGCCCGGCTCCCGCTTCACCTACGAAGGGCGTACAGGACAAGACAATACATGTCAGAAAAGACATCCTCCTTCTTGGCACATCATTGTTGGCGTCGTGGCCGGTGATAAACCTGCAGTCCTACTACAAATTACCAAATTTGTCCCAATCTACCTTTGTCTTCTCCGTCCTTTAGAAGGTTCCTGCCAGGAGGCGCCATAGCAAAGAATGGCTGCATATTTCCATTACATTTGGTCATTTAGCAAATGCCTTTTACCCAAAGCGACTTACAAAGCGACCACTGCATCCCGGGTTAATGGCCACTGAGCTACCATGCCCACGAGGCACGAGGAAGGTTAAAAGGTTTGGCAAAGGTTAAAATCAGATGTCCGTCCTGAGGCAACTCTCCAATGTATTGGGACTGCACTGTCATATTACACCCCAATGGCTAAGACAACTCAGTGTCTCCAATTCTCCATCTTTGGATGGGGAAGGACACTAGAAAAAACCTGCGAGGTGGTCGTGCACAACCATGCCACCCTTCCAATCCACCCAAGTAAGTGGTTGAAGTATTTGAACCTCAAACCCAAGCCTTTTCTTTGCGCTATGTTCAAAACGAGGCTGAGATGACATTACAGAATTTAGACTTTGGTACGTCAGTGTTTGCAATTGAAAAAAGTGTTTGGTTTGGGTTGGTTTTGGGGTTTTACTGCCACTTCAGCACATATTTGGCTATTTGTGGCATACGCTTGGTTACATTATGTCTAGATGCGATTGATAAAATAACTCACGCCTCCTATGGGATGACCTCACTGAAGGGTTTTTTTGGAAAATGGACACCTGACTATTACGTTGGTGACGTGGGTGTTCTGCACTGTTGATGCTGTCTAGCCTCTCAATGAGGATACGTCCTTCACTGGGGACTTGGTCCTCACAAGATTCCATCCATAAAAACCAACTTAATAGGGAGTTTTTTCTTGCCACCATCGCTTCGGCTTGCTCTTTAGTGGCTCTTTGTAAAAAGCGCTATACAAATGAATGAACTCATTCAAACTCCATGATCTCAAAACCCAATTCGTGAGGTTACCAACGTGTACGCCTTAATAGTACAAAAAATAGGACCCACCTTCAAGGCCTTGTTTCCCTTGTTAGCGGTCGTCATGCCACGAGAGCCGCCGGCAAACCACACAGATCTGCAAGACAGAAAACACACTGTTAGAACCGGCGAACGCGAGTCAGACGGAAAAGAAGCGAAATAAATCTGTGCAGGCTCAAACTGTTCTTAAAGGTTCCGTTCTATGAAACGGCGCGTTCACCATGTGTTCTCTGAACGTATTTGAGAAGATACCTGGAGTTAAGTAAAAGTGCCAACACATGACCCCTGGCTTCCTGTCTCCAACTTCCCCCGTGGCTCTAGCGGTTGGGAGCATTTGCTAAACGCCTGCAACACCTTGTTTGATGACGGCGATGGTTCTCAACGACGGGTCTCTGAACAAGTGCTGGAGGCGGAGCCATGAAGACTAAAAGGAAGCAGTGGCATGCGCAAGAATCCAGGGGATTACCGACGAGAACCAGTGACTAATTAAGGCATGGTTCAGCGCTCGAGAAACGGAATCGGCTTTTAATAGTTAACAGCCTGAAGATCGGCTGTTCACCTGAAACAAACTTTTACGGTAATGAATTCAAATCTGACGATCTACGGTTCTGCAATCAGTGCAATGTCACATCCACTTTTACGGACCTCACACTCACTGAGGTTCACAAGGTGTATCCCTAAATGGCCTTGAAGTCAAATCCAGAGTGACATGAATAAATGATACTCAATAAATGACAAATTGCTGTGATATGATTAAGCCAGGATGGCAGTGGCTTAGTGGGTGGCATGAACCCCCCCCCCCCCCCCCCCCCGCGACCCAAATAGAGGATAAAGCGGAAGATAATGAATGAATGAATTAATTAATTGCTGTGATATGATTACGCCAGGACCGCGGTGGTTTAGTGGTTGGCATGTTCTCCTCTCAGCACTAGGGATTCCCAGTTCGAATCCCCATCTGGGTGGAGTTTCCATGTTCTCCCCGTGTCCGCGTGGGTTTCCACCGGGTTCTCCGGTTTCCTCCCACAGTCCAAAAACATGGATCAAGTCAATTGGATTCTCAAAATTGCCCCATATAGAGTGTGTGTATGTGTGAGTGAGTGTGTGTCCAGCGATAGATTGGCGTATCTGCCCAGCGCCCGAAACGTTTTCCCCTGGATGGGCATGGGGAACCCCCCCCCCCGCGACCCTAATAGAGGATAAAGCGGAAGATAATGGATGGATGGATGGACAGAAGAACAAACTGATGATGGCTGGAGCCGAACTTAATAAAGGTGATTCCTTGGAAAACAGAAACATGAAACATGAAGCGTATAAACCTAAAAACAACCGCAATTAGAATAGAATTACAAAAAAAAGAGGAAACCGTTTGTTGTTCGAATAACAGCCGGGATGTAACACTGTTACTACATAAAGTATTTTAATCAGTTACCAACATACAAGTGTTTCTCGCTTTTCTAACTTCGTTTCAGTGAATCAAATCTTTAAATCAAGTTTAAAAATGTAGGAAAGCTATTCAGAAACATTCCTTACAATTCATGATGCCTTCTAACAACAAAAAAACAAACCCTGGCCAAAAACTTTCACTTTCCTTATTTAAGAGGGGGAAAGGGCAGGTTTGTGAACGCTAAGCAGAAAGTAAACAAGCTACGTTCAAGGCCACCCACATGTCTACAATGAGCCTCATTCAGACAGGGGACAGGGATGATGGCCTCGGGCAGAAAGATGCCCCATGAAGAACACTTATTGTTCTGGATGCTGAACAGCGATCATGAGATGAGGATGACCCGATGGATTTGTAAAGATATGACATCCAGCACCACACCTTAAAGCATTCAACAGGACTCCCGAGCAGAGGAAACCGAACAAAAGGCTTTAAACACACTATACACACAATAGATTTAATTAAGACGATCTAATTATCGGGAAATGAAGTGGTTGAGATTCAACTCAAAAACACCTTTTTTTTTTATTTATTTTGTTCTATTTAAAATTGTGCTTAAAACCTTAGTTCTAAATCTGGGCATAACAAGGACCCAAAATGACCCACACTTTAGTGATGTATTACAGTAAACATTTTATGACATCATTGGATATCATAATCCATCCATTATCTTCCTCTTTATCCTATTTTAGGGTCGGGGGGGGGGGGGTTCCCATGCCCACCCAGGGGAAAACGTCTCGGGCATAGGGCAGATACACCCAGGACAGGGCGCCAATCTATCGCTGGGCACACACTCACTCACACAGACACACTCTATATGGGGCAATTTGGAGAATTCAATTGACTTGCTCCATGTTTTTGGACTGTGGGAGGAAACCGGAGAACCTAGAGGTGGACACGGGGAGAACATTTATACCCAGATTCCCAGATTGGGATTTGATGGATATCATAATATCCTACTAAATTGTAAGGCAGTGGCGTGTGCAGTAGGGTGGACCATCGTCCCACAACAGGAAGGTTCTAGGGTTGCGATATAATTTTGCATGTTCTCCAGGTGCCTGTATGGGGTTCCTTTAAGAGCTTGATACTACTACACACTCCAAAGGCATTAGATTAGATAAACTGGAGATTTTGGGTTCCTTCCCTATGATGCACTGCCCAGCCTGCCACCCCTCTTTTCCCCAAATAAGTGCTGGGATAGCCTCCAGCCTCCAGCCTTAAGAAATGAGTTCTGTGGGATAAAATACCTGGGGATATTTACGGCAAATCTATTCAATACCTTAACAGCGCGGTAACCGAATAAATGCCGACGCAGCAAGATGGGCAAAGTCAGTTCCCAAAACATATTCCCCACCTGGGCTTAAATACAGTAAGTATATCAGATCTCCTGTTACTAAACACCACAGTGAATCCAGAGTACCTTTCCCGTCACTCAAGTACTCGAGTTTCTCAGCATTAGATTAGGGCGAAAAAAAAAAGGGAAAAAAAAGAAGCAAGCCAGGATTTACATTTCACACACAGACTTCTCAAAGAGGGCTTTTCATTTATTTAAAGCCATCATTCAACAAGAGGACACGAGCAAGAGTCGGCCGGCGCTGACCTTCGCCTCAGTAGTAAACACACCCGGCACATATTAAGAGATTAAGAGCCTGTGTGAGTGTGTTACAGCAAGTCATTTCCTGGCAGAAGCTCTTGAGAAGCTCCTACATAAGCTCTGCCACCAACTACACCCATTACCAGCACCAGATCACAGGAGGGAGAACTGCAGCTCCCAGTAATGAGAACCTTCTAATCCCAGAAGGCCCTATAGGAGAGATAGAGCGAGTGCAACAGACAAGTGTGGGTTTGCCGAAATCCCTCCGTACGAGGCAGAGCAGCAGGCCGACGGCTCGGGATTAGACTGATTAACCTGTCCGTCTTCACTCTGACCTCGGCAGCCTGTGGAAGACAGGAATCGAGCCATGCAAAACGCAGAACTCCGAATCCGTCCCAGTATTTAATATAATCTGATAACGCCAGATCATCGTGATTACTAGATCGGCTTACGGCTGGATCTCCGATATTAAGGCTGTGATCAGGTTCGTTACTTAGATCTGGATCAAATTCGTTGGTGGCACACTGACTTAGTGGTTGGCATTTTCTTCTCTCAGCGCTAGGGATTCCCGGTTCGAATCCCAATCTGGGTGGAGTTTCCATGTTCTCTCCGTGTCCGCAGGGGTTTCCTCCGGGTTCTCCGGTTTCCTCCCACAGTCCAAAAACATGGAGCAAGGTCAATTGAATTGTCCAAATTAGGGCTGTATTCATCTAAGGATTTTCATAGTCGAATCTGATTCGTCAGATTTTCCCTATAGTCGACTGATAGTCGAATGAGTTAAAATTTCACCACAAGATGGCGCTAAGGGCGTAGTCTTTAAAAATATATATATATTTTTTATATTTTACTTGTTTTTCTAACAAAAGAAAACCTTTTTTTTTTGTTTTTCTTTTTTTTTTCTAGAAATTAGGATGATTTTATTTGACAAAAGGCTATATATATAACGAAAACAAAGACATTTCATGTAAAAACTAATGCTTAGCAGCAGCCATGGGCACCCCCATGTGGTCAAAATGGTACATTCGACTATGAGGTTCATAGTCGACTACGGTTCTCCGAATCGAATCGTCGATTCAGCGAATATTGCACCTCACCCCTAGTCCAAATTGCCCCATATAGAGTGTGTCCAGCAATGGATTGGTGTCCCGTCCTGGGTGTATCTGTCCAGCGCCCGAAACGTTCTCCCCTGGATGGGCATGGGGAACCCCCCCCAGCGACCCTATTATAGGATAAAGAGGAAGATAATGAATGGATGATATTTAAAAAACATGCGGCATGTCTGGGAATTAATTGCTATCTGAGTGTGGGTTTCCTTCGGGTTCTCCAGTTTCCTCCCAAAGTCCAAAAACATGGATTCAAGGTAAATTAAAAGTTCTAAATTGCCCCATATCGTATGTTTTAGTGTGTGAGGGAGTGACTGTGCCCAGCACCTGAAACCTTCTCCCCTGGATGGGCATGGGGAAACCCCCCCACGACCCTAGTAGAGGATAAAGTGGAAGATAATGGATGGATGGATGTTCCAAGGTATATCTAAAGGTTCCAAAATATATATATTTCTAATTCTGTAATACAAAAACAGATATGAATTTTTTAATTGGGCTGAATTATCCTCATTCACAACAGCGACCTCTACTGACTAAGTGACAAAGTGAGCTTTTTTGCCTACAATGTTTACACACAGAGTTATTAGTCCTCCACATTTAAGCCATCCTTGTAGTGAAACACACACACACACACACACACATTGAGTGATATGTGTACACATACCAGAGCGGTGGGCAGTCCTGTACACTGCCCCCAGGGAGCAATTAAGGTTAGGTGTTTTGCCCAAGGGCACTTAAACCATGGCACTAAATGTAACCGGGAATCGAACCAGGAACCTTCAGGTTGCAAGGCTGGTTCCTTACACACAATAACTGACTACTGAATGGTTAATGCAGCGCGCACACACACACACACACACACACACACACACTGAGTGATGTGTGTACACATGCCAGAGCGGTGGGCAGTCCTGTACACTGCCCCCAGGGAGCAATTAAGGTTAGGTGCCTTGCCCAAGGGCACTTAAACCATGGCACTAAGTGTAACCGGGAATTGAACCTGGAACCTTTTGGTTGCAAGGCTGGTTCCTTACACACAATCCAGAACTGGCTGACTACTGAATGCTTAATGCAGCACACACACACACACACACACACCACACTGAGTGATGTGTGTACACATGCCAGAGCGGTGGGCAGTCCTGTACACTGCCCCCAGGGAGCAATTAAGGTTAGGTGCCTTGCCCAAGGGCACTTAAACCATGGCACTAAGAGTAACCCGGGAATCGAACCATCAGGTTGCAAGGCTGGTTCCTTACACACAATCCAGAACTGGCTGACTACTGAATGCTTAATGCAGCGCGCACACACACACACACACACAACGACACACACAACAAGCGGTTCTATGTCTCTGCTTTCCAGCAGCTACCTGCATCCACCCACCTACCCGTCCACGGCACCGACCACACACCCCCACACACTTACGGTGATTGTGTTTAATATTCCTCTTTGAGGAGAGGTCACCGACAAGAAACAGACATCTTCCCGCCGCGCCAACACGCCTCATTAACTCTGATAAAGGACTCGCACTTGTGCGAGAGAGGGGTTTATCGGTGGATGTGGCATTCGCTACGTATTCTGTAGGTAGAAATAGGTCAAACGTGGATTTATGGCCTTCTGTCCAAGTCGTAAGTTATTCGTAAGGACAGGAATCATAACGGCCCTGTTTAATTAATACCATGTTCTCCCTGGACTTCGGGTTGTTTGTATGGGAGGTCCACAGTGACGGGTTTATATGCTGTTGCTTAAATTCATTCATCTATTATTTTTCACTTAATCCTCTATTAGGGTCGGGGTCGGGGGGGGGGGGGGTGGTTCCCCATGCCCATCCAGGGGAGAACGTTTCAGGTGCTGGGCACAGTCACTCGCTCACACACCAAAACGTACGATATGGGGCAATTTAGAACTTTTAATTTACCTTGAATCCATGTTTTTGGACTTTGGGAGGAAACTGGAGAACCCGAAGGAAACCCACACTCAGATAGCGATTAATTCCCAGACATGCCGCATGTTTTTTAAATATCATCCATTCATTATCTTTCTCTTTATCCTATAGTAGGGTCGCAGGGGGGGGGGGTTCCCCATGCCCATCCAGGGGAGAACGTTTCGGGTGCTGGGCAGATACACCCAGGACGGGACGCCAATCCATCGCACAAACGCACTCTATATGGGGCAATTTGGACAATTCAATTGACCTTGCTCCATGTTTTTGGACTGTGGGAGGAAACCGGAGAACCCGGAGGAAACCCACGCGGACAAGGGGAGAACATGGAAACTCCACCCAGATTGGGATTCGAACCGGGAATCCCTAGCGCTGAGAGGAGAACATGCTAACCACTAAGCCACCCTGTTTAAATTTCACCCTTTTATGAAATCAACTGGCAGAACAGGGCGGCACGGTGGCTTAGTGGTTGGCATGTTCTCCTCTCAGCGCTGGGGGTCCAGGTTTGAATCCCGATCTGGGTGGAGTTTCCATGTTCTCCCCGTGACCTCACGGATTGAGTTCAAAGTAAATTGCCCCTATATACAGTGTGTGTGTGTGTGAGTGAGTGTGTGCCCAGTAATAGATTGGCACCATGTCCTGGGAGTATCTGCCCAGCGCTCGAAAGGTTCTCCCCTGATTGATCCTAGTCCCGAGAATAGGATTAAGCAGAAGATAATGAGACAAGAACATCTAAATGCGCCGAGTCAGCCGAATTAATAAGATGTAAAAACGGAATCACGGTACTCAGCTGAAGTTACAGGTTCCTGCAAATCTGCTTCAAATCTTTACAAAAGAACCGTCTACGATACGGCGCACAGAAGTCGAGCTAAAATAAAGCCGTGTTATTTTTAACTCGTTATTCCGCAAATAAACCCCGAAAGTCAGGCTTATTCACGACGCGCAAAACTTTGGTTTTATTGAACACCGCTCGCACCCTGGCATCCGGATGAGGGTGTTGAGGGAGAGTGGGCCGGGGTGGCAGAGAGGCCTTTTGGAAAGCGTATGGGATGTTCTCATCTTCAGCCAGACGAACATGAACATCTCAAAAGCTACACACATGCGAGAGAGAGAGAGGGCGAGAGAGGGGGGAGAGAGAGAGAGAGCAAAAGACAAAGCAAGTGCAAGGAGGAAACCTTCCAGCAGACATAAAGTAGCTTTACTGGAACACAGGAGACACAAGAGGAAGGAGACGAAAGAAAAAGTTAAAAAGGCCGCGGTTGTGGAACGAGGGAGAACAAGAAAGTGTGAAGTTCGCGAGTGGTGGTGGTGGAAAGGGGGGGGGGGTAGTTGAAGGAAAGCAGGCCGGCTAAAACTGCATCCTCGACACATTTCCAGCAGCTTAGTGGCCAGGGAGGAGGATTGGGGTCGTGGTGAGGGGAGAAAAGCCCTGAACTCAGCATCCCGCGCAACTAAAACCACCAATTAGAAAGTGTTCTGCGTTGATCCAGCTCTGGAATACTGCGAGGCCGTCAACACGCCACTTGGCACTACTGCTGAGACGACCGAAGCAGCCCAGCATGAGGGGGAGGTCAACAAAAGAGGCATGGCAAAACAGATGGAGAAGGAGGGAGGAGATGAAAGAGAACGCGATCCAGGCGCTCCATACACAGGGTTCCGAACGAGTACGGGCGTAATTAAGTGTGTAATGGGGTTTTAGTCTCCGGAGTCGAACCCTGAGCTCACCCACATGCTGCCATTCCCATTTCTCATCTGCAGCATGATCCTGATCCTACCGGAGTAGGCAATACCGGAGTTAGAAGTCGACGCGCTTCCGTAGGAGCGGCCGGACCCGGGAACGTAGTTAGGAACCATTAACCGGGAGCGGCTCACGTTCTCACGTACAGTGGGAAGTCTGCGGATTACGAGGTTTTGATATTACACACACACACACACACACACACACACACACACACACACACGCTAGATGTGTTGTTCATTCGTTCATTCATTATCTTCCGCTTTATAGTCTATTAGGGTCGCGGGGGGGTTCCCCATGCCCATCCAGGGGAGAACGTTTCGGGCGCTGGGTAGATACACTCAGGACAGGGTGCCAATCTATCGCTAGACACACACTCACTCACACAAACCCACTCTATATGAGGCAATTTGGAGAACTCAATTGACTTGCTCCATGTTTTTGGACTGTGGGAGGAAACCGGAGAACCCGGAGGAAACCCACGCAGACACGGGGAGAACATGGAAACTCCACCCAGATGGGGATTCGAACCGGGAATCCCTAGCGCTGAGAGGAGAACATGCCAACCACTAGGCCACCTAACACACTAAGCCGGTGTTGTTCAGAAATTTAAAAATATTTACATATTATTATTTCACAACAGGCGGCTTAGTGGTTAGCATGTTCTCCTCTCAGCGCTAGGGATTCCCGGTTCGAATCCCCATCTGGGTGGAGTTTCCATGTTCTCCCCGTGTCCGCGTGGGTTTCCTCCGGGTTCTCCGGTTTCCTCCCACAGTCCAAAGACATGGAGCAAGTCAATTGAGTTCTCCAAATTGCCCCATATAGTAGAGTGTGTATGTGTGCACGTCTGTGTGAGTGAGTGTGTCCCCAGCGATGGATTGGCGCCCTGTCCTGGGTGCATCTGCCCAGCGCCCGAAACGTTCTCCCCTGTATGGGCATGGGGAACCCCCCCGCGACCCTAATAGAGGATAAAGCGGAAAATAATGAATGAAGGACAAATATTTCACAACACAGAACCCCAGCAATGATGGGGCAAGCTCGTGCTTTGAATCACGGTCATGTGGACGGGTTACTTCACAGAGTCACGAACGTTTTGCAAACAAAAATTTGAAACCTTGGCCCACACACTGAGACTGAGCCTCAAGCTATACGATTCGCTTGTTTTGCAAAAGCATTTTTAGAAAACGGGTAGTTCTGGTCCTTAAATCTGATTGGCTGAGCCCTTTGTCCTGCCGTGACATCATTGACATCTAACACACACCTCTGAGCACTTCACATTCATTATCTCCCACTTTATCCTATATTAGGGTCGAGGTGGGGTTCCCCATGCCCATCCAGGGGAGAACATCTCGGGCGCTGGGCAGATACACCCAGGACAGGGCGCCAATCTATCACTGGACACTCACTCACTCACACAGACACACTCTATATGGGGCAATTTGGAGAACTCAATTGACTTGATCCATGTTTTTGGACTGTGGGAGGAAACCGGAGAACCCGGAGGAAACCCACGCGGACACGGGGAGAAAATGGAAACTCCACCCAGATGGGGATTCAAACCGGGAACCCCTAGAGCTGAGAGGAGAACATGCCAACCATTAAGCCACCATGCCGTCCCAATACATTAATTGATATATATATATATATATATATATATATATATATATATATATATATATATATATATATATAAAATAAATTGTGTTCTGTAATTTGGCCACTAGATGGCAGTTTACTTGTTACTCAGCACTCAATGTTCAAAAAAACGCACAAATTAATTGCGAAAGACCAGATTATTAACAATATTGTTTGAAATGTTTTCTTTTAAGAATCAGACCTTGTTTTTTTATTATAAGGTGTTTGTAACAGTTTTTTTAAAGCGCTTCATTTATGAGCTTAATAACTTAAAATATCAGTCGGTCGGTGGAATCAGTTAATTAACTACAGAATATACCGTGTTTAAACGAACACCTGCTGCAATATAAACTTAATAACAGTGTTTAAACTCCGAGCAATAACCTTAAAACTAATCTGCGTTATATTCTTTTATTATGATTATATATAAATTTCAAGGGCGGCATGGTGGCGTAGTGGTTGGCATGTTCTCCTCTCGGCACTAGGGACTCCCGGTTCGAATCCCCATCTGGGTGGAGTTTCCATGTTCTCCCCGTGTCCGCGTGGGTTTCCTCCGGGTTCTCCGGTTTCCTCCCACAGTCCAAAAACATGGATCAAGTCAATTGAATTCTCCAAATTGCCCCATATAGAGTGTGTTTGTGTGAGTGAGTGTGTGTCCAGCGATGGATTGGCGCCCTGTCCTGGGTGTATCTGCCCAGCGCCTGAGACGTTCTCCCCTGGATGGGCATGGGGAACCCCCCCGCGACCCTAATAGAGGATAAAGCGGGAGATAATTAATGAATGAATATATAAATTTCAAGGGCGGCACGGTGGCTTAGTGGTTAGCATGTTCTCCTTTCAGTGCTAGGGGTTCCCGGTTCGAATCGCCATCTGGGTGGAGTTTCCATGTTCTCCCCGTGTCCGCGTGGGTTTCCTCCGGGTTCCTCCCACAGTCCAAAAACATGGATCAAGTCAATTGAATTCTCCAAATTGCCCCATATAGAGTGTGTCTGTGTGAGTGAGCGATGGATTGGCACCCTGTCCTGGGTGTATCTGCCCAGCGCCCGAGACGTTCTCCCCTTGATGGGCATGGGGAACCCCACCGCGACCCTACTATAGGATAAGGCGGGAGATAATGAATGAAAGGATATATAAATCTCAAGCAGGCCGTGTTATAATCTCTATAGTGGGGTTCAAATTCAGGACGACCTGCTTAATAATGCCAATAATTATTTATGACAGTGAGAAGTAGTGCAGTCTAAGCTTTAGAACAGACTGTGGGGTTCCAAATAGTAAAACTTGGGTTTGAGTGATGTTATGCAGCCTTCTATTAAGATATCCTTCCGTTCCACACCTTCCTGTCTCAGGACTCAGAGGTTCTTCGAGACATGATTTGCTAAGTTTAGTGTGAAGAAACCCCAGTGGCATTTGCAACACACCATCCTCAACCCAATTAAAGAGAACTGCTACAAACTGCAGCATCAACTGTTTACAAAGGCTTTTCAGCTCAGATCGTAACCCAACCTTCTAATGTGTTGCCTTAAAAGCTCGAAATCTCAGCGAACACACCCGAAAACCTCATCACTGCAAAATGGGGCCTCAATCCATATTAACCTATTTAGCTTTTTAAATCAACACGCTGACCTTCTGGAGAGGTGCCCACATGGACTGGACTGTAGGCTGTTAATGAGAAGGGTGGAGCTTTGGGTGTAAATATCATAATCTAATGTAATGTAATTATTAATGTTTTACTAGGGACTATGTTCCGTGGGGTACTTTCCTCACTCAGTCACACACACAAACCATACTACATGGGGGCAATTTACCTGAAATCTATTACTTTTGGACATACCCATCCAGGGGAGAGCGGTTTGGATGCTAGCTCGGGTGCCGATCTATCACTGGACATACACTCACTCACACAGATACACACATACTACATAGGGGCATATTTGAGCAGCCAATTCACCTTGAATCCATGTTTGAAAAGCCCAATATGGAACATCCACCCAAATCGGGATTCGAACCTGTATCCTACATACTAACCACTAATCCATCCTCTATTATATTATTATTTTTTTATTATTAATATGAATACCGGTGGGCGGCACAGTGGCTTAGTGGTTGGCATGTTCTCCTCTCAGCACTAGGGATTGCCGATTGGAATCTCCATCTGGGTGGAGTCCACGTGGGTTTCCTCCGGGTTCCTCCTCCCACAGTCCAAAAACATGGATCGAGTCAATTTCAATCAAGTTCTCCAAATTGCCCCATATAGAGTGTGTATGTGTGAGTGAGTGTGTGTCCACGTGGGTTTCCTCCGGGTTCTCCGGTTTCCGCCCACAGTCCAAAAACATGGATCGAGTCAATTCCAATCCAGTTCTCCAAATTGCCCCATATAGAGTGTGTATGTGTGAGTGAGTGTGTGTCCACATGGGTTTCCTCCGGGTTCACCGGTTTCCGCCCACAGTCCAAAAACATGGATCGAGTCAATTCCAATCGAGTTCTCCAAATTGCCCCATATAGAGTGTGTATGTGTGAGTGAGTGTGTGTCCACGTGGGTTTCCTCCGGGTTCTCCGGTTTCCTCCCACAGTCCAAAAACATGGATCGAGTCAATTGAGCTCTCCAAATTGCCCCATATAGAGTGTGTCTGTGTGAGTGTGTGTGTCCACGTGGGTTTCCTCCGGGTTCTCCGGTTTCCTCCCACAGTCCAAAAACATGGATCGAGTCAATTGAGCTCTCCAAATTGCCCCATATAGAGTGTGTCTGTGTGAGTGAGGGTGTCCAGCGATGGATTGCCCCCCTGTCCTGGGTGTATCTACCCAGCGCCCGAAACATTCTCCCATGGATGGGCATGGGGAACCCCCCCGCGACCCTAATAGAGGATAAAGCGGAATATAATGGATGGATGGATGGATGAACACCGGTCTATTCATAAAGTCCCTCCCCTCTCCAAATTGCCCCTCCCTCTTTAATTATTCACTTTGTATTTAAACAGGAGCCTGCTCTCTAATCGATGCCCTGATTGATTTTCGACACCTGGATGACGGGGAGCCCCCTGAACGACATCATCTGTCTTTTACTCCATTTTGCGGCGTCTCTTTTGTGTTCTAAATGCTGCCGCTGTCGACACGGCAGATGCGCTTTTGTCTGCCGGATGGCGCTCCGTTCCAAGGATAAACAAGCACCTGAAACGAAATAACTCAACTGATTTGAATGAGCTTTATTACAACCTGCCAGGCATCACAATGCAGACTAAGCTTTCATTGGGTTTAATTAGACTCTCTGCTTCACCAAAACCCGTTAGTGCGTCCAGTAAAGCGGGTCATGTGATTGGACCGTGATGATCAGCGGCTCCCGGCTGAAATGAATAAACATGTACAGTCATGCGGCTGAAGCTGCACTCTCGTTCTTATGTTTAATTGTTCGGACCTCTGTGGTTTGCTAGAACAGATTCAAGGGAAATTGGCTGCTCTAAATTGCCCCATTCGAGTCTCCCTAGCACTCGAAACATTCCCCTCTGGATGGGCATGAGAAACTTCCCCTGCAACCCTAGAATAGGATTCAGTGGAAGATAATGGATGGATGAAATAATAATATTAATAATACATATATTATTATGTATATTAATATTAAGGGCGGCATGGTGGCTTAGTGGTTAGCATGTTCTCCTCTCAGCGTTATTCGAATCCCAATCTGGGTGGAGTTTCCATGTTCTCCCCGTGTCCGCGTGTCCGCGTGCCTCCCACAGTCCAAAAACATGGATCAAGGTCAATTGAATCCTCCAAATTGCCCCATATAGAGTGTGTCTGTGTGAGGGAGTGTGTGCCCAGCTATAGATTGGCGCCCTGTCCTGGGTGTATCTGCCCAGCGCCCGAGACGTTCTCCCCTGGATGGGCATGGGGGAACACCCCACCCCCCCCGTGACCCCAATATAGGATAAAGCGGGAGATAATGAATGAATGAATATTAAGGGCGGCATGGTGGCTTAGTGGTTAGCATGTTCTCCTCTCAGCACTATTCGAATCCCAATCTGGGTGGAGTTTCCATGTTCTCACCGTGTCCACGTGGGTATTCCTCCGGGTTCTCCGGATTCCTCCCACAGTCCAAAAACATGGATCAAGGTCAATTGAATTCTCCAAATTGCCCCATATAGTGTGTGTCTGTGTGAGTGAGTGTGTGTCCAGTGATAGATTGGCGCCCTGTCCTGGGTGTATCTGCCCAGTGACCCTAGAAGAGGATAAAGTGGAAGATAATGGATGGATGGATATTAATATTATATTAATATTAATTTTTTTTTTTAAACACATGGGATTTTCTTCGCAGGTTGGAAAGACAGCGCAGTTCAAGTTTGGATGAAAAAGTTCTCCTGACTTTTCTCATCTCAGGTAGAAGTGTGTGTGTGTGTGTGTGTGTGTGAGTGAATGTGAAGGCTACATTTTCCTAACACAAGCAGAAAAAAAGCGCAAAGTCAGGAAGCGGGTGAGTTTTTATCTAGTAAGGGCTTTTTCCAGTAGAGAAGCTCGTAGGTTAATTTGCTCCCCCCCGACAACTTCACAGGCACAAAGAGATGAAGTTAACTAAATCTTATTTCCTTTTCACTCCAGGTCAGCACAAAAATCAGCGCAGCGAAGAAATAAACACAAGAGACAGCGGGGCTACAACTTGCAGCCCGAGATCCACCGACTCCGCGCGATAACGGGGGCCAGATTTGAGCGTGAGGCCGTGATAATGGAGGGATTTCACAAAAACTAATCCGACGGCACCGGATCGTCCTACGGGAGCCACGTCGCTTGGTTTAAACGTACTGTAGTCCGTTTTTTACCATGTGGCCAAAAGTGGGGACTGATCCATCGCATCTCTGAGTGCATTCATTACATTTACATTACATTTGGTCATTTATTGGACGCTTTCTTTCAAAGCGACTTACAAGATGAGCACAGGGTTAATCACAACATCCCTGGAGCAATAAGGGTTAAGGGTCTTGCTCAAGGACCCACACTGGTAACTTCAGTGGACCTGGGATTTGAACCCCAACCTTCAGATTGATAGCCCAACACCCTGACCACTGAGCTACCACGCCCTGGGTCCTTGAGCATTCATTTGCCGGGTTTTAAAACACTGGGGATTAATAGGGGTTTTTCCCTCTGGAGTTTCCAAAGGAACGACATACATTTAAGGATAAGGACCCTCATTGCACCAGGGATGTTGGGATTAACCCTGTGCTCACCTTGTAAGTCGCTTTGGATAAAAGCGTCCAATAAATGACCAAATGTAATGTAAATGTAAGGATTTTTCTTTTCCTGTTGGCATTCGCACCACCAGCAGGACCTGAACTGATGCAAACCTTGTCGGCCGACCAGATCCTCTTTGGTGTGGTTGATCGTTTTCTTCGAAATCTGGTTTTAGCGGCTTAATTTACAACCTGGCGGCACAGTGGCTTAGTGGTTAGCACGTTCGCCTCTCAGCACTAGGGATTCCCGGTTCGAATCCCCATCTGGGTGGAGTTTCCATGTTCTCCCTGTGTCTGCGTGGGTTTCCTCCGGACTCTCCGGTTTCCTCACAGTCCAAAAACATGGATCAAGTCAATTGAATTCTCCAAATTGCCCCATATAGAGTGTGTCTATGTGAGTGAGTGTGTGCCCAGCGATGGATTGGCACCCTGTCCTGGGTCTATCTGCCCAGCGCCCGAGATGTTCTCCCCTGGATGGGCATGGATAGGGCCCCACCGCGACCCTAATAGAGGATAAAGCGGGAGATAATGAATGAATGAATAATTTACAACCTGTGCCGTATCTCCTGTGATAAACAAGCTTGATAAAGCCGGTGGGTGTGGTAGCCCAGTGGTACATTCTTGGGTTATTAATCTTAAGGTTGGG
The DNA here is from genome assembly GCA_019802505.1 of Corydoras sp. C115. NCBI lineage: Eukaryota > Metazoa > Chordata > Actinopteri > Siluriformes > Callichthyidae > Corydoras > Corydoras sp. C115. The sequence goes on along the minus strand of JAFMOC010000325.1, from coordinate 383,923 downwards.
GTTCAAATCCCAGGTCCACTCAGGTTACCAAAATAGGCTCTTGAGTAAGGCCCTCAACCCTCATTGCTCCAGGGGTGATGCATCATGGTCAACCCTGTGTTGAAGGTGGGGTACTTGTAACTTTGTATTAAAAAAATAGACCGAATGTAAATCTAATGAATGAAACAACGTAATAGACCTGCGTCACTTGAGATTGCTATAGTGCTGAAAGTACCCTCTCTGAAGTGGGAGCATTAACAGTTCCCCAAACAAATTAATTCGTGGAACTACCATCAGTCTCAGTTCCTGCACAGAAAGGGAGGTACTTCCACAAACGGATCAAGGAACTATGAAAAATATGTTTTAATGTAAAGGGACTCAATTGCAAGTCTTTATAGAGATTTAAAGTCATTAAGGTAAAGGATGTAAACAGTACAACACCCATTGAATATTGGTTGCTGAGTAACAGGATACAGGTTTAGTGCTCATCAGGAATTGTATTGTTTAATTTAGGGTGGCACGGAGGCTTAGTGGTTGGCATGTTCTCCTCTCAGCGCTGGGGATCCCCGGTTCGAATCGCAACCTGGGTGAAGTTTCCATGTTCTCCCCATGTCCGCGTGGGTTTCCTCCGGGTTCTCCGGTTTCCTCTCACAGTTAACATGTTAACATAATACAGTTAACATGTTCACGGTGGGCGGCACGGTGGCTTAGTGGTTGGCATGTTCTCCGCTCAGCGCTGGGGATCCCCGGTTCGAATCCCAACCTGGGTGAAGTTTCCGTGTTCTCCCCGTGTCCGCGTGGGTTTCCTCCAGGTTCTCCGGTTTCCTCTCACAGTTAACATGTTAACATAACACAGTTAACATGTTCACGGTGGGCGGCACGGTGGCTTAGTGGTTGGCATGTTCTCCGCTCAGCGCTGGGGATCCCCGGTTCGAATCCCAACCTGAGTGAAGTTTCCATGTTCTCCCCGTGTCCACATGGGTTTCCTCCCACTGACAGTTCTCCAAATTGCCCCATATAGAGTGTGTGTGTGTGTGAGTGAGTGTGTTCAGTGATGTGTCCAGGGTGTATCTGCCCAGCATCTGAAACGTTCTCCCCTGGCTGGGCATGGAAAACCCCCCCCCCCCCCCCACCACCACGACCCTAGTAGAGGATAAAGCGGAAGGTTTATGGTAGATGATTTAAAATAATGTATTGTAACTCACGCATTGAAACGAATGTGAAGCTCTCAGAGGTGTGATGTCACGGCTGGATAAACGGCCCAGCCAATGGGATTTAAGGAGCGGAACTACCCGTTTTCTAATCGAATTGAGTCGGGAGGTTGGTTGATGTGCTCGGGAAACTTAGTTAAGCCTGAAGTAGTGCACACTCATCTTTATGTAAACAGGTTCTTAAGTTTCTGCGTTCGCATCGTGACCTCGAGAGTCAGCATGAGTCAGCAGAATTTCAGATCCTGACAGCATGACACCACTTTTGTTTTCCTTTGTTGAGCAAGTGAGTAAACAAGACCCTCATTTTCTCCAGATCCTTTTTTTTTTCCCATAACCACAGAACTCACCAAGTATTCATCTCTTGCCATTAACCCGCATCCCCTGCTCACCCTCTGCCTCCCGTCCCTCCGTCCTTCCTGTCCGTTCATGTTCCACTCCTCCATTCAGCTCTGGTTTCTGAGCCAGGCTTTTAAGCGCACAGGTTAAGAAAAGATAAATACGTTTTTAAAAAGCTTATTTTCTACTTCGAGCTCCCCAGAAACCACCTCTTGCACACGGAGGAGCCCTGCACGCTTCTGACGGCCCGGCTTTCAAAACAGACGCCGCAGCTTTTTCTGGTCTCTCCGTCCGAGTTAATTTTTTTATTTAGGGGCCATTCCGGCCACCCGGTTTCTTTCTTTTTTTTTTTTTTTTTTAGGCGTTTCAGAGCTGAAGCATGGCACCAGCAACAGCGTGCCACTGCGGGTAAAAACTGCGGCATATTGCCGGCGAGATGATGCAACTCGGAGACATTCCTGAATCCTCTCAGCCTGGCAGTCCAAGAAAATTTTCAACACCACACACACACACACACAAAAAAAAGAACAAGCTCTTATGAATATCCATAATACACTGCGCAACTCCAACAAGACATCGTGACCGAAATATAGTTCTTTTGTTATTAGGACTCATCAGGGCCTGATCTTATCATGTGAAAGACAGTTTGCAGTGATCGGGGTTCCGATTCAGGGGTCAACTGGTTTTATGCAAACAATGCAACCACACCCAGGATCCAAACATGAGAGAACACTAGGTGTTATGGACATCACATGAGCACTATTAGCCAAAACTTTAATATTAGGTACCCAACTTTGTGGAAACAGTTTGGGGAGGCAGGTGCATGGCAGGCTGAATGTAAAAACACCGGTACCTAATAATTAAGAGGCGAGTCTTTAGAGATTTGTCCGAATTGCTTTAATTCCAATTTAATTCTTTAATTAATTGGAATAATTTGTCTTATTCCAAATTAATGGCATTATCATAACAGGTTCGTTTCCTGTGGGTGTTTAGCATGTTCGCCTCTCAGTGCTGGGCGATCTGGGTGGAGTCGTCATGTTCGCCCTGTGTCCACGTGGGTTTCTTCCAGTCCAAAAACATGGATACAAGGTCAAGTGGCTGCTCTAAATTGCCCCATCTAAATTGCCCCCATATAGTGTTTGTCTGAATGATTGACTGCGTGTTCAGCGATGGTCTGGCGCACTGTCCTCACACTTCAATTTGTCCTTCACGGCGTTAAGATAAGATTTCGGTGCGGATGTTTCCTGAGCTAAAAGAAATAAATAATTAATACTTTTTAATTGTGATACTTCAAACGGCGCAGTGCGATTCGGCGTCTGAATATAGATCAGCTCCACAACAGACAGGAATCAAAGCCGAGGAGTAAACATAAACACCACAGCCGGTTCCCTTCAGGTAATTAAAGCTTCAACACGAGTAATTGTTTATATCAAGTCTTAGTTTACAGCCTATTATTTATGTCAGTGAAACAAGTCCACTAAGGACCTTTACCCTCCCCATCCTGAGTGATGAAACATCTTTTGCCTAACTGTAACAACGCTATGGTATTATTTACACCACCTCTATTATTTACACCACCACCTATTTATTATTAGAAAGTAAAATATATAAATATAAATATAAATATATATATATATATATATATATAATAATATATATATATATATATATATATATATGGCGGCACGGTGGCTTAGCATGTTCTCCTCTCAGCGCTAGGGATTCCCGGTTCGATTCCCCACCTGGGTGGAGTTTCCATGTTCCCCCCGTGTACATGTGGGTTTCCTCCGGGTTCTCCGGTTTCCTCCCACAGTCCAAAAACAAGGATCAAGTCAATTGAATTCTCCAAATTGCCCCATATAGAGTGTGTGTGTGTGTGTGTGTGTGAGTGTGTGCCCAGCGGTAGATTGGCGCCCTGTCCTGGGTGTATCTGCCCAACGCCCGAAACGTTCACCCCTGGATGGGCATGGGGAACCCACCCGCAAACCTAATAGAGGATAAAGCGGAAGATAATGAATGAATGAAAATAAAAAAATATATATATAATTTTATGTAAAATAGCATAATTTTTGACTCTGCGATGACATCAGCAATAGTATTTGCTTGATGTGAATGGCATTTCAGCTCAGGTCTGTTCAAGCCTGTCACAAATGGCACAGGGAAGACCAGGACCGGAGTGTGGGTGGTACCCTGAGCACATCAGGAACCATCAGGGATGCAAGCGTACCTCATACGGTGCACATAAGTGCTTTTTTAACAAGGCATCGGTAATATCATAAAGAGGGTGCTAGAAGGCAGAGAACGACACCCCATCTTGCCCACCTTTGTGGATTCCTGTTTACAGGTTGGTGACGATAAGCGCTCGTCATATGGAAAACTTCCTGAGACTCATTTATCTGTAACGGGGGTCTCAACAGTCATTACGTCACGACCCACTTTTATAGAATACAAACCAAATTAATTATTTCAAAAACAGACAATTACTGAAGGAATCCTGGATGACCTGCAGACAATTACTGACCATGCCCAGGACAATGGACTTCCATAGTTTTCAATTGTTTAATACGGGTCACCTGATCATCAAACAATCTGTACATTAGTGTCCTACACTGTTGATGCTCAAGGAGGAGGAGTCCCTCACTGAGTCCTGGTCCTCACAAGGTTTCATCCTTAAAATATCACCACAACAGGGAGTTTTGTCTTGCCACTGTCGCTTCGGAATGCTCTTTGGGAGTGTAAAGGCTTATAACACTCTAAAGCTGCTTTGTGACGATGTACTGTTATAAAAAGCGCTATATAAATAAATCACTTGAACTTTAAGAGCAATTTAAAAAAATTATAATAATAACAAAAATGCACATTTTAAATATTGTTATATTGCATTTTGCCATGTTGCCTCCAAAACATCACAATTTCAAAAGAAGGGTGACATGCAAAGGCATGGTGGTTACCATGGTAACGAGAATGCTGCATGCATCTGACACGTGCCTCCCCCCCCCCCCCACAGAGACGAGTACAAAATCAGATGAGAATGAATTATTTAGATTTTTCTCTTTTTAACGTATTTCTTTTTTGTCCACGGCTCACTTCTGCGTCGCGACCCACCAGCCGCGTATCGCCGCACTAAATTAAGCATCGTCCATATGTTCCTACAGTTGCTTATTCAGGCCTCCTCTCACCCTTCAACCAGTTCGAGTCAACTTGGATCTGCTTTCCTCTAAATGACCTTTATTGTGCAACCCGAACACAATACAGCAAAACTCCCTCACAACAAGCGTGACGCCTGGAACGAACGTTGCAAAATGCAGGAGATTCCCATAGAAACCATCGTTAAATCAGCCAGGCTCTCTGTTCTGCTTCCTTTATAAAAGAGAATAGAGAAACTTGCAAGAGATAGATATTCTACTGCAGAGCCCAGATTACGCTTCTTACAACCTATTTCATCTTCTTACAACCCATTTCATCATCGAGCGAGAGAGAGCGGGAGAGAGAGGGAGAGAGAGAGAGAGAGAGAGAGAGAAAAAAAAATAAAAAAATAGACTCTCCTGAATCCCCCTCCTTTCCTCCTGCCACCCAAAGTCCTATCCCTCCTCCTTTTGTCTGTTGTTCTTTCTCTCCGGAGACCTTCCGTGCCTTTATCTCATGGAAGCTTTCAAACTCATCCCTCCGGAGCTCGGTCGCGTGCCTACACACGGCATGCCGGTCACAGAGCCGCTGACTTCCAGCGAGGAACCCGGCTAGTTCTTCGATATTCGGCCTCGATATTTGCCGGCCCCCCGACGGTCGGGCGTCCTGCGGCTGTTAACCACACAGGGAAAGAGTTAATGATCACCACGAGCGTGTGTTTACCCTGTAGGCCACCTGCCCCATCAAAGGGGAAAGCCAATAAAGATGAAGCTCAACAGGCCCTTGATATGTGAGAGGGTGTCGCTCTACCCTACACGATGGCTGTTACGTGCGAAAGTATTAAACGGCCGAGGTGCGCTCGCATCAGCCGGGCCCGATTAGGCTCTCCGGCACAAATGGAGATGGATCCACCGCTCGTCCACATAACCGCATCGGTCCTCATAACCGCATCCGTACATATAACGTGCGTATTAAACGCCGAACGAAGCAAAAAGGAAAAGCACGCCGCTAAACGAGGAGAGGGAGGGACGGCGAAAAAGCAAAAACCGACTCATCCGGAGAAGTCGACGGCAAAATGTGCCGCTGAACCTCATTAATAAATTAAGGTTGCTCTTCCAAAAAAAGACGGATGACACATTTTTCAGCCGTGGCAAGTTCCAAATCTGGTTGCCTTCCCCGGGCTACACCTGGCACGCACGACTGAGGTGGAGGAACAAAGCCGCCTTCTTTTTTTTTTGTAGGACCGAGCACACGCCGTGACCCAGTATCTCCACCGCAACGCTGGTTTAGGGGCAAATCCAGAACATTTGCCACCACAGTGAAGAAACCATGTGAAAGAATCTTCTATAAACCGCATACGGACCGAATTATGGGATGTATCGCTTGTTTTCTTTAGTTCTATTGCCACAGGGTACAAAAATCAGTGCAGCTAACTATGTAACTATGTGTAAAGAAAATGCTGTTATTCAAATGTTAGGGGAACTCTTTAGAGTAGCTACCCCAGGGAACATAGCAGGGTCCTAAAACTTGTTCAGCCTGCACCCCAACCCCATCAAACAATAAATTATAAACCAGGCGGGGGCATTGTGCTAATTGTGCAGATACACCCAGGACAGGGGGCCAATCTATCGCCGGACGCACATTAACTCACTCACTCACACTATATAGGGGCAATTTAGATCAGGGCATATTAAAGCAGCCGATTCACCTTCAATCCATGTGTTTAGACTGTGGGAGGAAAGCGGAGACCCCACACAGACACAAGGAGAACATGGAGCATTTCAGCGCTGGAGATCCAGGTTTGAATCCCGATCTGGGTGGAGTTTCCATGTTCTCTCCGTGTCCTCCTGGGTTTGCTCTGGATTCTCCGGTTCCCTCCCACAGTCCAAAAACAGGGGTTGAAGGTGAATCAGGTGCTCTGAATTGCCCCTATATAGGGTGTGTAAGGTAATGAGTGTGTGATAGCGATAGATAGATAGATAGATCTGCCCAGCGCCAAAAATGTTCTCCCCTGAATGGGCATGGGGAACCCTGTAAAATAGAGTAAGTACATCTGTATAACCTGCTAATTACATGATAATTAATTGGAAAGAACATGTAAATGTATTATAATAAATAAATATAAATATATAAAAATATATTTAATATATATAAATATAAATAATATATATAGTATGTGGGTGTGTGTGTAATATATATATATATATATATATATATATATATATATATATATATATATATATATATTACACACACATTCTTGGAAAAGTACACACACATACATATATATAGTATATGTGTGTGTGTATATATATATATATATATATATATATATATATATATATATATATATATATATATATATATATATAAATAATAAATATGACATACGTACTTGAAACTCGTACTGTATAATTGTAACTGAGTTTTGCAACATATTATAAACATATTACATCACATGCCTGTTGAAAGCCCTAAACTGCTGGCGTAGCTCTTTTTCACTCCCATGTGCGAGTGCATCTCTATTTATTTCTGTGTTTGTAAAACCGTCTTTGTTCTCAGTCTGTAGATTTAACGCATCATCAGACTTCAGACACCTGCGCAGGTTTATTTTTGTTTTCTGTTGTTTTTTTTTTGTGCAAGCCTGCAGCATAGGTTACTTATGATTGCGGTCCAGACGGTTATCTGTACGTTCCATTCACGGTGCTACAGTCATCATTACGCTGGAAGTGAAAAGCAGAAGAAGAGGACAAGCAGACGAGAGGCACAGGACTACCTGTTAGCAGAAAGAGGAAGCGGCGAAAAACTGCCATCTGTTGCAAAAGTCGTACTGTAAATGCAAAGCGTTGCACTTCTTTTTTTTTTTTGTCTGTGTCTGTGTGTGTGTGCGTGTGTAGTGGTGATGCAAGGGTCGCATTTTCTTTGCCTTAAACTTGCACATCCAGCATTCGATGCTATGGAGTAAGCAAAAATGAACGAGGTGTAAGTTACCATGCATTCCAACAGCTTGTGAGAAAAGCTGATAAGCGACACACTTCGCAGCCATAATGTCACGTTCTCACCTTTTTCATTTATTGAATGAACCTGATATTGAATTAGGACTCATGGAACCTCCGCCTGCCGCATTTTAAAGCCCTTCACCGCTGGTGGGATGTTCATAATTACGTATGTCAGGTCATTTTTGATTTGTTTTGATGAACAGCAGAATTATGATTATTAGATTACAGTGAGGGTGGCACAGTGGCTTAGCGGTTGGCATGTTCTCCTCTCAGCGCTAGGGATTCCCGGTTCCAATCCCCATCTGGGTGGAGTCTCCATCTTCTCCCCGTGGGTTTCCTCCGGGTTCTCCGGTTTCCTCCCATAGTCCAAAAACATGGATCAAGTCAATTGAGCTCTCCAAATTTCCCCATATATAGTGTGCCTGTTTGAGTGAGTGTGTGCCCAGCGATAGATTGGCGTCCTGTCCTGGGTGTATCTGCCCAGCGCCCGAAACGTTCTCCCCTGGATGGGCATTGGGAACCCCACCGCGACCCTAATAGAGGATAAAGCGGGAGATAATGAATGAATGAGGTCATTTTTGATTTGTTTTGATGAACAGCAGAATTATGATGATTAGATTACAGTGAGGCCGGCACGGTGGCTTAGTGGTTGGCATGTTCTCCTCTCAGCGCTAGGGATTCCCGGTTCCAATCCCCATCTGGGTGGAGTCTCCATCTTCTCCCCGTGTCCGCGTGGGTTTCCTCCGGGTTCTCCGGTTTCCTCCCACAGTCCAAAAAACATGGATCAAGTCAATTGAGTTCTCCAAATTGCCCCATATAGAGTGTGTCTGTGTGAGTGAGTGTGTGCCCAGCGATGGATTGGCGCCCTGTCCTGGGTGTATCTGCCCAGCATCCGAAACATTCTCCCCTGGATGGGCATGGGGAACCCCTCCCCCGCGACCCTGATAGAGGATAAAGGGGAAGATAATGGATGGATGGATAGATTATAGTAAACATGTAGCATTAATGAAGTAGACCTGGACCGACAGACTTACAGATCCAGACTAATAAAAAAATATATATACACACAGAGACATGGGGCAAATGGGCAGCAGCACGAGGGCATGCAGAGTGTGCATGACCAGAGGTGTATTCAAAGATGCACGCAGGCAAAATAGGTGTGCAGGGATGCACACAGGTAGAGGAGACCTGCAGGGATAGGATGTTAGAGAAGGGGATAGAGGAGGTGTACAGAGGGGGATGTGGGCACAGTGACACAGGAACACAAATGGATGCACACGGGTGGAGGGGACAAGGCAAGTTGCCTCCTAATTAGGTTTTAAGTACACACTGAAGCCTATCCCAGTGCTTACTGGGCAAAAAAGAGAAACTGCAGACCTGGATACAGACAAAAGGATGCAAGCAGGTAGAGGAGGAGTGCAGGGACGCACACGGGGATAAAGGAGGTGAGGAGAAGTCATGTGGGAGGAGAAGTCAAAGGGGCAAACGGGCAGACAGAGGGGCTTGTAGTGGCGGCATACAAGACACACGCATCATGATCACATATAGAGTGTGTGTGTGTGGTGAGTGTGTGCCCAGCGATGGATTGGCATCCTGTCCTGGGTGTATCTGCCCAGCGCCCGAAACGTTCTCCCCTGGATGGGCATGGGGAACACCACCGCGACCCTAATAGAGGATAAAGCGGAAGATAATGGATGGATGAATATAATTTATTTGCAAAAAAGAGAAACTGCAGACCTGGGATACAGACAAAAGGATGCAAGCAGGTAGAGGAGGAGTGCAGGGATACACACGGGGATAAACGAGGTGAAGAGAACTCATGTGGGCAAAGGGGCAAACGGGCAGACAGAGGGGCTTGTAGTGGCGGCATACAAGACACACGCATCATGATCAGCAAATAAATGTCCCAAATGACGCAGAAGAGCAACGTTCCAAACACCGTGCAATCCTGTGTGTTCTGCTCAGAGACACAACACACTGATTTGTCTGAATGGCAAATCCTTTCACATCGTCTTTGTCATCATTAAACGTCATGCGCTGACCCTCCCGGCACTCGATCAATTTCACGACGGTTCTCAATCGGAATCGGTTCTCCATTAGTCTCTCCTAACGTCTGAAGCATCAACAATATTTCAGTTCTTTCGCAGAGCCCTCGCTCAGCCTGAGTGTGCTATTCCAAAACAGGCAGCCCTGATCTTACTCCCCACGCAGATGCATTGGAATGCCGATTGTGGCTTTAAGCATGTATGAAAAGATTATTATAAATATAATTTATTTCCGGGCGACGCGGTGGCTTAGTGGTTGGCACGTTAACCTCTCAGCACTAGGGATTCCCGGTTCGAATTCCCATCTGGGTAGAGTTTCCATGTTCTCCCTGTGTCCGCGTGGGTTTCCTGCGGGTTCTCCGGTTTCCTCCCACAGTCCAAAAACATGGATCAAGTCAATCGAGTTCTCCAAATTGCCCCATATAGAGTGTGTCTGTGTGTGTGAGTGTGTGTCCAGCGATGGATTGGCGTCCTGTCCTGGGTGTATCTGCGCAGCGCCCGAAACATTCTCCCCTGGATGGGCAGGCGGAACCCCACCGCGATCCTAATAGAGGATAAAGCAGGAGATAATTGCTGAATAGATATAATTTATTTACAAACATGTTTGTCTGAACAGTGGATGAAATAATAAGTGTAATATAAGATGAACCGTTAAAAGCATTTATAAAAAAAATTCTCCTAATTAGGTTTTAAGAAAACATTTAAGCCTATCCCAGTGCTTACTGGGCAAAAAAAAGAAGAACCTGGGATTGAATCAGAGTAGGGGGGGGGTTTCCATGCCCATCCAGGGAAGAACATTTGGGTGCTGGGTATATACACCCTGGACAGTGTGCCAATTTATAGCTGGGCACATACAATATATGGGGCAATTCACCTTGAATCAAGGTTTTTGGACTGTGGAAGAAAACTGGAGAACCCTGAGGAAACCCACATGGACACACAGAGAACAAGGGAACTCGATTCGAACCTGGATCCACAGCGCTGAGCGGCAGACGTGTTAACCACTACACCACTGTGAACATTCGTTCATTATCTTCCGCTTTATCCTCTATTAGGGTCGCGGGGGGGGGTTCCCCATGCCCATCCAGGGGAGAACGTTTCGGGCACTGGGCAGATACACCCAGGACAGGGCGCCAATCCATCGCTGGACACACACTCACTCACACAGACACACTTTATATGGGGCAATTTGGAGAACTCAATTGACTTGATCCATGTTTTTGGACTGTGGGAGGAAACCGGAGAACCCGGAGGAAACCCACACGGACACGGGGAGAACATGGAAACTCCACCCAGATGGGGATTCGAACCGGGAATCCCTAGCGCTGAGAGGCGAACGTGCCACCCACCGTGAACTGTATTTCAAATATTACGTTTTTTTTTGTTTTATTTAATCATTTTCTTATCACCTCTTACAGTAAAACACCAGCAGGACTGATTACAACCCGTCACCATAGCAACGAGGTAAGCCGTAAAAGCCGTTGAATCAACTTCAGTGCCTGAGACAGTATAGAGACAGACCCGAAATATCCGCGCACCACTGAAGCGTATTAATAACCGGAGGACACGTGCAAATCAGGCGAACCGCTAGACGATTTGCACGTCGGCCCAATCTAACTTCTAAAACAGCAAGCTAAGTAACAAGTGAAAACGCCATCTGTCAAGCGCGGAAGCGTTTTGGTCGCCTCAGCATTTTCTTTTTTCTTTCCTTTTCTTTTTTTTCTTAAAGACTAGGGAACGCCTCGGAGACAAAACCCTTTCTGCGCCTCTCCCCCGTCTCCGTCAGCCCCATTCTCAGGCTTATCGTCCTCTTCTCCGCCGGCGTTTCTATCCGACCATCAGCACGTCTCGCCCATCAGCATCGGTCAGCGCTCAATTAAGCTGCGGAAAGTGAACGCCGAGCAAAAACTGCACTGCCTAAAGTGCAGCCTAAGTACTCAGCTGATCAAATTACACTTGTTCCGTGGCCTCTCAACCAGACCATTTGCACTGCTAATTGCAGAGCCGCCCGCAAATTATAATTCGAATGTTATCAGGCGATTTCGGGATAATATGCTGGATGGGCTGGATGTGGCTCTTAAGAGGGAGGAAGTCTCTTTGGAAGCGCCCTTACACGACGCCCGTGTAATCAATCTGCTAATTGATTTGTATGAACCAGGAGGAGAAGAAAAAAACAAAAAACAAACATCAGGCACGGGGCAATTAGGTTCGGAGTCTTGAGGCCTTTCTTGTTTTTCTTTGCGAGGAAAGGAGGCCGAGGGAAAGCGGGGTCGTGAGATCATAGGCGAGTTTGCTTTCCCAGCATCAGCTCCAGATAAGGGCCATCTCACGGGCCGCTCATTAGGGAGTCTTTTTCCATATCGCCATCGTTATGGATTGATCGACGACGACGAGTCGAAAGCGCACTTCATTTTTCAGCGTTTGGAAAAAAGTAGGGCGCATGCCGGCGCTCGGATGGTAAACGCACCAACCGCGAGACAACCTCTGAGGGACGTGATGGAGATCCGAGTATTGTTCCCCTCCTTAATTCCCAGCTGAGCTGCGCAGACAGATGCATTAGTGTGCCAGGTCTTTTGGCATCAGTGCCACGCCGAACGCCACGCCGGTGCCAAGCTCTCACTCAGAATCGTCAGCCCCAGACACAAGGACTGATGAATCAGCGTCTCAGGATGCTCATTTAAAAGCCATCCGAAATGACGGGAGGACCATCATCACACACAAATTGGATAAATAAAAACCATAAACAAGTCATCAGCGCCGACGCCGCCGGTTAACACGCGCCGTGCATTCGGGCTAAACAGTCTGCACCTTGGCCACATCCATTCATCCATCCACCCCCATCCTTTATTTACCTCAAATATTACTACGGAACCTCTTCCTCCTCCCAAGCTTCAAGACGCAGACAGCTCATTCTTCCTTTTGCTGATCTTTCAGTGAGAGACGATTTTAAAAACATGACCCCCATCCGAATCCCATACTTGGGCGCACTGCATAAAAGCTAAAGATTGATATAATAAGTTCAATAGCAGCTGAACAAGCACCACACACGCTCAATACCAAAGCACATCCTCGTACCTTCAGGGGTACAGCAAGCACCTGGTAGCGGGGCGGCACTTTTATTTACTTGTTGGGAACCTGCATGTCTTTACACTCAACCTCAAGGTCCATAATTACCCCCGAGGGTATTATTGTGATACCTGTGGGGCAGCAAGGCATCAAGCAGCTTGAGGATTGGATCGAAAAGCAATGTGAGGAAGGCAGATAAGCACATCCCCGTGCAAATTACACATCAAAGGACCAAGTTTGCAGAAGATGAGATGGGAATCCTGGGTACCAGGTGGAGGTTCGAATCCACCTGCATCCTAGTGATGCTGCGCAGAACAACAAAGCTCGGCGGCTTTCCGCTCCACTAATGAGGCATCCACCTACTACTAGGTGGGCAGTCGGGGTCGGGGGGGGATCGTGACTGTCATTGGATTCCCGCTGGGTTCTAAGCTCGGGAACTCTGGAACGTCTCCGCGTTCTGCGCCGCGTCGATCCGATCCGATGCGACCCGACCCGATCCGATCCGATCCGAAGGCGAGGCGACGACGCGATCGGCTCGAAATACTCAAATCTATCACGATGTTCATCGCTAACCAGGGGGAATCCAAATCCAGCCGCGTTGTCGGGGGGTAACACGGCGTTTTTTGGGGGCAACGTTAAAGCTCCGATCAGCGCCAGCCGACGTAGGCGCGCATTCCGACGTGCAATAATCAAAGCGTGTAGTGCCACCCAGATGGGCAAACAAAAAAATCCACATCAGACAGGCAACTAAAAGATCGTAAAGAAATCAGAATGACTTACAAGCCTCGGGTCTCTTTGTGTGGGGGGCAAACAACAAGGGCCCTAGTGCCAGGATGAGGCAAAAACAGCTCGAAATGACCCCGCTCGTGATGAATCAGCACGGCTTAGAGCCCCTTTAAATAAGCCCTTCGCGTTTCGCAAGCACAGAGACTCGGAGGTGCGTACGTCCACACACACACCACACACACACACACACACACACACACACACACACACACACACACACACACGCATAAAGCGTGCGCACTCAGCAAAACAGCTCCGCCAGCCAGCGCGACTCTGACACGACGCGACTCCCGGCTCACACGGTCCCTCCATGTCGCCCCCCGAACCCACCGGCTTCACTCACCGTATCCAAGCCGAGAGCGAGGCCGAGGACGAGGGGGGGGCGCGACGCGACGCGACGCGGCGGAGCTTGCTTTCAGCCGCCGCCGAGGGAGAGCCGCTTGTAACACTCCTGCCGTCTCCTTGTTGATCTGCTTTCTCTTGTGCCGAACAGGCCAGACGTCATATGATGTTTGGTCACGTGGTTTCATTCATGAAGCGTCTACGCCAAGCCGGAGAAGCTTTTAAAGGCGAAGGGCGCTCGACGGAACGGCACCTGCTCGGCCTTTTTAAAACTGTTTTAAAACACACACACAGACATCATACTCACAATAAAAGTTGGATTCTTCGTCAAGGCCGTTGTTGGTCACGGGAAAGGGCTTCGTTCGGCGAGTTAGGCGCGACGCACGCGTTACCTCAGGCGTGACCCGAACGCCGTGGAGATCTGAAGCTCCCGCCAGAATATGAGAAACAGAAAGAAGAGAATAAAAATGTCTTTAGAGCGTTAAAACTAATCATTCGCAGTGGGAATGGAGGAAAAGGCAATAAAAAACAAGATCGGCTAATTCGCCCGAACCTTTATTTAGCCGTCAGACGATTTCAGAAATGTTACATCACCTTTCCTTTAACTCCCAACTTTCAAAGTTTTGCAACTGGATTTATTTGGTCTCATTGTCGAAATCTTTTTTTTATTTTTATTTTTTTATGATGGCCCATTTTCAGGCTGCAGGCAGACACACTGCCTTTTTTTTTTTTATATATTTATTTTTATATATTTATTTTTTTATATATTTATTTTTTATATTTATTTTAATCCTTAGTGGTTGGCAGGTTCTCCTCTCAGCGCTAGTTCGGATCCCCATCTGGGTGGAGTTTCCATGTTCTCCCCGTGTCCATGTGGGTTTCCTCCGGGGTCTCCGGTTTCCTCCCACAGTCCAAAAACATGGATCAAGGTCAATTGGATTCTCCAACATTAGCCCATATACAGTAGGGTGTGTCTGAGTGTAAGTGAGTGTGTGCCCAGCGATAGATTGGCGCCCTGTCTTGGGTGTATCTGCCCAGCATCAGACGTTCTCCCCTGGATGGGCATGGGGATCCCAAACAGTAGCGTAGAAGATAATGGATGGATGTATGGAGGGATTTTTAACCTGCCTTTGAAATCTGGACAATGTTTCAATAATTTATTATGCTCCATCTAATCTTCTACTAGGGTCACGGGGGGTTCCAATGCCCGTTTGTTACTGGCACTGGGCAGATACTCGCAGAATAGGGCATCAATCCATTGCTGAGTACACACTTATTTAAACACACATACTATATAGGGGCAATTTCAATAGGGGTAATTTAGAGCAGCAAATTTACCTTGAATCCATGTTTTTGGACTGTGGAAGGAAACCAAAAGACTCACAGAAAACACATGCTGACATGTGGTTATATAAAAAAAGAATTTTATATATATATATATATATATATATATATATATATATATAGTATATAGTGTGAGTGAGTGTGTGCCCAGCGATGGATTGGCGCCCTGTCCTGGGTCTATCTGCCCAGCGCCCGAAACGTTCTCCCCTGGATGGGCATGGGGAACCCCACCGCGACCCTAATAGAGGATAAAGCGGGAGATAATGAATGGATGAATGAATATATATATATATATATATATATATATATATATATATATATATATATATATATATATATAAAATAAAAAGAAGAATATATATATAAAAAGAAAAAAAATAGAAGATATATATATATATATATAAAAGCATCTTAAGGAAATCATCCTGGACAAGTCACCAGTATATTTCAGGGCAAACAAATACATTTACGCACAGAACCCAGGGCTCTTGTGTTATAAGGTGACATGCAAATGATGGATTGGAATTATTACCGTAATTTCCAAACAGAGAATCATATTTATAATCAATTAGAATTCTTTTAACATATTTGGTCAATAAACTGAATGATTTCCTATGAAATCAAACCTCGTATTATTTATAGAGGGTCTCTGTTCATATCACACCCATGAAGCAGACCTCATTCATAGTCTGTGTTCAGCAAAAAATCCCCTGGATTTCGATCATGTCTTGTTCATGTCTTTAGAGAAAACGGGATGAAGGCTGGATTTACACCAAGTCACAACCATGTCCTCCAGCCTAAATATATCTGAGCCAGATTCTATTCGCTCTCCATGTGTGAGATCAGAACTGGGCCCCGCCGAAGCTACTGGATCCTGGAAAGGAACCCAAAACGATGATTCACTGTGGCTGCAGGCAAACAGTCCTACCCCGCATTGGACCTGCCCTTCTCTTCCTCTTTTCTCCTCCCAGCCACCAGCTGCAGAGCGATGATAAAATTATGCTTCACAAGCCCATTTCTTTCATACACACCTTTTCTTTCTACAGCGGGGCTTCGGTTTGTGACCCTTTCGAAATGTTTCCATCCATTAGGATCTCAAATATCACCATCGGTTTCCCACCAGTCCTTAAAGTAGATCAACAGAACAACATTAAATATATGAAACTAAATAATTACACTTGGTTATTTCTTTATTGGACATCAATAGTGTAGTCGTTTGCACGTCTGCCTCTCAGTTCTGGGGCACCTGTGCCCACATGGGTTTCCTCCCACAGTCCAAAAACATGGATTTAATGTGAATTGGCTGCTCTAAATTGCCCCATCCAAATTTTCCCTATATAATCTGTGTGAGCGAGTGTGTGCCCAGCGATGTATTGGCCACATATATCATGCTTGTCTCATTTGTTCATCTTTTAGTTATTCGCAGCTCATTATCTTCCACTTAATCCTCTACTTGGGTCTCGAAAAGGGTTCCACTTGCCCATCCATAGGGGAGAATGTTTTGGGTGCTGGGCAGATACACCCAAGACAGGGCGCGAATCCATCGCTGGGCACACACTCACTCACAGACACACTCATTCCTTTCATTCATTCATTATCTCCCGCTTTATCCTCTATTAGGGTCACGGTGGGGTTCCCCATGCCCATCCAGGGGAGAACGTTTCGGGCGCTGGGTAGATAGACCCAGGACAGGGCGCCAATCTATCGCTGGGCACACACACATTCACTCACACTAACACACTCTATATGGGGCAATTTGGAGAATTCAATTGACTTGTTCCATGTTTTTGGACTTTGGGAGGAAACCGGAGAACCCGGAGGAAACCCACGCGGACACGGGGAGAACATGGAAACTCCACTCAGATGGGGATTCGAACCGAGAATCCCTAGCGCCGAGAGGTGAACGTGCTAACCACCAAGCCACCGTGCCACCCATAGACACACTATATGGGGCAATTTCGAGCAGCCACCTTGAATTCATGTATGTGGACTGTGGAAGCAAACTGGAGAACCAAAAGGAAACCCACATGGACACATGGAAACTTCACCCAGAAAGGGATTCAAACCTGGAGCCCATTTAGTCATTAAAGGTTAGCCAATTAGAACATTTTAAAGGGTTCGCAAACTTTTCAGCACCTTCATATATACATTTTCAGTAAAAGGGGCGATAAGGCACCTAGAGCAGAACTAAATAAAGGCGCTCTCTTTTCTGTATTGTTCCCCGTGACTGACATAGCCGTGCGGCAAAACGAAAGCCGCGGTGGTTCCGGCTACTTTTCCCAAGATGAACTGGTACAGCAGGCGATGCCAGCGACACATTTGAAGAAAACAGCTTCTTAATAGAAGGCGTTTGACGTCGCCGTTATCAGCGGTTCGGACTGATGGGGCAGGTGAAGTGGAATAAAAGAGGGATTAGCCATGCACTTTAGTGCCTCCTTCACTTCCCATCATGCATGCAAATAAACAGAGGGCCTCGCAAAAAACGCCACACAAGGCCGGCATTTCTAATCGCCACGCTGACACTGGAACTAATCCCGCCGCCGCTTGTCATTCAGGATGCTCGCGGGAACGCAAGAACATCTCCCTCTAGAAAAGACAGATACTTCCCATGTTTCTCATTACCATGCTTTTCGGTAATGAGCGGGGTTAATCGGTTCTGTGCATTCGCCCACAATCTCAGGGCAATTGTTTGGAAGTGTGGAGCATTTAACACCAAATATAAATGGGGTCCATGGAGCAACTTGGCTGTAAAGGCTTTACAGGCGTCCTGGTGGTGCTGCGGATTTAACTCGCTGGAACGGGTTCTCAACATCGAGCAAACTGTGCGGCCAAAACCGGTGGACGCTCGGCCCAAGAACATCATCTCGATTGATGGACGATGGAAAGTTCGGCTATGATCTCTAAATGCCAGTGCATTAACGGCAGACCTGTGTTCCAGTCCTGTACGGTTCTCTGGTCTCATGAGAGTTTTTGGCATTGGATGTTCAACTGGATTGTGGCCACGCCCCACATATTATCCATCTGATGTTGGGTTGATGAATAAGAAGGCTGGTATGTCCAACCGGCAAACCACTCTTATGGATCGTGCATCGCGATTGGTGGCATCAAAAACAGGAAAAAACCCCAAGATAGAGAACCACGGTTCTCCATCCTGGTGCTTGTCCAAGGACGGGATAAAAGGTGGGAAAATACCCTGGGCAGGTCATCAATCAGCACTATGGGGCAAACAAAGCCATTCACACACATATCCACAGCTAGGGACATCTAGAATATACAGGGAGAACATGCAAACTCCCCACAAATCCTGAAAAAAAATGGAACACGGGCTTCTTTTTGCACGGAGACGACAAACGATGCTTTTCGGTCAAGAACTAAAGAAAGAAAATGTTTTAGATATGAGACCTCCATATCAGTTCATCCATCCATCCATCATCTTCCACTTTATCCTTTATTAGGGTAGCGGCGGGGGGGGGGGGGGGGGGGGGGTCCCCATTCCCATCTAGGGGAGAACGTCTCAGGCGCTGGGCAGATACACCCAGGACAGGACGTTAATCTATCGCTGGGCACACACTCACTCACACAGACACACTCTATATGGGGCAATTTGGAGAACTCAATTGACCCATGTTTTTGGACTGTGGAAGGAAACCAGAGAACCCAGAGGAAACCCACGAGGATATGGGGAGAACATGGAAACTCCACCCAGATGGGGATTCGAACCTGGAATCCCTAGCACTGAGAGGAGAACATGCGACCTCAGTACATTAAAGTAATGATTATGGGCTTTTCGACACGTCCGGTTCCTCATGAAGTGAACCTGTGAACAATAGCTGTGACTGAATGTTTGAAATCCACTCAGCCGAGTGTTTACCGCGAATCTGCAGTGTAAGAGAAACTGCCCCCTGCATCCACACTCAGACTTCTTCATGGCTTTCCAAGTGTGAAGTGTGACACGTGGGTCATCCCCGAGGTGTCCTGTTGCAAACGCCGCTGACAGCAGACTTCTAAAACGGGCGCCCAGTCTCTTCAGGCAGCGAATCAGAGGCTTAGCTCCACGGGAGAAAAAAAAAGAAGAGAAAAACTATAGACAACATTCTGTTCTATAAATAGTCCGGACTCTCCAGCGTCTCCATTACCAGCAGGAAAACGTACCTCCTTCACTTCCACAGGCTAACATCAGAGCACTTGGATTAAATTAGGATCACACACACACACACACACACACACACACACACGTCTTCAGAAATGAGATGGACGGATGGTTTTGATTGGCATCGTGTCGGACGGTCCTGTAATGGGATCTAAAAGAAATGCTGTTCCAAAACCTGAAGAATGCAAAATAAATCGATCCATTATCTCCCTCTTTATCCTCTATTAGGGTCGTGGGGGTTCCCCATGCCCATCCAGGGGAGAACGTCTTGGGCGCTGGGCAGATAGACCCAGGACAGGACGCCAATCTATCTCTGGGCACACACTCACTCACACAGACAATTTGAAGAACTCAATTGACTTAATCTATGTTTTTGGACTGTGGGAGGAAACCGGAGAACCCGGAGGAAACCCACGCGGACACGGGGAGAACATGGAAACTACACCCAGATGGGGATTGGAACCTCAGTGCTGAGAGGCGAACGTGCCAATCTATCGCTGGGCACACACTCACACTCTATATGGAGGAATTTGGAGAACTCAATTGACTTGACCCATGTTTTTGGACTGTGGGAGGAAACTGGAGAACCCGGAGGAAACCCATGCAGACACGGGGAGAACATGGAAACTCCACCCAGATGGGGATTGGAACCTCAGTGCTGAGAGGCGAACGTGCAAACCACTAAGCCACCGTGCCGCCCTCAATGCAAATAAAGTGATGGCATAAGGGCATTTAAATCGTTTCTTCACATTATCTTCCACTTAATACTCGACAGGGTTATGGGCGGGGTTAGCTCGAGCCCATACAGGGGAGAATGGGGCAATTAAGAGCAGCCAGTTGACCTTGAATGATTTAAAATCATATTACAAATACTTGCCCTTTAAAATCATTCAGTCGATGAAGCGTGGTTTGTGGTAAGCATGTTCGCCACACAGCGCTGAGGTTCCAATTCCAATCCGGGTGGAGTTTCCATGTTCTCCACATATTCTTGTGGGTTTCCTTCAGGTTCTCCGGTTTCCGCCCACAGACCAAAAACACGGATTCAAGGTGATTCGCTGCCTTTCAATGTGAAATATCAGGCTGCTCATATTTAAAACAAATGCCAGATCGTCAGTCACAGTACACATTACATACTTATGCACCCACACAGCTGTTTATTAACATTATTTATATACTTACCCAACTGTAGATGGTCATTTATTGTTACCCCACCCATTTACCCCTACCTACTTATTTCCCCACATCTAACAGGGATATAATCCTTCCATCCATCCATTATCGTTCACCTTATCCTCTATTAGGGTCGCGGGGGGGTTCCCCATGCCCATCCAGGGGAGAACGTTTTGGGCGCTGGGCAGATACACCCAGGACAGTGTGCCAATCTATCACTGGGCACACACTCACTCACACACACACTCTATATGGGGCAATTTGGAGAATTCAATTGACTTGATCCATATTTTTGGAGAACTGTCGGGCACTGAGGAAATCTATCGCCGGGCCAGAGAACCACAGACACACTCTATATGAGGAAACCCACGCGGACACGGGGAGAACATGGAAACTCCACCCAGATTGGGATTCGAACCATGAATCCCCAGCGCTGAGAGGAGAACGTGCCAACCACTAAGCCACCGTGCCGCCTAACAGGGATAATCCACCTGATATTAGTTAATGTGATGCTTATCAAAACCTGGATTATACGAGATCTCCGACAGTAAGAACAGAACGTGGGACGAACACAACGCTAAAGAACGGCGAGTCCATATCATCTCACTATGACCTCATGAATACGAACGATTAATCCATCTGCCTCGCTGCTCGGCGTGAAACAAACACGTCTTAATGAACAGGTCACAAAAAAAAACCCTACATCTGTTTCATCTGACATTTCTTTCTCAGATTCCCGTCTCACGCTTTGTTCTGCAGATGAATGATGAGTCGCGCAGGTTATTAAAGGGTCCTCAAGCTGCTTGCCCTGTAATGTTGACTAATGGACATCGGGGAAAGGTTTTCCAGTTAATTCAATTAGCCAACTATTAATTATGCATACCGCTCCTCTGCTATAATTACACACCAGGAGCTAATGAATGGGACTTCTTGCTCAATCTGAAATCCATTTGGTCTTTGATGTCCCCTTAAGACGGTAGGCAAAGACCACGGATACGTGGGGAAGATCACAATCAACAGTTCAGCGCTGGAAGCCGAAGCCTGAAACCAATCACTTGACGGGTGTGAAGTGTTTCTGGGTCGGTGTGCCAAGCGAGGGGGCAATTATTGTCTTTATGACGTGACAATAAGCAAAAATCTAAATTTGGAACCATTAGAATATAAGTGGCTTAGTGGTTGGCACGTTCTCCTAGCAGCACTAGGGATTCCCGGATCGAATCCCAATCTGGGTGGAGTTTCCATGTTCTCCCTGTGTCCGCGTGGGTTTCCTCCGGGTTCTCCGGTTTCCTCCCACAGTCCAAAAACATGGATCAAGTCAACTGAATTCTCCAAATTGCCCCATATAGAGTGTGTCTGTGTGTTCAGTGATAGATTGGCGCCCTGTCCTGGGTGTATCTGCCCAGCGCCCGAAACGTTCTCCCCTGGATGGGCATGGGGAACCCCCCCCCCTGCGATAAAGCGGAAGATAATGGATGGATGTGTATATATATATATATATATATATATATATATATATATATATATATATATATATATACACACATATATACACACTATATACAGGGCGGCACAGTGGCTTAGTGGTTAGCATGTTCTCCTCTCAGCACTAGGGCTTCCCGGTTCGAATCCCCATCTGGGTGGAGTTTCCATGTTCTCCCCGTGTCTGCGTGGGTTTCCTCCGGGTTCTCTGGTTTCCTCCCACAGTCCAAAAACATGGAACAAGTCAATTGAATTCTCCAAATTGCCCCATATAGAGTATGTCTGTGGGAGTGAGTGCCCAGCGATAGGTTGGCGCCCTGTCCTGGGTGTATCTGCCCAGCGCCCGAGACGTTCTCCACTGAATGGGCATGGGGAACGCCCCCCCCGCGACCCTTATAGAGAATAAAGCGGAAGATAATGGATGGATAGAATATCTTTTGGAGTGGCGTAGTGGTCAGCACATCCGCCTCTCAGCGCAGGGGATCTGGGTTCGAAGCCTGATCCATGTGGGTTTCCTAAAACAAGGATTTAAGGTAAATTGGTCGCTGTAAATTGCCCCTATACAGGGGGAGTGGGTGTCCTGCGATGGACTGGCACCCTGTCCTGGGTGTATGCAGGGTGTACCACCAGTTACGCCTCAATGCTGTAAAAAACAGACTACAGAACCCAATTATAAACCTGCAGAGTGCTTCATTAAAGTACAAAAAGTTAAAATGTAAGTAACTACAACTAACAAACTAGACAACGGACGTAGAAACCAGGTGGAGTAGCTAAGAAAATCATCTGATGCATCTATAATTCACTTCTTTATTTCCAAAACTAACTTCACATAAACTTACGGCAACAAGGACGTACTTCAAGTGCTTTTTATATTTTTCTATTAATTCCAAGTCATCATGAGGGGCATTTAGAGTACCACAGACAAGCCGATGCAACACGGGAGGGCGGAACGGGGGGCATTTCGCGCCTTCATTTCCTGCTGCAGGTGCAGAAACATGAAACGTAGGCATGAGGAATCACTTTGGGAAATAGAAATAAAGTATTAATGGAACCGAGCAGAGGAGTATATAAAAAATGCACATTAACAAAACCTGGCTCAGAATCACGAACGCTTCGGAACGAGACGATGTAATTAAAGTTTGAAGACGCCGGAGAAGACGCGAAGACGTGTTCGGCCCCAAAGCCCCACCCTGTGAAGTTAAACACTGTCGCAATAGGAACAAAGGACGTTATATGGCCTAA
The DNA here is from genome assembly GCA_019802505.1 of Corydoras sp. C115. Taxonomy (NCBI): domain Eukaryota; kingdom Metazoa; phylum Chordata; class Actinopteri; order Siluriformes; family Callichthyidae; genus Corydoras; species Corydoras sp. C115. The sequence goes on along the minus strand of JAFMOC010000325.1, from coordinate 360,648 downwards.
TGCAATAGTGCTCATTAAGCTGGCTTCTCATTGGCTGCGGTGATCAGTCATGGTACTTAATTGTAAGATGTGGATGCTGGGACGCGTCTTCACTGAGGTCCTGTGCACTGAGATCAGAATCTAAATATTCCTCACATGTTATATCGCCAGCTGGACGTATGATGACATCACAGGACAGCTCCAACGTCTGAAACATTCAAACAAGTATGTGAAGGCAGCGTTTCAGCTTAATCTATTCATCTTCACACCCTCCTGCTTAAAAAAAACCCCTCTCTGAAACAAATCAGGCCTCCCACCCATCAGCCACGGGCGATCGCAGTTAGAGCCGTGATGTTCTGCGAGCGCCGTGCGGCGCGGGCGCTTGAACTTTCATGGTTTGTTATAGAAACGTTTCGGGTGGAAGGGGTGGAATGGGAAAGGCTGCTGTCGAGACATGAAGGTGCTTAAAGAAAAGGAAATCCATTGGTTTTCTAGTAGCATCTGCTGCTTTTACCTCCAGATGCCATTGCTGAGGGAGCAAACTGTCTACTGCTGCAGGGAAGCAAGAAGTGACAGACAGCATGGTGGAGATGCACTTCTGTTCATTTCAGTCTGTGTGTGTGTGTGTGTGTGTGTGTGTGTGTGTTGGAGGAGGGGGGTTATCATGAGCGCCAACTCTATTCAAGATTTACCAGAACTACTGAGCCAACATCTGTGAGCTCCGGGTGGAGCACAATAATGAATATGAAGTGCGTGTGTGTGTGTGTGTGTGTGTGTGTGTGCGAAATTGTCCTCAGGCTTTCTTAATTCCACTCTTAAACAGATTGACTCTGCCATTGATCCCCACTGTGTTCGCACTGACTCCTGGTTGCTGCATCACTTTGTCCAGTGTGGTTTTTTTGATGGCAGCAGGTGAGATCTTCTCCTGATCGGCCAGGAACTGCAGCTCCCTGAAAAAAAAGAAATAAAAACAATGGAATTTGAGGGCGAATTTGACCACTTTTGCTGATTTTAGACCTTTATTGTGCTAACTGGGTCTGTGATAGGGTGGTATGGTGGCTTATTGGTTAGCAGAGGGCAGGGTAGCTCAGTGGGCGTTGGGCTATCAATCTGAAGGTTGGGGGTTCAAATCCCAGGTCCACTGAAGTTACCAATGTGGGTCCTTGAGCAAGACCCTTAACCCTCATTGCTCCAGGGATGTTGTGATGAACCCTGTGCTCACCTTGTAAGTCACTTTGGATAAATGCGTCCAATAAATGACCAAATGTAATGTAGCATGTTCACCTCTCAGCACTAGGGATTCCCGGTTCGAATCCCCATCTGGGTGGAGTTTCCATGTTCCCCCCGTGTCCATGTGGGTTTCCTCCGGGTTCTCCGGTTTCCTCCCACAGTCCAAAAGCATGGGTCAAGTCAATTGAGTTCTCCAAATTGCTCCATATAGAGTGTGTTTGTGTGAGTGAGTGTGTGCCCAGCGATGGATTGGCTTCCTGTCCTGGGTGTATCTGCCCAGCGCCCGAGACGTTCTCCCCTGGATGGGCATGGGGAACCCCACCGCGACCCTAATAGAGGATAAAGCGGAAAATAATGAATGAATGAATGAATGAATAAATGTAATGTAGCATGTTTGCCTCTCAGCACTAGGGATTTCCAAGTTCCCCGCCGTGTCCGTGTGGGTTTCCTCCGGGTTCTCAAGTCAATTGAGTTCTCCAAATTGCCCCATATAAAGTGTGCATGTCTGTGTGAGTGAGTGTGTGCCCAGCGATAGATTGGCGCCCTGTCCTGGGTGTATCTGCCCAGCGCCCGAAACGTTCTCCCCTGGATGGGCATGGGGAACCCCCCCACGATCCTACTATAGGATAACACGGAAGATAATGGATGGATGGATGGGGATCACAGAGATACTGACGCATTACTGCAAATGGCATGCTGTTCAGAATGGGGAGCCCCACGGGTATGTGTTCTGTTAGGAGGCCACACACACGTACTACATGAGACGCCCACCGCATGGCACCCCCACTGCACAACATGCCCACAGGTCTTACACCAAGCACCCGAGGAGGGGCAGAGTGCACTTACTTGGTCCTGATACAGGAGGCCTCTACGGCATTGATGAGCAGACTGCGGAAGCCGCCGCTTTCCAGAAAGTGCAAGGCGTGGATGGTGGCTCCGCCGGGTGAGCACACGTTGTCCTTCAGCTGTCCGGGGTGCTGCTCGGAATCCAGCAGCATTTTAGCTGCACCCTTAAAGAGGAAACAAATAAGATCCAGGTTTTGAGAGAAGAAACTGCCGTTGCCCTGATTCACCAGTGGATCGATTTATCTATTAAAGCTCTACGTAAACATCTGGTGCTACCTTCTGTTGAGGGGGTAGAAGCATGTTCTAGATACAGGGATCATTGTTTCCTATGCTACTATTCGGTGACAGCTCTTAATCATTGAATTCATGGGTTTTCATTCAGTCATATTGCCACAGGGTCTAAAAGTCATTCATCTAGTCATGCATTTGGACGGCTGATCGTTCGGGTTAGACAGTTTAGGGAAGTCCCGTTTCGTTGTTGTATGATTGGGCCCATGTACACAATGAGTATAGTGTGGAAGCCCGGATTCATCACTGGGAACACACTCACTGAGGCACACACACTATATAGGGGCAATGGAGAGCATCCAATTTGACTTGAATCCATGTTTTTGGACTGTAGGAGGAAACAGACATGGAGAGAACATGGAAACTCCACCCAGATGGAGATTCGAACCTGGATCCCTGGCGTCAAGAGTCGGACGTACTAACCATTAAGCCACCGTGCCGCCCAATTTAAAGAACCCATAAATCAAATCCCTTACGAGCAGAGCCTGTGCTCCGAGCCTCACAGCAAGTCTTCTGGGCAGGCCCATCTTCACCCCACCATCAGCGAGAGCATCGAGAGCTGTGAAAGCCTGAACATACAAAAACAACTTGAAGTAAACATCTGCTCTAATACAGCACCACTAATACTTAAAGAACTATGTTAAATGTATTAACATCCATCCATCATCTTCTGCTTTATCCACTATTAGGGTCACGGGGGGGTTCCCCATGCCCATCCAGGGGAGAATGTTTCGGGCACTGGGCAGATAGACCCAGGACAGGGCGCCAATCTATCACTGGGCACACACTCACTCACACAGACACACTCTATAGGGGGCAATTTGGAGACCTCAATTGATTTAATCCATGTTTTTGGACTGTGGGAGGAAAGCGGAGAACCCGGAGGAAACCCACGCGGACACGGGGAGAACATGGAAACTCCACCCAGATTGGGATTCGAACCGGGAATCCCTAGCGCCGAGAGGAGAACATGCTAACCACTACGCCATGTATTTACATGGTATCAGTAATTCTAATACACAGGAACCGTCAAACACACATCAGCTTTAAAAAGAACTCACATAAGCCGGTCCGCTGCCACTGAGGCCTGTAACGGCATCAATCAGATCCTCCTCCACCTCCGTGCAGAACCCCACACTGGCCATCAACTGCTCCAGGAGCTTGCCGTCCTCCACGTCGGCGTGCGTGCCCGTGGCGTACACCGTGGCTCCCTCGCGCACCACTACAGGGGTGTTGGTCATGCAGCGGATCACCTTTGGGTCTGAGCGGTGCTGCTGCAATTTCTGTCAAGACATGAAACATGAGAGATTAAAAGCCGAGGCATCTTTCTTGTTGTGAGAGTGGAATATTAAAGAAGTGAGAACGTTCTGGGAAAAAAAAAAGAACTATATCTGGTTCCAAGGATCACATCATACGGTCCGTGATATGGACCTTCCTTTAGATTTTATGTACCACATGTTATGTAAATGGGAGGCATGGGGGCTTAGTGGTTGGCATGTTCTCCTCTCAGCACTAAGGATTCCCAGTTCGAATCCCAATCGGGGTGGAGTTTCCATGTTCTCCCCGTGTCCACGTGGGTTTCCTCCGGGTTCTCCGCTTTCCTCCCACAGTCCAAAAACATGGATCAAGTCAATTAAATTCTCCAAGTTGCCCCTTATAGTGTGTGTCTGTGTGAGTGAGTGTGTGCCCAGTGATGGATTGGCGTCCTGTCCTGGGTGTATCTGCCCAGGGTCCGAGACGTTCTCCCCTGGATGGGCATGGGGAGACCCTAATAAGAGGATAAAAGCGGAAGATAATGGATGGATGTTATGTAAATGACAATAAAGTCTCCTTGAATAATTTACTTTGTTCCAAATCATCTTCTGTATAAATTCTCTACTAGTGTCGCTCCAACACTGACCTCTGTTGCCCATTTAAAATATCCAGCATTTGGGAAGGCGGCTTCCTACAGAACCCTGCAACCAGAGTGGTGTAAAAGGAGGGGTCGGCGGCCTCTTTTTAAATCTGAAGAGGATGTGGTTTAATGTCACAGGTGACTAGTTCCATCTCACACCTTCTCGATGGAGCTGATTGTGACTCCAGCAGCGCAGGACACGATCAGGTGCCGGTCCTCGATGTCGGGTCCGATTTCATCCAGGACGAAGGGGATGATGTGAGGTTTGACTGCCAGGAACAGGACATCACTCTTGTGAGCCGTTTCTTTGTTGCTTGTTGTGAAATTCACCCCAAGTTTCTAAAAACGGGAGAAAAGAGCGTGACGTCAAAGCCGTGTTGGGATAAATAAAATCTCACAACACACATACACACTCGACAAGACACTGACCCTGAGCCCAGTTACTGTTGGCAAATCTGTATCTGGAGAACTGGCCGTGATCCGGTGAGCAGCTACCACACCTGAGAGACAGAGAGCGAGAGAGAGAGAGAGAGAGAGAGAGAGAGAGAGAGAATATATAATTGAGAGAGCGGAACGTAAAGTGAATGAGAGACTCAGTTGATATACTCCATCACTCCATCCTGAGATACGAATTTGGAAATAAATGAATAAACGTGTAGTAATCTCATATAAGAAAACACCGCTTTGACCCCATTATCCCCAAAAACCTTCCTCCATCAAACCCCACTTAATTCACCCCCCCCCCCCCCCCACACACACACACACACTCCCACAGCTGTGTGGCAGCAGTCTCACCTGCCGCAGAGAAGCCCTTCACCAAGGCATGAGCCAGCTGTCCTGCTCCAATGAAGCCAACACTCATTTTCTTCTGGCAGACCTGTGGATTACAAACCCCCCAAATATTAAACATTCATTATACCACCAGAGACAGTGCTCCAGTGATACATTTTGCCTACATTCACCCCATCCCTGCAGTGAAACACACCTATACACACACTGAGTGCCTTACCCAAGGGCACTTCAGGCGGAGTATTTAGTGGATTGGAAATCAAACCAGGGACCTTAAGGTCGCAGGGCCGGGTCCCTAACCACAAGCCTACGAGTGCCCAAATTTGTTGTTTGTTAGTATGTGTTGTACTTCTACATTCAGCATCCTGTTAGAACTAATATAGGATTAGAAGGATGATTAACACAAGACTGCAAAACGAGTCAATCTCAGATTATATCCCTGCAAGATAGAGCAATAAGGTTCTACCTAAGGTTCTTGCAGGGGTATAATCTGAGATTGACTGCAAAACCACATATGAGTCAAGATTGAGATGAGATTTTAACCCCGCAAAATAGAGCAATAAGGTTCTACCTAAGGTTCTTGCAGGGGTATAATCTGAGATTGACTCATCGGTGGTTTCGCAGATAACCTCAGATTAAACCCCTGCAAAATAGAGCAATTAGGTTCTACCTAAGGTTCTTGCAGGGGTATAATCTGAGATTGACTGAAAAACCGCTGATGAGTCAATCTCAGATTATACCCCTGCAAAATGGAGCAAGAAGGTTCTACCTAAGGTTCTTGCAGGGGTATAATCTGAGATTGACTGCAAAACCACATATGAGTCAATCTTAGATTTTAACCCTGCAAGAGAGAGCAACAAGGTTCTACCTAAGGTTCTTGCAGGGGTATAATCTGAGATTGACTGCAAAACCACCGATGAGTCGATCTTAAGATTTTAACCCTGCAAGAGAGAGCAATAAGGTTCTACCTAAGGTTCTTGCAGGGGTATAATCTGAGATTGACTCATCAGTGGTTTTGCAGTCAATCTCAGATTATACCCCTGCAAAATAGAGCAATAAGGTTCTACCTAAGGTTCCTGCAGGGGTATAACCTGAGATTGACTCATCAATGGTTTCGCAGATAATCTCAGATTATACCCCTGCAAGATAGAGCAATAAGGTTCTACCTAAGGTTCCTGCAGGGGTATAACCTGAGATTGACTCATCGGTGGTTTTGCAGTCAATCTCAGATTATACCCCTGCAAGAACCTTAGGTAGAAACTTATTGCTCAATCTTGCAGGGTTAAAATCTCATCTCAATCTTGACTCATCAGCGGTTTTGCAGTCAATCTCAGATTATACCCCTGCACAATAGAGCAATAAGGTTCTATCTAAGGTTCTTGCAGGGGTATAATCTGAGATTGACTCATCGGTCGCTTTGCAGTCAATCTCAGATTATACCCCTGCAAGATAGAGCAATTCGGTTCTACCTAAGGTTCTTGCAGGGGTATAATCTGAGATGGACTCATCGGTGGTTTTGCAGTCTGTGTTAAGCAGTGTCTAACAGTGTGCAGAGGGAGTGGACAAAGTGTTTACTTGGAGCAACACAACACAAATCAACACACACACCATCACCACCACCACCACCACAACTGCAGTGCTGAGAATCATCCACCACCCAAACAACACCAACTGACCATTAAAGGACAGAGTAAAGGGGGTTCACAGGGGACTGTATGAGACAGATTACCTACAGCAGAACTATAAATGATCTTTTATTGTTATGTGTTGTAAACAATGTACACAGGATCATACAGCTGGTGCTGTTACTCCGGGATTAAAGCAATGCAGACTATATAAATCACTTAACAGACGAGAAATCATACTAAACAGTTAATTAATTAGTTTAAAGCGTCTACACTAATTAATTCCGCTGTATTAGCTGTTATTACTCCTCTATGACGTCAGGAAGCTCGAGCAACTTTGTAGCATCAGTAGCATCATTAGCGTTATAAATGAAACAACCGACAATAAGCGTTTATCATTGACTTATCTCACCTTTTAAAGTTCCCCTGATAAGATTAGAGTTCTTTTGATGTTTAAAGCCTCGTTTCAGGTTTAGGCAACAAAAGCACCGCTTTCTGACAACGTGGCCGTTTAAGTCTGCCACCCGTACACTAACAAACCCAACAGGCGCAACGACCAATCAGAAGCGAGCGTGATGTGTCTCCAGCCAATTAGATTAGCGCATGCTCGAAGGCGGGCCTTGAGAGTGAGCGGCGCTGTTGCATCATGTTCATGACCAAATATGGAGCGAAGTAGAGTAAAGGTCAAATTGAATTTTAATAACATTAATAGCGAAATAAATTATGTAGAATATAAAATAAAAGAAACACTAAGCCCTTGTAAATGAATAAAATGAATAAATTTATTGTCTAATTTTATTTGTTATTATTACCGATTGTTCATTTACATTCTGTGTCACCTTTAAGTTTAAGTTTACGTACAAAACACCATTTTAATGAATATCCTATTTATTACGTAATTATCTTTAAGTTATAACCTATTTTGGGCACGGTGGCTTAGTGGTTTGCACGTTCGCCCAATCTGGGTGGTGTTTCCATGTTCTCCCCATGTCCGCATGGGTTTCCTCCGGGTTCTCCGGTTTCCTCCCACAATCCAAAAACATGGATCAAGTCAATTGAATTCTCCAGATTGCCCCATATAGAGTGTGTGTGTGAGTAAGTGAGTGTGTGCCCAGCGATGGATTGGCGTCCTGTCCTGGGTGTATCATCCCAGCACCCGAAACGTTCTCCCCTGGATGGGCATGGGGAACCCCACCGCGACCCAAAGAGAGGATAAAGCGGGAGATAATGGATGGAAGGATGGAATAAGCAATATTTTATTTATTTTTATAGTCATTTCATATCCCACATATTCAGATATCCTCCATTTTCTCTAGCGCCTCACACACACTCACTCACACAGACGACATGGGGCAATTTAGATCATCCAAATGACCTTAAATCCATGTTTGTGGACCGTGGGAGGGAACCGAAAAACCTGGATGGAGAAAACCCACACAGACACTGGGAGAACATGGAAACTGAACCTGAATCCCAGCGTGGAGAGGTTGACGTGCTATCCAATAAGCCACCCGGACGGAATATTAAAGGTATAAAAATACTAACCTACCTAAAAAGTCATTTTCCTGCACACAGACGCCAACAGCACCACCAACTGCCTCTGTGCTTTAGGGATCAGGATGTGCGAATCGAGTGAGAATCTGGCCGCCTCTTAAGTTGGATAAGCCGGCACCGCAACTCATGTGTGTCTGCAGCCTGTCAGCCGTGTTCTGCTGCACCGAAGATGATCTTTACAGCCAACAGACTAATTTACATTTGTCATGAGGTTTTAACGAAAACGAATGAATTCCTTCCTAACAACCTGCCTGTTCAAAGAGATCGCTGCGGGCGAATTATAGATCAGAATTCCTTTCGTGGAGATTCATTCATTCATCCATTATCTTCCGCTTTATTCTATATTAGGGTCGCGGGGGGGGTTCCCCATGCCCATCCAGGGGAGAACGTTTCAGGCGCTGGGCAGATACACCCAGGACAGGGTGCCAATCTATCGCTGGGCACACACTCACTCACACGGACACACACATATACACACTCTATATGGGGCAATTTCTTATTTTCTATATATGGAGCAATTTAAAAAAAAATCAAATATATATGGGGCAATTTCTATAATTAATTTCTATATATGGGGCAATTAAAAAAAAATCAAATATATATGGGGCAATTTCTATAATTAATTTCTATATATGGGGCAATTTAAAAAAGAAAACTCAATTGACTTGTTCCATGTTTTTGGACTGTGGGAGGAACCCGGAGAACCCGGAGGAAACCCACGCCGACACGGGGAGAACATGGAAACTCCACCCAGATTGGGATTCGAACTGGGAATCCCTAGTGCTGAGAGGAGAACATGCCAAACACTAAGCCACCGGGCCGCCCCTTTCGTGGAGATTCATTCATTCATTATCTTCCGCTTTATCCTATATTAGGGTCGCGGGGGGGTTCCCCATGCCCATCCAGGGGAGAACGTCTCGGGCGCTGGGCAGATAGGCCCAGGACAGGGCGCCAATCCATCGCTGGGCACAATTGACTTGATCCATGTTTTTGGACTGTGGGAGGACTCACCCGGACCCACGCCGAAAGAACACACTCTATATGGGGCCCTAATTGGAGAACGGCCAACTCAACTAAGCCACCGTGACTTTCGATCCATTCATTTCTTACACTTTATCCTATGTGGGAGGATGCCCATCCGGAGAACCAGGCGCTGGGCAGATAGGCCCAGGACAGGGCCCAATCCACGCTGGGCACACACTCACTCCACCGACACGGGTGGAGAACCCATGGAAACCCACGCCGACAGTGAAACTCCAGTGCTGAGAGGAGAACGTGCTAACCACTAAGCCACCGTGCCGCCCCTTTCGTGGAGATTGTTTTCCCAAATTAGACAGAAATGAAAGAACTGCCATCTGGGAAATACCACTCATACCTTCCCATGACAACAGCGGGGTGTAAAGTTAGGGTCAGACCAAACCAGCTGTCTCATGCTGTCAGCTGGGTAGCATTAGAGCCCCGGGTCGGCCTCAGGGGCCATGCAAAATTAGGCATGAATGATATGCCAGCCATGCAGACAGATTAAATCCTAGACTCAGTGGCGCAATGATTAGGACACTCACCTGACAGCGAGAAGGTCCTGGGTTCGATTCCTGTGTCCACTGTCACGCAGTCCCAACGGGGGTTTCAGGATGTTCTGCAGACTGATGTACTCCAGGGGATGCTGATCTAAGGTGAGACCCGAACCTACAGTAGAGAAGGGAGAGGGATTTTCTGCCTCCATGCATGAGGCTCCAGACTTGTCATCCCACGGGCCGCTGACTCTGGCAGGTGACAATCCCCATACCTTCAGCTCAGAGATGGAGTATGGAGCCTGCGAGGCGGGCATGATGTCCCTATAGTCCAGAGTTTCAACACAGAAACAGGGGTCAGGTCAATTAGTTTAATTCATCTTAGAGCATTATATTCCATCCATCCATTATCTTCTAGGGTCATGGGCGGGGGGGGGGTTCCCCATGCCCATCCAGGGAACAACGTTTTGGGCGCTGGGCAGATACACCCAGGACAGGGCGCCAATCTATCACTGGACACACACTTACTCACACAAACACACTCTATATGGGGCAATTTGGAGAATTCAACTGACTTGATCCATGATTTTGGACTGTGGGAGGAAACAAAGAACCCGGAGGAAACCCACGCGGACACGGGGAGAACATGGAAACTCCACCCAGATGGGGATTCGAACCGGGAATCCCTAGCGCTGAGAGGAGAACATGCCAACCACTAAGCCACCGTGCCACCCCATTAAATTCATTCATTCATTATCTTCCGCTTTATCCTATATTAGGGTCGAGGTGGGGTTCCCCATGCCCATCCAGGAAAGAACGTTTCGGGTTCTGGGCAGATACACCCAGAACAGGGCACCAATCTATCAATGGGCACACATTCACTCACTCACACACACTCTATATGGGGCAATTTGGAGTTTCCTTGATCAATGTTTTTGGACTGTGGGAGGAAACCGGAGAACCCGGAGGAAACCCACGCGGACCCGGGGAGAACATGGAAACTCCGCCCAGATGGGGATTAGAACCGGGAATCCCCAGCACTGAGAGGAGAACATGCTAACCACTAAGCCACCATGCCCCTATTATTATATTATATATCATAATATTATATCATGGGTGGTTCTCAATGCCCATCATGGAAAAATGTTTCCGGCATGGGGCAGATACAGCCCAGGACAGGGTGTCAATCCATTGCCAGGCACACACACTCACACACACACGCTATATGGGGCAATTTAAGGCAGCCAATTAACCTTGAATCCAAATATTTGGAAGGTGGACCCATGAATAGGGAGAACCTTTTTGCAGGCTCATCCCATAGAGACGTGTTCTTGCTCTCGCCCAAACGTCTGCTGATGGTATTGGAGGTTCTTTGCAATCAAGATGACTCCCTGACCGAAAGTTAGGAAAAGGCCAAGTTTGCTACAGAGAGTCCCGCCTGAAATCTTGAAAAACTCAATTAAATCCTTCCTGCGTGGGCACAATGTGCCTCTCTGTGGCCGGCGGAGCGTGCCAACACTCATTGGATGCCACCCTCAAATCCCCTCAGATTTATTAAAAATACAGAAATATATGAATCTGCTCAGTCTAAAAGGGAATTCAGGCGAAACACGGATGACAATTTTATGTCACCGTGATTAGAAAGACTTGGCATGTAGAGGGAGACGCGCCAGGCCAAATCCACAGACTGACAGTTTTTCTTAAGGGGCTCATTTTGATCCAAGAAAAAAAAAAAAAGAGAGAGAGAGAGAGAGAGAGCGAAGGAAAGGGAGAGAGAGGGCAGGAGAGAGAGACATAGAGAGAGAGAGGGGGGAACTTAGGGGAAAGACAGAGATAGAAGGTATTGCACTGAATTTCTCGACTCTGTCCATATCTTTCTAAAACTGCCATGCACTTAGTTAAAAACCACAATACAAAGAGGCCAGAGGAGCCGCGGAGAGTCCGGGGCCGTCGCCGACCGTCCTCACCTTTCCTCAGGTGGGTTGATTTCACAATGCGAGGCTCTCTTTGATGTCGGAGCCTTTAAGGTGGCGAACAGTCGGGAATCTCGCACGGCGCTCGTCTGGAAATCTGGGGGGAATACAAATGAGCCTGTGCATAGAATCAGACGGTGGGTTCATTAGGAACAGTCAGCTTGAATTCGCCAATCAACGCCATGATGGTTAAGAGGTGTGCGCGTGTGTGTGTGTGTGTGTGTGTGTGTGTGTGTGTGTGTGGGGGGGGGGTTATAGGAGTCAAAAAGCAAGCCTTAAACACCCCTTTTCTTCAAACAGCTGATGTAAAAAGCTTTGCATAAATAAAAGAGAAGCATCTTTGCATCTTTCTGGGGATTAAGGCGACGACGTCATGGCTCCTCGTTTTGACAAAGATGCAAACCAGAGCGAGCGCTGCAAACGCAAAGCCTTGGATCCACATCACAGAGTCGGAGTTGGACATGGTGAGCTGGAGGTCGGAGTCTGATTAGGAACTAGAATGAGACGAGAATTAAGACGTGATGAAGAAAAAAAAAACATGACATGTTGGTAAAAAAAAAAAAAAGAAATCCCACCCCCACTGCCCATTCCTCTACACCCCTGCTACATTTTATGTATAATATATATGTGGTTTGCATGTTCTCCTCTCAGCGCTAGGGATTCCCGGTTCGAATCCCCATCTGGGTGGAGTTTCCATGTTCTCCCCGTGTCCACGTGGGTTTCCTCCGGGTTCTCCGGTTTCCGCCCACAGTCCAAAAACATGGATCAAGTCAATTGAGTTCTCCAAATGGCCCCATATAGAGTGTGTCTGTGTGAGTGAGTGTGTGCCCAGCGATAGATTGGCGCCCTGTCCTGGGTGTATCTGCCCAGCGCCCGAAACGTTCTCCCCTGGATGGGTATGGGGAACCCCCCCGCGACCCTAATAGATGATAAAAACGGGAGATAATGAATGGATGGATGGATGGCTATATATATATATATATATATATATATATATATATATATATATATATATATATATATATATATATATATAAATATATAAAGACACTATATACAGTACAAGTCAAAAGTTTGGACATGCCTTCTCTTTGCTCCACGTCCTGTAAAGATGGACTTTGTAGTTCTATAATGACATTCTGTAGTCCATTTGTTTGTGTTCTACAGTACATACTGTGTACTCTGTTCTAATGCTCAGAACTCCAATAGTAGCACCACAGAGCAGGTATTATTTGGTCCTATCCCAGCAGTGTCCCTGAGGTGTTTAAATGAAACTCCAGCAGCACTACTGCACTAGAACCCCCTCACTGCATCAGTGTCACTGCAGAACTGACAATAAACAATCCACCACCCAAATTCTACCTGTTCTGTGATGTGCAGACCAATAGAGAACAGAGAGCCAACAGGGGACTCAGTGGTTAGCATGTTCTCCTCTCAGCACTGGGGATCCAGGTTCTCCCTGTGTCTGTGTGGGTTTCCTCCCACAGTCCAAAAACATGGATTCAAAGTGAATCGGCTGCTCCAAATTGCCCCTATATAATGTGTCTATGTGAGTTTGTGCCCAGCGATGGATTGGCGCTGTATCTACCCAGCACTCCAAATGCTCTTTCGTGGTGGAACCTCCTCCTGGTAAAGGATAAAGCTGAAGATAATAGATGGATGGATGTAAACACTGTAGATTTTGTGTTTAATAAACACAGTGAGCTCATGGTTCCTATGCCCAAATCCTTTAGACGATCAAACTAATAACATCCTAATAATATTCTAGCCGATAATCTGAAGATATAAAGTTGTCCCTCTTTTCTTTGGTGAACAGAAGGGTCGGATCCTGAAATGTCAGAATTTTACAAATGTGCTGCCGAGCATCTGTGCGCTTGTTTGTGTATCTAAGTGTCTGAGCATCTGTGCAGTCCTTTATGACTGACAGCATAATTCGTTTCCATTTCCAAATTTAATCAAACTCGGCATATCTGCCCTGAATGTTCACAGCGAGCTGCAAGCTCCTCATTTTGATCCCCAAACCATTGTGTGTGAAGTTTGCATGTTCTCCCCCCCCATCCTCATCTGCATCCGTTTCCTCTCATAGTCCTAAGACATGTAGGTCAGGGAAACCGGAGCTACAAAATTGCCCCTGAGCAGGGATCTGCATGCGTCTGTGTGTGTGCAGACCGGTGTGGCTGCATGTCCAGGGGACGTTACTCTGCCGTTTGCCCGAGGAGTGCTGGGATAGGTCCTAATAAAGATTAGGCACTTGGAAAATGAGGAAATTAGTAAATGACAAGCTCCATGTAAGAAATGAGGGCTCGGTAGCTCAGTGGTCAGGGTGTTGGGCTATCAATCTGAAGGTTGGGGGTTCTAATTCCAGGTCCACCTAAGTTACCAGTGTGGGTCCTTGAGCAAGACCCTTAACCCTCATTGCTCCAGGGATGCTGTGATGAACCCTGTGCTCACCTTGTAAGTCGCTTTGGATAAAAGCGTCCAATAAATGACCAAATGTAATAATTCATACATCCATTATCTTCCGCTTTATCCTCTATTAGGGTCGGGGGGGGGGGGGGGTTCCCCATGCCCATCCAGGGGAGAACGTCTCGGGCGCTGGGCAGATACACCCAGGACAGGGTGCCAATCCATCGCTGGGCACACACTCACTCACACAGACACACTCTATATGGGGCAATTTTCATTCATTCATTATCTCCCACTTTATCCTCTATTAGGGTCGCGGTGGGGTTCCCCATGCCCATCCAGGGGAGAACGTTTCGGGCGCTGGGGCAGATAGACCCAGGAAACAGGGACCAATCCATCGCTGGGCACACACTCATCTCACACAACACACACTCTATATGGGGCAATTTGGAGAATTCAATTGACTTGATCCATTATGTTTTTTTTTTTTTTTTTATTGGACTGTGGGAGGAAAACCGGAGAACCACGGAGGAAACCCACGCGGACCACTGGGGAGCGAACATGGAAACTCCACCCAGATGGGGATTCGAACCGGGAATCCCTAGCACTGAGAGGCGAACGTGCCAACCACTAAGCCACCGTGCCGCCATGGGGCAATTTGGAGAATTCAATTGACTTGATCCATGTTTTTGGACTGTGGGAGGAAACCGGAGAACCCAGAGGAAACCCACGCAGACACGGGGAGGGACCAAATGTAATGTAAATCCTTTCATTCATTATCTCCCGCTTTATCCTCTATTAGGGTCGCGGTGGGGTTCCCCATGCCCATCCAGGGGAGAACGTCTCGGGCGCTGGGCAGATACACCCAGGACAGGGCGCCAATCCATCGCTGGGCACACACTCACTCACACAGACACACTCTATATGGGGCAATTTGGAGAATTCAATTGACTTGATCCATGTTTTTGGACTGTGGGAGGAAACCGGAGAACCCGGAGGAAACCCACGCGGACACGGGGAGGGACCAGATGTAATGGAAATATCAATGGAATTCAGGTGTTTGAACAGACACTCACCAGTCCTGGTCCTCGCAGGCCCTCAGAATGCATCTGTGCTTGGACATCTCCCTGAAGACTTTGGGACGTGGACTCGGTTCTGAGCGAGTGTGCCGATGCGACGGCGGTGTGTGCGGATGATTCACCGTGACAGGCGGGTACTATTCTCGTTCCTACCCAGAAGCCCCGTGCACCGGAGTCGGCTGGGTCCTGATGGACAGCTGTCTCGGCTGATCTGGCTCAGATGCCGCGCTCGGCGCCGCACAGAGGTGGGCAGGAAGCATAACGCGATCACATACACAGTCTGCAAATACAAAGAGGAACATGCCACTGGCACTTTACTCCACTGACTCTAAAGGGAAGCGATGGGTCTCATGGGAAACCTGTACTTATGCACGCGCACACACACACACACACACACACACACACACACACACACACACAACAACACAAAAAAAAAACAAAAAAAACCACACCGAATCTGCCAGACTGTTGGTGTCTGAGCCGAACAAATGATTTGAATATGTCTCGGGCCTTAAGCAGCCCTGCAGCATGCTGGAAAGTCGTCACCGTGGTCTGCGCCTGCTCAGTAGGGGTGTCTTCAACTAAGGATTTTCATAGTCGAATCTGATTCGTCAGATTTTCCCTATAGTCGACTGATAGTCGAATCAGTTAAAATTTCACCACAAGATGGCGCTATAAGCATGGTTTTTAAAAAAAAATTTTTTTTTAATATTTTACTTGCTTTTCTAACAAAAGAAAACCTTTATTTTCCCCTATAGTCGACTGATAGTCGAATCAGTTAAAATTTGACCACAAGATGGCGCTATAAGCGTGGTTTTTAAAAAAAATATATATTTTTTTAAATTTTACTTGTTTTTCTAACAAAAGAAAACCTTTACAACAGGTAAAATATTTTTTTTATATTTTAATTGTTTTTCTAACAAAAGAAAACCTTTTTTTTCCCTGTAGTCGACTGATAGTCGAATCAGTTAAAATTTCACCACAAGATGGCGCTATAAGCTTGTTTTTTAAAAATATATATATTTTTTTATATTTTACTTGTTTTTCTAACAAAAGAAAACCTTTACAACAAGTAAAAATTTTTTTTTTATATTTTACTTGTTTTTCTAACAAAAGAATACCTTTTTTTTCCCTATAGTCGACTGATAGTCGAATCAGTTAAAATTTCACCACAAGATGGCGCTATAAGCGTGGTTTTAAAAAAATATATATATTTTTTTATATTTTATATTTTTTTATCTAACAAAAGAAAACCTTTTTTTTTGTTTTTCTAGAAATTAGGATGATTTTATTTGACAAAAGGCTATATACATAACGAAAACAAAGACATTTCATGTAAATACGAATGCTTAGCAGCAGCCATGAGCACCCCCATGTGGTCAAAATGGTACATTCGACTATGAGGTTCATAGTCGACTACGGTTCTCCGAATCGAATCGTCGAATCAGCGAATATTGCAGCTCACCCCTACTGCTCAGCAATCACGGATTAAGCCGTTCTGTGTGGAGAACCACCTCAGGGGTCTGCACAGGTACTTATACATCGGACCGCGGGAGCAAATCAGCGCTCTCGCTCTCCCATTTTCTGCATCCCTGAACTCTTTAATAGGGAAGGAGGGGTCGGGAGGGCACGAGGAACGAGACGGGGAGCGACGGGGGAAGCGAGAAAGTGATGGGCGAGAGAACCGACGGTGGGGAGGAGAGAGAACGCAAAGCCAAGCAAAAAGATTTTAGAGACAGGCTGGAGAAGAAGGAAAAAAAAAAAAAAAATGGAAGCGATTATCAACATCAGCAAGTCAGCAATCTCATCCTGCGCTTGTGTTATCAGTAAGCACCTTTAGGAGAGGATGTGCTGGCGGTTGGATACACCCCCCCCACACCCCACACACACCAGACACACACTTTTCAACTTTACATCACACTAACTCCAACACTGTGCACTTTAATATATGTATATATAAACAGAAATATATGTTCCCTCAAGGCAGAGCACTGTGTCCTGGGTAGAACCACAGAGCAGGGATTATTGGGTGGGGGCATTGTTCCTACCCCAGCAGTGTCACTGAGGTGTTTAAATGCTGCACTAGAACCCCCTCACTGCATCAGTGTCATTGCAGAACTGACAAACAATCCACCACACAAAATCTAGTACAGTAGTTTGTGTTCTACAGTACATACTGTGTACTCTGTCCTAATGGTCAGAACCCCAATAGTAGCACCACAGAGCAGGGATTATTTGGTGGAGGCATTATTCCTATCCCAGCAGTGTCAGCATCAGTGTCACTGCAGAACTGACCATAAACAATCCACCACCCAAATTCTACCTGTTCTGTGATGGAGAACCAACAGGGGACTAACAAACACACAGATGGACTACAGTCTGTAATTGTAGAACTACAAAGTCCATCTATATGGTAAGTGGAAGAATACAATAGCAGTCAGATGTTTGGCCACGCCCCCTTTTTTTCTCCACTTTGTAGTTCTCCAATTCCATTCTGTAGTCCATCTGTTTCTGTTCTAATGGTCAGAACCCCAATAGTAGCACCACAGAGCAGGGATTATTTGGTCCTATCCCAGCAGTGTCCCTGAGGTGTTTAAATGAAACTACAAGCAGCACTGCGGCACTAGAACCCCCTCACTGCATCAGTGTCACTGCAGAACTGACTATAAACAATCCACCACCCAAATTCTACCTGTTCTGTGATGGAGAACCAACAGGGGACGAACAAACACAGAACACAGATGGACTACAGTCTGGAATTGTAAGACTCCAGTCACTCTGGGAATCATCCATTACCATATATGGTGGTTCTGACCAAATAAAGACGTTTACATAAATATGTATAGACTCCAGTCACTCTGGGAATCATCCATTACCATATATGGTGGTTCTGACCAAATAAAGACGTATACATCTCTATGTATAGAGAGCAATAAACTACACTGGGTAATTCTGAAAGTAGAACTAACAAAGTGGAAAATAGATGTGGAAACAAGGAGGTAGGTGTTTCCTGTAACTTTTTTTTTTTTTCTATAACTAATATGCTCACTGCGGTCCTTGTGTGATGTCATAATGCTGCACAATTGCCATCATCAGCCTCAAACACTGTCCAAAGTACAGTCTGTCTCCTCGGATACAGGTAATGTACGATGATGGACCAGCCGATTTGATGAGGCCGTCCCATCCACTGCGTACACAGCCATCACGAAGGACGCTGAAGGATGATGGACGACGCTTTTAAAGCCGTTTACATGTTCAACCGGCCAAGAGGGATAAGAGACTATAACTAATAGCTGCTTCAGAAGGGCAGCGGCAGATGAACAGATCAGCAATCTATGATTCGAAAGTGGGAGAGAGAGAGAGAGAGAGAGAGAGAGAGAGAGAGAGAGAAGAAAATGAAGAGCTAAGGAAAAATCTGCCGATCCTCACTGTGTGGAGCTGAGCTGGCAGGATCAGTGGACGTGGCCTCTCGAAAAACCTGCTGACAGAGCGAGTCCGTAACCAGCTGGCAGAGGGGACTGCAGACCCTTAGGATGCACAGGGGGATAGTTAAGCATGACCAAAAAAAAATTATAATAATAATAATAATAATACAAGGGCGTGTGTCAGATTTGAAGGGGGCAATTATTACAATCATGAACGATCCAAAACACCGAACAGGTCCGGTTATTAATCATCATGGTTCCACCCAGTGGACATCCATCCATCATCTTCCGCTTTATCCTCTATTAGGGTCGCGGTGGGGTTCCCCATGCCCATCCAGGGGAGAACGTTTCGGGCGCTGGGCAGATACACCCAGGACAGGGCGCCAATCTATCACTGGGCACACACTCACTCACACAGACACACTCTATATGGAGCAATTTGGAGAATTCAATTGACTTGATCCATGTTTTTGGACTGTGGGAGGAAATGGGAGAACACGGAGGAAACCCACGCGGACACGGGGAGAACATGGAAACTCGAACAGGGAATCCCTAGTGCTGAGAGGCGAACGTGCTAACCACTAAGCCACCGTGCCGCCCCTCGTTTTATTATTATTATTATTATTATTGTTATTATTATTATTATTCATACATTCATTATCTCCAGCTTTATCCTCTATTAGGGTCGTGGGGGGGTTCCCCATGCCCATCCAGGGGAGAACGTTTCGGGCGCTGGGCAGATACACCCAGGACAGGGTGCCAATCTATCGCTGGGCACACACACACTCACTCACTCACACAGACACACTCTATATGGGGCAATTTGGAGAACTCACTGGACTTGATCCATGTTTTTGGACTGTGGGAGGAAAGCGGAGAACCCGGAGGAATCCCACGTGGACACGGGGAGAACATGGAAACTCGAACCGGGAATCCCTAGTGCTGAGAGGCGAACGTGCTAACCACTAAGCCACCATGCCACCCCTCTTTTTATTATTATTATTATTATTATTATTATTTTTTCAAAGCACCTACAGTATGTTTCTACGACTCAGCACAATTAATGTAAGCAGAATGAGGTTCTAGGCAACAGAATTTTTACTTTGAAAGCGGTGGGGGACATGCCAGGGCTGGGCACACACTCACTCACACAGACACACACTATATGGGGCAATTTGGAGAATCCAATTGACCTTGATCCATGTTTTTGGACAGTGGGAGGAAACCGGAGAACCCGAGGAAATTCAGATTGGGATTCGAACGGGAACCCTCAGCACTGAGAGGAGAACATGCTAACCACTTTTTGCCGTTGTTGTCCATCTGGCGCCAAAACGAACGTTCGAATGATTGCAAATAAATAAAGGCTGTAAATATAAGTCATCGCTGGGGATCCAGGGGGCGGCATGGTGGCTTAGTGGTTGGTCATGTTCTCCTCTCAGCAGTAGGGATTCCCGGTTCGAATCCCCATCTGGGTGGAGTTTCCATGTTCTCCCTGTGTCCACGTGGGTTTCCTCCGGGTTCTCCGGTTTCCTCCCACAGTCCAAAAACATGGATCAAGTCAATTGAATTCTCCATATTGCCCCATATAGAGTGTTTCTGTGTGAGTGAGTGTGTGCCCAACAATAGATTGGCGTCCTGTCCTGGGTGTATCTGCCCAGCGCCCGAAACGTTCTCCCCTGGATGGGCATGGGGACCCCCCCCCGCGACCCTAATAGAGAATAAGATAATGAATGAATGAATGGGGATCTAGGTTCCAAGCCCGATCTGATTGGAGTTTCCATGTTCTCCCTGTGTTCCTGTGGGCTTCCTTCTGGTTCTCCGGTGTCCTCCCACAGTCCAAAAACATGGATTCAAGTTGAGTGGGGTGTTCGAAATTGCCCCTATATAGTGAATTCACACCCAGTGAAAAAAAAATTACATATACACACATATATATATATATATATATATATATATATATAAAAAGTGGGCGGCACAGTGGTTTAGTGGTTGGCACGTTCTCCTCTCAGCACTAGGGATTCCCGGTTCAAAGTTTCCATGTTCTCCCCGTGTCTGCGTGGGTTTCCTCCAGGTTCTCCGGTTTCCTCCCACAGTCCAAAAACATGGATCAAGTCAATTGAGTTCTCCAAATTGCCCCATATAGAGTGTCTGTGTGAGTGAGTGTGTGCCCAGCGATGGATTGGCGTCCTGTCCTGGGTCTATCATGCCCAGGGCATGTGGAACCCCACCGCGACCCTAATAGAGGATAAAGCGGAAGATAATGAATGAATGAATGAATATATATAAAATGCAAATCAAATACTGTCTTCATCCCACAGTCCCGCTTTAGAACCAGGCTGAGGAGAGAGGAGAGACTTTTGAGGCTCCATTAGGCAGATGCAGCCGTGGATGGATCAGGTTTCAGGGTTGAACTGCACACGAGTCAGACTAAAAAAAGAGCAGGTCAGGAATTTAATCAGTAATAATGATCATTCTGACAAAAAACAGAACTCGAGAATCAAATCAACTACAAACCACCAAACAGCGTGTACATACTGAATAGAATAGAATAGAATAGAATAGAATGTCTTATAAAAACTCTAATGTATTCAACGGTATTCATGCAGTTCATTTTTTCAACACACAAATAATTAAGAAATCATCCTTCATACAAAAACATAAAAAGAATACAAAATATGAAAAGTCAAATCAAAGATATATAAAATAAATTAAATTAATAATTTACTGCTAGATAGTAATAAATAACACTGTAACCATGATGGGGCGGCATCTCAGCGGTAGGGATTCCCGGTTCGAATCCCAATCTGGGTGGAGTTTCCATGTTCTCCCCGTGTCCGCGTGGGTTTCCTCCGGGTTCTCCGGTTTCATCCCACAGTCCAAAAACATGGATCAAGTCAATTGAGTTCTCCAAAAATTGCCCCATATAGAGTGAGTTTGTGTGTGTGAGTGAGTGTGTGCCCAGCGATAGATTGGCGTCCTGTCCTGGGTCTATCTGCCCAGCGCCTGAGACGTTCTCCCCTGGATGGGCATGGGGAACCCCCCCGCGACCCTAATAGAGGATAAAGCGGAAGATAATGAATGAATGAATTTAAAAATCGGGCCAAAACCTTGAATATGGTTTGCAACCCTGTGGTTAAAGTGGCCTACCACCTCTTTTTAACCAACCCTGCAGCAGAGAGGAGCCCGTTTCCAGCCTTCTGTGATACTTCCCCGAACCAGACACCCACCCACCAGACACCCAGGAATCCTCTGGATTGGTTCAGTTATTTTAAATAAAAAAGTATTGATTTAATATTGGGCGGCCCAGCGCCCGAAACGTTCTCCCCTGGATGGGCATGGGGAACCCCCCCGCGACCCTAATAGAGGATAAAGCGGAAGATAATGAATGAAGAAGAATAATAATAAAAAGAGGGGTGGCACGGTGGCTTAGTGGTTAGCATGTTCTCCTCTCAGCTCTAGGGATTCCCGGTTCGAATCCCAATCTGGGTGGCGTTTCCATGTTCTCCCCGTATCCGCGTGGGTTTCCTCCGGGTTCTCCGCTTTCCTCCCACAGTTCAAAAACATGGATCAAGTCGATTGAATTCTCAAAATTGTCCCATATAGAGTGTCTATGTGTGTGAGTGTGTGCCCAGCGATGGATTGGCGCCCTGTCCTGGGTGTATCTGCCCAGCGCCCGAAATGTTCTCCCCTGGAAGGGCATGGGGAACCCCCCCCCCACCGGCGACCCTAATAGAGGATGAAGCAGAAGATAATGAATGAATGAATGAATAATAATAATAATAAAAAGAGGGGCGGCACGGTGGCTTAGTGGTTAGCATGTTAGGGATTCCTGGTTCGAATCCCCATCTGGGAGGAGTTTCCATGTTCTCCCCGTGTCTGCGTGGGTTTCCTCCGGGTTCTCCGCTTTCCTCCCACAGTCCAAAAACATGGATCAAGTCGATTGCATTCTCAAAATTGCCCCATATAGAGTGTGTCTGTGTGAGTGAGTGAGTGAGTGAGTGAGGGCGCCCTGTCCTGGGTGTATCTGCCCAGCGCCCGAGACGTTCTCCCCTGGATGGCCATGGGGAACCCCCCCACGACCCTAATAGAGGATAAAGCGGGAGATAACGAATGAATGAATGAATGATTTCATATTTAATGGACCCACAAGGAAAGCAACGAGAAATGAGAGTGAGTCCTCTACACACGCAGCCGGCGCGTGGTGGCGGCGCGGGCCTTTTGGGAACAGCGGAGGTCGGCGACGTACAGCGCCAGGTTGAGGAAGCAAAACACGGTGACGATGAGCTGGCTGTCCCACGCGCACTTCCCTCCGGGGCAGCCCTGGGGCCTGAGGGGCGCGCCGTACTTCCGATCGAAGCACATGATGGGCCACGTCACGGCGGCGCTGACGTACAGCAGCACGGCGGCGAAGGTGTACAGCGCCACGAAGCGTTCCAGGGGCAGCCCGAGGACGGCGGTCCGGCCGCACACGCTCAGCAGCACCACAAGGGCGGTCACGGCGAAGCACGCCGCGACCAGGGCGATACGGAAGTTCCGCGGCTCGCAGTCCTTATACGGGCAGTCGAGCCTCACGAAGTAAACGGGGTACACGACGGAGGCCGTGAGATACAACAGGGCGGACAGGGCGGCCAGGGCCACGGTCAGGTTGTCCCAGGATACGTGGAGACACTGATTTAGGCGCGTCACCTCGAGAGCGAAGATCAGAACCGAGACGGCGAAGCAGGAGCACCACGCCGCCATGCAGAACGTCCCGTAGAAGCCACCGAAGCCGGCGCGGTGAACCACCAAGGAGATGACCGTGCATCCGAGCGCAAGCTGGGACAGACGGACGGCGCCGGAGACGGACAGCACGGCGGCCTTGTCCAGATAAGGGCCACTCTGCTGGTTCATCCCAGCGTTCTCGTGGTTCCTTCAAAGATCAGAACTGTTGACGGCGTTGACCAGGTGATGACCCGGCGTCTCGTGTCGCTTGCAGAACGTTCCTCAGAACCTCGGTCCTCCGGAAAAATCCCTTTTCTCGCTCAAGGACAGGCCAAGGAGGACAATTTTTAGCCTTGTTTTGGGAACGGTCACAACAAAACCCCGTCGAGCTGCCCACAAACCCGTTCAAACCGGAATCCCTTCTGATCTACCATCTGATCGGTTCCCGGACCAAACGTGAGGATTACAGGAATCCCCAACCTGTCACGGCTTCTCTGTCCAGCTCCGGGACGGCGGCGTGGCAGAACGTCCTCGGGACCGGCTCGGCAGCAGAACCCCAAGTCCGTGCGGATGAACCGGAGCTCTGGAGGGATCTCTGGATCGTCTCGCTAACACTCCAGACTCTAAGACTCGAACCATGTGCCCATGTGCCGGACTGCGCCAGAATGAAGACGCGTGGACGACGAGGGAAAGTTATTTGGGCGGGGACACGGGGGGGGCATGTCTGAGGCTTGGTATGTGGGGCATGAGGCACCTGATCCCAACATTGTTGGGGGAATTGAGCAGACTTGGGTTATAAATAGAGACGCAAGACGAATTCCCCGTATAGATGGAGATGTTCTATGGGAGGACGGGGGTGCAGGTCGCACTCTGACACAACAGGCTCAGGATTCCACGACTTCAGACAGATGGCTGCGGAGAAAACACCTGCACAGAGAGCTGGAACAGGTGCAGCGGGGGGACGGGTTCAGGACAGGAATTCCGTCCCCGTCAGCTGGGATTTTCTTTTTCGGATTTCTTAAGCCGTTCACCTGGAATTTCCTTTTTTTTTCCCCCATTGGGAACGTCTGAGAACGGACCTTTAAGAGCTTATTTTTAACCAGCTATTTATTATCTCCCACTTCGGGTCGCGGAGGGGTTCCCCATGTCCATCCAGAGGAGAGAACGTTGGGCACAGGGCAGATACAAACAGAACAGGGCGCCAATTCATCACTGGGTGCACGCTTACTCACACACCTATAGGGGCAATTTATCATTCATTCATTATCTTCCGCTTTATCCTCTATTAGTGTCACGGGGATGGTTCCTCATGCCCATCCAGGGGAGAACGTTTCGGGCGCTGGGCAGATACACCCAGGACAGGACGCCAATCTATCACTGAACACACACACTCACATAGACACACTCTATATGGGGCAATTTGGAGAACTCAATTGACTTGATCCATGTTTTTGGACTGTGGGAGGAAACTGGAGAACCCCATACAATATGGGGAGGACATGAAAACTCCACCGGGATTTGAACCTGCTGAGAGGAGAACATGCCAACCACCACACCGCCCACATAGTAGTAGAGCATTAAGCTGAAGATAATGAGATCAGGGGCGGCACGGTGGCTTAGTGGTTGGCATGTTCTCCTCTCAGCGCTAGGGATTCCCGGTTCGAATCCCCATCTGGGTGGAGTTTCCATGTTCTCCCCGTGTCCGCGTGGGTTTCCTCCGGGTTCTCCGGTTTCCTCCCACAGTCCAAAAACATGGATCAAGTCAATTGAGTTCTCCAAATTGCCCCATATACAGAGTGTGTCTGTGTGAGTGAGTGAGTGTGTGCTCAGCGATAGATTGGCGTCCTGTCCTGGGTGTGTCTGCCCAGCGCCCGAAACGTTCTGCCCTGGATGGGCATGGGGAACCCCCCCCCATATATACATATACACACACACACACACACACACACGACCTTCACAGGTTGCCAGTTTTACCTATAGCTTAACGTTTAAAACCCTCGTTAAGCTGTCACTGCCCTCTAGCGTCTGTTTTGCAAAAGGTGCCGTTTGCAATTGAATTTCCAACGTTAATGTGATTTTTAAGATCTTAAAAATCAATTAATACAATTTATTAATAACAGAACCCCTGATTAATCCCGTTATCAGATCCCCTGAGCAAGATGGCGAAGGAAACGCCAGCTCAGCGAACCTGACGTAAACATCAATTCCAAAATACAGGTGATTGCTGCCATCTTGTGGACAAACACAATAACTACATGTATTAAACCGCTTTACCAGAAAGTTCTTTCTTAAATATATATGATAAATTATTTATCTCAATTTAATATCGGGATTTACAAGTTGTGCCCCACAGTTTAGTACTAAATAATGCCTCGTTATCTTTTTTACATTGATATACATTTTTATTTGTAATAGATTCATACATTATCTTCTGCTTTATCCTATATTAGGGTCGCGGTGGGGTTCCCCATGCCCATCCAGGGGAGAACGTTTCGGGTGCTGGGCAGATACACCCAGGACAAGGAGCCAATCTATCGCTGGACACACACTCACTCACACATACACACTTTATATGGGGCAATTTGGAGAACTCAATTGAAAGTCCATGTTTTTGGACTGTGGGAGCAAACCAGAGAACCCAGAGGAAACCCACGCAGACATGGGGAGAACATGGAAACTCCACCCAGATTGGGATTCGAACCGGGAATCCCTAGTGCTGAGAGGAGAACATGCCAACCACTAAGCCACCGTGCCGCCCCTCTTTTTATTATTATTATTCATTCATTCATTATGGAGGAAACCCACGCAGACACGGGGAGAAGAGAACATGCATATATACAGTATATCCTGTAATGTAACATGCATATAGTATAAACTAATTTCCACATAACGTGAGATCTGATTTCAGGTGCCTGACTGATTGCAGTCTTTTTGCCTCAGTCTTGTTGTTCCAGTGCAGCTGCTGAAAGGCTGACCGGTGAACACGGAACCTGCTTAATTACATCCTCCAGAATGACTCACTCAGAAGAGAACCTCATGTCTGAAGGCATTTCCATCATTCTATGAACTTTCCTCCGGGTTCTCCGGTTTCCTCCCACAGTCCAAAAACATGGATCAAGTCAAGTGAATTCTCCAAATTGCCCCATATAGAGTGTGTTTGTGTGAGTGAGTGTGTGCCCAGCGATGGATTGGTGTCCTGTTCTGGGTCTATCTGCCCAGCGCCCGAAACGTTCTCCCCTGGATGGGCATGGGGAACCCCACGACCCTAATAGAGGATAAAGCGGGAGATAATAAAAGAATGAATGAATAATTTTTCCTTATACTTGTAAACATTGCGTTCTGCAGTTGTGGGGATGTTGTTCTCTCAGCAGTACCCCAGTTCTAGGTGATGTGACAATAAAAATCCTTGAATGTCTGCTGAGCTGAATGTTTCACAAAACCCCAGTTTCACTCTCCAGTCTCCCTACCCTGCACTTTACCTGAAGGAAACGAGGATTTTAAAGCACAGCCTTCATGATTAACGCCTGCTTTTCTCCGCTCCTCGGTCAGAACCTCCTCCCAGGATGCAACACTGCAGTGTTTAAATTACAGACACCTGCAGGAGCTCCATCATCTGAACCATGACGGCGAGGAGAGCCTTCAAGACTGATGGAATCCAAACTCCCTGAATAGAAAACAACAACAAAGAGAGAGAGAGAGTGAGAGAGAGGGGGGGGGGAGTGAGCGCACTAAATATGAGAGAGAGAGAGAGGGGGGGGGAGAGAGCGAGAGTGAGAGCACTGAATGAGAGAGAGAGAGAGAGAGAGAGAGTGAGAGAGAGCACTGAATGAGAGAGAGAGCACCGAATGAGAGAGAGAGAGAGTGAGAGAGAGCACTGAATGAGAGAGTGAGAGAGAGAGAGCACTGAATGAGAGAGAGAGCGAGAGAGAGTGAGAGAGCACTGAATGAGAGAGAGAGAGAGAGAGAGAGCACTGAATGAGAGAGAGAGAGCACTGAATGAGAGAGAGAGAGAGAGCACTGAATGAGAGAGAGAGAGAGAGCACTGAATGAGAGAGAGAGCGAGAGCACTGAATGAGAGAGAGAGCGAGAGCACTGAATGAGAGAGAGAGAGAGCGAGAGCACTGAATGAGAGAGAGTGAGAGAGAGAGAGCACTGAATGAGAGAGAGAGAGAGAGAGAGAGCACTGAATGAGAGAGAGAGAGCACTGAATGAGAGAGAGAGCACTGAATGAGAAAGAGAGAGAGAGCACTGAATGAGAGAGAGAGAGAGAGAGCACTGAATGAGAGAGAGAGAGCACTGAATGAGAGAGAGAGCGAGAGCACTGAATGAGAGAGAGAGCGAGAGCACTGAATGAGAGAGAGAGCTAGAGCACTGAATGAGAGAGAGTGAGAGAGAGAGAGCACTGAATGAGAGAGAGACTGAGAGAGAGTGATAGAGCACTGAATGAGAGAGAGAGTGAGAGAGAGCACTGAATGAGAGTGAGAGAGAGCACTGAATGAGAGAGAGAGCAATGAGAGAGAGAGTGAGAGCACTGAATGAGAGAGAGAGTGAGAGAGCACTGAAAGAGAGTGAGTGAGTGAGGGAGAGAGAGAGCACTGAATGAGAGAGAGAGAGCACTGAATGAGAGAGAGAGAGAGAGAGAGAGAGAGAGAGCACTGAATGAGAGAGAGTGAGAGAGAGAGCACTGAATGAGAGAGAGAGAGAGAGAGAGAGAGAGAGCACTGAATGAGAGAGAGAGAGAGAGAGAGCACTGAATGGATGAGTGTTTGCAGATGACAGTAGGATTCAGGTAAATAAATCCCATCATGACTGAACACAGAGCTTCTTTTTTTTACATTTCAAAATGAAACTAAATAAATCTTACAGAACGCAGCACAATACGGCCCATTATTTTTCGGGGGGGTGAGGGGGGGGGGGGGGGGTTAGTCGGGGTGGATGTTTTATCAGGAGCACTCAGCCGTAACCTCTTCCACGGTCACCTGCACATGGGCCTCGAGTTCACCCAGCAGGTGCGTGCAGCATGTGCCCTTTCTGCACCACTCCCACCGGCGCTTCAAAGGCCTGAGCACAGCTGGAAGTAATTAGGGGGCTGGATGGGGATGGAGAATGGGAAGAGCAGGGCATGGAGGGGCGGTCAGCTAGTTAAGGAATGACAAGTGCCAGGAGCACCAGGCTACCCCCTCTGGATGCTTTGAAGTCGGCCTCAGATGGGCAGCAGAGGAGCAGAGTTACTAAAAGGAGAACCCGAGCGCGCGGGGAGAACATCAAAGCCACCTGAATAATATGTGCAACTGAGAGCGGCTAAAGGGAACTTGGCTGAAGGACGGTTCCCATCCCATCTGGCATGTCCCCCAAACGCTTTAAAGTTGCCTAGAACCTCATTCTGCTGCCATTACTTGTGCTGAGTCGTAAAAACATACTGTAGGTGCTTTGAAGAAATAATAATAATAATAATAATAATAATAATAATAATAAGGCACAGTGGCTTAGTGGTTGGCACGTTCGCCTCTCAGCAGTAGGAATTCCCGGTTCGAGTTTCCATGTTCTCCCCGTGTCCGCGTGGGTTTCCTCCGGGTTCTCCGGTTTCCTCCCAGTCCAAAAACATGGATCAAGTCAATTGAGTTCTCCAAATTGCCCCATATAGAGTGTGTCTGTGTGCCCAGTGATAGATTGCCCCCCTGTCCTGGGTGTATCTGCCCAGCGCCCGAAATGTTCTCCCCTGGATGGGCATAGGGAACCCCCCCCTTCCCGCGACCCTAATAGAGGATAAAGCGGAAGATAATGAATGAATGAATAATAATAATAATAATAATAATAAAAAGAGGGGCGGCACAGTGGCTTAGTGTTTAGCATGTTCTCCTCTCAGCACTAGGGATTCCCGGTTCGAATCCCCATCTGGGTGGAGTTTCCATGTTCTCCCCATGTCCGCATGGGTTTCTTCCGGGTTCTCTGGTTTCCTCCCACAGTCCAAAAACATGGATCAAGTCAATTGAGTTCTCCAAATTGCCCCATATAGTGTGTCTGTCTGTGTGAGTGAGTGTGTGTTCAGTGATAGATTGGCGCCCTGTCCTGGGTGTATCTGCCCAGCGCCCGAAATGTTCTCCCCTGGATGGACATGGGGAACCCCCCGCGACCCTAATAGAGGATAAAGCGGAAGATAATGAATGAATGAATAATAATAATAATAATAATAAAAAGAGGGGCGGCACGGTGGCTAGAATGTTCTCCTCTCAGCACTAGGGATTCCCGGTTCGAATCCCCATCTGGGTGGAGTTTCCATGTTCTCCCCATGTCCGCATGGGTTTCCTCCGGGTTCTCTGGTTTCCTCCCACAGTCCAAAAACATGGATCAAGTCAATTGAGTTCTCCAAATTGTCCCATATAGTGTGTCCGTGTGAGTGAGTGTGTGTTCAGTGATAGATTGCCCCCCTGTCCTAGGTGTATCTGCCCAGCGCCCGAAACGTTCTCCCCTGGATGGGCATGGGGAACCCCCCCCGACCCTAATAGAGGATAAAGCGAAAGATAATGGATGAATAATAAAAAGAAACTTGCTCACTGTTAAATAATACACAAAAATACACAATATGATGAGAAGTATTAAGACTGACCCTCAAGGTGGCACGGTGGTGTAGTGGTTAGTATGTTCTCCTCTCAGTGATGGGGATCCTGATCTGGATGGAACGTCCAGGTTCTCATCGTGTCCGCGTGGGTTTCCTCCGGATTCCTCTCACAGGCCAAAAACATGGATTGAAGGTGAATTGGATGCTCTAAATCGCCCCATCTAAATTCCCCCCTATATAACGTGTAGGTGAGTGTACTGTACTAAGCGTATCTGCCCAGCACCTGAAACATTCTCCTCTAGAATGGCAGTTATCCTGATCTGGATTTGGAAAGGAGCCCGACATTTGGATTTGACACACCGACCTCGCTGAGGTAAAAGAAACGACACAAACGTATGAATGGATACGGCTGCGGTCATCACAGGGAGTGATGACATGAGCTTTAATAAACAAAGCATCTTAATCTCGGTTGTATAGCAAACTCTGGCTTCTCGTCAGCAGCAGCAGCATCGTGTTCTCTTCAGAGTCGTCTGTTAGAACATCGATGACCATCATGACTTCTTCCCTGAGAAAAGACAAGCTTGATTAGAGATCATCCATCCATCCATTATCATCCACTTTATCCAATATCAGGGTTGCAGGGGGGGGGGGGGGTTCCCCATGCCCATCCAGGGGAGAACGTTTCGGGCGCTGGGCAGATATACCCAGGACAGGGCGCCATGATTAAAGATTAGAGCAACACAAAAACAGTTACATAAGAACATCATGAGAACGGTACCATCATCTCATTCAAGATCCTATACTCTGGCGGCACGGTGGCTTAGTGCTTGGCATGTTCTCCGCTCAGCACTAGGGAATCCCGGTTGGAATCCCCATCTGGGTGGAGTTTCCATGTTCTCCCCATGTCCGCGTGGGTTTCCTCCGGGTTGTCCAGTTTCCTCCCACAGTCCAAAAACATTGATGAAGTCAATTGAGATCTCCAAATTGCCCCATATATAGTGTGTCTGTGCGAGTGAGTGTGTGCCCAGAGATAGGTTGGCGTCCTGTCCTGGGTGTATCTGCCCAGCGCCCGAAACATTCTCCCCTGGATGGACATGGGGAACCCCCCCGCGACCCTAATAGAGGATGCCCATCCAGGGGAGAGCGTCTCGGGCGCTGGGCAGATACACCCAGGACAGGACGCCAATCTATCGCTGGGCACACACTCACTCACACAGACACACTATATGGGGCAATTTGGAGAACTCAATTGACCTTGATCCATGTTTTTGGACTGTGGGAGGAAACCAGAGAACACGGAGGAAACCCACACGGACACGGGGAGAACATGGAAACTCCACCCAGATGGGGATTCGAACCGGGAATCCCTAGCGCTGAGAGGAGAACGTGCCAACCACTAAGCCACCGTGCCGCCCTCTCTGACCTTCTCATTCAGCAAAACCACAAGCGCTCCAACGGGTGCTTCAGCGCCGGAGATAAGACCTTCAAAGCGAGGTTGCTTACGTCCGTCCGTCTGTCTGTCTGCATCGCGTGGTTCCTTCACGGCATCCTCCACTACAGAGTCCTGAGCCCGGGCCACATGAAGGAACCGGGGGCCTCCTCTCCATCTGTTGTGTGCTAGGCTGTGGTCACGCCGGCGGTCCATCAGCGATCTGTTCTATGTTCTTTTTGTCGTTTAATGTGCTTTATTGTGTTTTTCGGACGGGTTCTCACACGCAGCGCAGCCTTTTTTGTCTTCGGGGATGAAAAAAAAAATACAAAGAAGAAAGAAGAATGTTCCCAAAAGTTCACATTCTGCCGAAACCGGGCGGCCATATGTTCTCCTGAAAACCGGGGAAACCGTCAACGGGTCAAGGCGCTGATAGGTTGTCCTTCGGTTCCACTGGGGCGCACGGTTCAACTCGCACCGCTGTGAAATGTTCTGGTCGGAACAAACGGTAGAAGAACAAAGTGGAATTTGCTGATGTTCCTGTTTTTCGACGAGTCAGCTCCTCTACTGACGTTTTGATCATAAGAACATTTGTATCAGAACGTCACCCAAACCGTTTCCTTACAGCAAGACGATCCCGGGTTGGGTTCCCGGTTGGGGCAAACATCCCGGCCTTTCTGTGTGGCATTTGCATGTTCTCCCTGGGCTCGAGCAGGTTTACTCTAGGTATTTTCCTCCTACGTCCAGAGGTAGTTATATTATAGCTATATATAATAGTTATAATAGGGTGGCACGGTGGCTTAGTGGTTGGCATGTTCTCCTCTCAGCGTTGGGGATTCCCAGTTCGAATCCCAATCTGGGTGGAGTTCCCATGTTCTCCCCAGTGGTTTCCTCCCACAATCCAAAAACATGGATCAAGTCAATTGAATTCTCCAAATTGCCCCATATACAGTGTGTGTGTGTGTGTGTGTGTCCAGCGATGGATTGGCGCCCTGTCCTGGGTGTATCTGCCCAGCGCCCGAAACGTTCTCCCCTGGATAGGCATGGGGAACCCCCCCACGCGACCCTAACAGAGGATAAAGTGGAAGATAATGGATGGATGGATTATAGTTATATTATGGCGGCACGGTGGCTTAGTGGTTGGCATGTTCTCCTCTCAGCGCTGGGGATTCCCGGGTCGAATCCCCATCTGGGTGGAGTTTCCATGTTCTCCCCGTGTCCGTGTGGGTTTCCTCCGGGTTCTCCGCTTTCGTCCCACAATCCAAAAACATGGATCAAGTCAATTGAGTTCTCCAAATTGCCCCATATAGAGTGTGTCTGTGTGTGTGTGTCTAGTGATAGATTGACGCCCTGTCCTGGGTGTATCCGCCCAGCGCCCGAAACGTTCTCCCCTGAATGGGCATGGGGAACCCCCCCGCGAACCTAATAGAGGATAAAGTAGAAAAAGATGGATGGATATTATAGTTCTATAATATTATAGGTAGGTACAGTGGAGATAATTGCCCCTCTGAATGGATTGTTAGTAGCACACACTTGATTTATATTTAATTTAAGCGTTTATTAAAAGTACAGCGTGGCACTCATTAAAAAATGGGGAAAAAAAGAAGGTATATTATTTAAAACGGTAAGTTTAACACATGTATCCCGGATTCATTCCTCTGCCTTCGGTCAGTTCAGTAGTCAGCGGTCAGATGCCGTAGGTGGCTCACCATGCGCTGACTTCCAAGCAACCAGTGGACATTTGCAAAACCCAACGATTGTGATGGGACTCTTATTCGAATACTTTAAACACCATGTGGATCATTAAGATCTGTTTAACGACGTGATGCACTCGATGATGAACAACATACCTGGTAATTTGAGCCATTTGGGCACTTTTGCAGGGTCTGTGCGCACAGGTTTGGGGGCTGGGCTTTGCTCCCGCTCGCCGGGGTCCTCCGGCGCAGCCCTCGAGCTCGCCGAGGCTCCGTCGGTCTCGGTGTCTAGTGAGCGTGACTCCTCGGGGGATGCCGAGCTGGAGGATGGATGTGGGGACCTGGGCATACAGCTGAGAAAGGCGGGAGGGGAGAGGAAGGAGATTAAAAGGACAAAGAGATTAAAGGGGAGGATATCAAACAGTCAAAGAGCGGGAGGAAGGAAGGGAGAGAAGAAAAAGGAAAAGGCTTAACGAGACACGGGCTGATCTTTCGGTTCGGGAGCTCTGCTTTTAGGCTGGACGGTGTGTGTGTGTGTGTGTGTGTGTGTAGCAGAGGGTTAACCCAGCTTCTCTGACTACCCTCTTCTCCTTCTTTTTTTTTTTTACTTGAAAGCAAAGAGGTGAAAGGTTGTGACCTCCTGAGAGGCTGCTGTTATTAGAAGCTTCCTGTGTGGAGGCACTTCGGCGCAAACATCTTAATCTTTCCGGCTACAAGCTTTGCCGCAGAGCGGGACACCAGCCACCTGCCGTTCCTGCCCCGACATCCAGAGCTCGTCTTCAAAAAGGTGCCTCATACCACACCGAACCGGAGGTCACGGCCAGCGAGTATTAATACTCGTTGATTCATGGGGCAGAAGCTAAACCACGCTGACAGATCACTTAATACTTTAAACTTTATCCATCCATTATCTTCACCTTTATCCTCTATTAGGGTCGTGGGGGGGGGGGCCCATCCAGGGGAGAACGTTTCGGGCGCTGGGCAGATACACCCAGGACAGGGCGCCAACCTATCACTGAATACACTCACTCACACAGACACACTCTATATGGGGCAATTTGGAGAATTCAATTGACCTTGATCCATGTTTTTGGACTGTGGGAGGAAACCGGAGAACCCGGAGGAAACCCACGTGGACACGGGGAGCACATGGAAACAGGTTGGGATTCAAACCGGGAATCCCCAGCGCTGAGAGGAGAACATGCCAACCACTAAGCCACCGGTCCGCTGTAATATAACTATAATCCAGCCATCTATTATCTTCCGCTTTATCCTATATTAGGGTCGCGGTGGGGGGGGGGAGGGGTTCCCCATGCCCATCCAGGGGAGAACGTTTCGGGCGCTGGGCAGATACACCCAGGACAGGACGCCAATCTATCACTGAACACACTCACTCACACAGACACACTCTATATGGGGCAATTTGGAGAATTCAATTGACTTGATCCATGTTTTTGGACTGTGGGAGGAAATCGGAGAACCCGGAGGAAACCCACACGGACACGGGGAGAACATGGAAACATGGAACATGGAAACTCCACCCAGATGGGGATTCGAACCGGGAATCGCTAGCGCTGAGAGGAGAACGTGCTGACCACTAAGCCACCGTGCCGCCCACTTAAAACATAATGTCTTTGTAAAAAGGTAATGAAAGGAGGCACGATTTAAAGGTATTGTGGTGTCCGCCACTATGGA
Source organism: Corydoras sp. C115 (assembly GCA_019802505.1). Taxonomy (NCBI): domain Eukaryota; kingdom Metazoa; phylum Chordata; class Actinopteri; order Siluriformes; family Callichthyidae; genus Corydoras; species Corydoras sp. C115. Next base: position 325,971 of record JAFMOC010000325.1, on the reverse strand, counting down.
CAAGGGGTGGAGCTTATTATGCAGCTACCCAGCAACGCAATGCACTGATTACAGAAACATTGAACATTAATTAAAGCAGCGATTCTTAACAGGTGGGTCGCGGACAGCTTGTAAAACTTAAAAAAATTATAATAATAGTTTACGCAAATTGGCTGCTCGAAATTGCCCCTATAGAGTGTGTGTGTGTGTGTGTCCAGCGATAGATTGGCGCCCTGTCCTGGGTCAATCTGCCCAATGCCAGAGATGTTCTCCCCTGGTTGAGCATGAAGTACCCACCCCACTAGTTGAGGATTAAGCAGAAGATATTGATTGAATGAATAAATACATAATTAATAATAATAATAATAATAATAATAATAATAATAAATCTGATCTTGTACTCGTCTTTTACCTTGGAGAAAAAAAATAAAGAAAAATGAATAAAGAAAAGACAGAGAAATGCATGTGTCACACAAGTGCCGCATTGTCGTTGCCATGGTAACCAGCATTTGTTTTATGGGTTGTCCTTTTCTTAAAATCTGTGATGATGCTTGGAGACGGCGGCACGGTGGCTTAGTGGTTGGCATGTTCTCCTCTCAGCGCTAGGGATTCCCGGTTCGAATCCCCATCTGGGTGGAGTTTCCATGTTCTCCCCGTGCCCGCGTGGGTTTCCTCCGGGTTCTCCGGTTTCCTCCCACAGTCCAAAAACATGGAGCAAGTCAATTGAATTTTCTGAATTGCCCCATATAGAGTGTATCTGTGTGAGTGAGTGTGTCCCCAGCGATGGATTGGCACCCTGTCCTGGGTGTATCTGCCCAGCGCCCGAGACGTTCTCCCCTGGATGGGCATGGGGAACCCCACCGCGACCCTAATAGAGGATAAAGCGGGAGATAATGAATGAATGAATGAATATATATATATATATATATATATATATATATATATATATATAAATAAATAAAAGAAATCTTACATATATGCATACGTAAGATTCATAAAATACAAGCACGTTTCTGAAACAAAAGCCGAATAAACAGCAATGCTGGGAATGCGTGACAGGGAGTGCTGTCTGATTATTGTATTGAGTCATCATCCTCGATATGAAATGCCAAGTAGCAGCAGGAAATGGCAACCCCTTTGAAGTGAAGCCTCTGAGGGAGGGGGACTGCCCTGATAGTGGAGTGAATGAGACAGGTGGGAGGGAATAAGCTCGGTGTGTGATGGAGCAGTGATACTAGGAAATGAGCTTCTATCTTTAGAGAATGAGAGGATGCAATTGTATAAGTGTGTGTGTATGTGGGGGGGTTGCGCTAGGAAATGAGGGCGGAATGGGGGTCATGAAGGTGTGGGGAAGGGGGGGGGGCACCTGTGGTTTCAGTGGCATACTCCCATTTGGACAGAACCTCAAAGGCATTCCAGCCAGGCCAATGACTATCCTCCCAGAAAAGCAGGCAGTTGGATTGCGATGGGGGAGAGACCGTGATGGAGGCGGTTATATGAGTTCCGTGATAATGATGGTGTGTGTGTGCAGGATTTGAAGTGTGAATAATGGACTGAGATTATTTTTTTATTTACAATCTTCTTCTGCGCTGCTTCTCACCCATAAATATAAATCCTATGCATTATATATATATATTATATATATATATATATATATATATATATATTATATATATATATATATATATAGTAGTATATTAATAAACTAAAAACTAATAATATAATATTAAAAAGGGGTAGAGTAATATTTCAAGAACTGGTTTTGAGGTGGACCTAGTGTGTGTGTATATATATATATATATCGGTCCCGCTGCTGAACAGTGGAACGATCTTCCCATCTCTGTCCGTGGTGCTGAGACATTCAGCATTTTCAAGAAACAACTCTAAACACATCTCTCCAGAAGCACTTAGTCAATAATAAAAATGAAGGATGAATTTAGACCTGAAATCTGATTGGATCAGGCAACTGGTTCTTCATTACTGACTTGTGTTGCTTTCTCATTTGTAGGTCGCTTTGGAATAAAAGCATCTGCTAATTGACTAACAGAAATGTAAACAGTTCCAGACTCTACGCTGCTCTCTGAACCTCCAGAATATCTGAGAAGAGAACAGAATATGAATACTATACCCAGAGATGAGTTCATCAGCCTGCGAGGCAGAGACGCTGCTGTCCAGCAGCTCGCTACGCAAACAGCACTCTGTGAATCACACAAAGAGGAGTTCAAGATTCAAGAAAATTTTATCATCATTAATATCACGTGTGTTACATGAGATAAAAACGAAATTATGGGTGACGCACCCCGATTATCCTGTTATTTTAAAAGTTGTAATTTAAATTTAAATTTTAAAGAAGAAAATGAGAATTACACATATCGCTATGAGAAATGTGAAATATAATATAGTACACAACTATGACTATATATACTATACCAATACATTTTAGAACTATAAACTATAAAATATATAGGAATACTCTGAATAAAATAATTTAATATATAATAGTCTATATAATATATATATATATTATATAAGTAACATATATATAATATATATTATAATTATACATCTTCCACTTTATCCTATAATTAGGGTCGCGGTGGGGTTCCCCATGCCCATCCAGGGGAGAACGTTTCGGGCGTTGGGCAGACAGACCCAGGAATCTATCGCTGGGCACACACTCACTCACACAGACACACTCTATATGGGGCAATTTTGGAGAACTCAATTGACTTGATCCATGTTTTTGGACTGTTGGAGGAAACCGGAGAACCCGGAGGAAACCCACGCAGACACGGGGAGAACATGGAAACTCCACCCAGATGGGGATTCGAACAGGGAATACCTAGAGCTGAGAGGAGAACATGCTAACCACTAAGCCACCGTGCCACCCTATATATAAATATATATACACTACATATAAAAAGTAGTACAAAATAGAATAGATATAAATATAGAATATAAATATAGCAGCATATAAAATGTTCCATCATCACTCATCACTGCTGATGTGAAGTCACAGAAAAAAAAGCATGTTCGTGATTAAATCACTGTAGCACTTGACACTTCATGAAGAAGCTTCAACCTGCTCTCACCCAAGATGCCCCATTGGGTGAGAGTACATTCAGTAAATGGGTTAATTCGAGGTCCCTGCTTCGGACAAGAGACGAAGTGAAAGGAAAACGTCCGTTAACAAACCTGTCTTTGCCTCTGAGCCAAGGTACACAAGCGCCGCGGGAAACAGGTTCGCCTGAGAGAGAAGAGCAACATTGTACAATTAGTACAGAACCATAAAGAACCCACCGTCCATTTAGATCAGTGCTACTGAATATACAGACGGAGGGAGTTCTATAGTTACAGACAGTAGACCGTCTAGCTACAACTGTGTTTTTATTGTGTCACATTTACATATTAATATACAGTACCAATCCAAAGTTTGGACACGCCCCCTTCTTGCTCCATTGTCCATTTCCTCCACTTACTATATAGATGGACTTTGTATTTCTACAATTACAGACTGTAGTCCATCTGTGTTCTTTGTTGTTATTCCCCTGTTGGTTCTCTGTTCTCTATTGGTCAAGAGAATCACAGAACAGGTAGAATTTGGGTGGTGGAGTATTATCGTGTAGTGCAGCAGTGCTACTGTAGTTTCATTTTAACACCTCAGGGACACTGCTGGGATAGGAATAATGCACCCACCCAATTATATCTGCTCTGTGGTGCTACTATTGGGGTTCTGACCATTAGAACAGAGTACACAGTATGTACTGTAGAACACACACAGATGGACTACAGAATGGAATTGTCGAACTACATCCTTACAGTAATCAGAACTGAGAACATGGAGCAAAAAGGGGGCGTGTCCTAAGGATTGATTGGTACTGTATATTTACATCCATCCAAACTACTGAATTAGTAGCAATAAACCGAATCTGAATCGAGGCCGCTCATGTTTAATGTGTGTTTTAAGGTGAATAAATCCTCTTTTGCCCCCTGCACATCGCCCGGGCTGCAGGCACAAGTCCAGTGCGCCCTGCGATGGCTCTATAATGGGCTGTGCTGTGTCCTAATTGCTATTATTAGGGCTCTTTGAGGGGGAAAACAATGCGTTTAAATGGGCTACCAGGCATTCTGTCCCCACAAAGCCCCAGATGCCTCCCGTCTGAGGAGCGGAGGGGCGAGAGGGGCTGGTGTGCGAGTGTGGGGGGTTGTATCAAAGGCTGCCTGTGATGGGAAACATTCCTTCCGTGACATGACACAGAGTGATTAAAGATTCTGTTGTGTGCCTTTAATGCTTTTAAGTCCTAATAGAGGGTGACAGAGATAGAGACGGAAGGGGAAACGACAAAAATAGAGAGAGATGCAAGGCATGACGGAGGAACCGAGATCAAGCGAGGAACAAGTGGGTAAATTAAGAGCTGGGGGGTTTAAAAAAAAAAAGAAAAAAAAAAAAAGCAAGGTTGAACAAAGGGATCCGGAACGAGGGACACCAAAAAAATAACACGTATGAAGGTGGTCACATGCGAACATACGTCCCTCTCAACACACGGCCAATTAAAGCGCACGCAGCACTACAGAGTCCACGTCATTTACAGAAAAGACAAAAACAAGAGACAGAAAATACACAATAAAGAAAGAATTTCCTTCTCGATGCCCTGTAATTAAACAACTAGAAGAGAACACCAAAGAAACGAGGCGACGTGCCATCTGGATACTTGCACACGAGAGGAACACACAGAGAACGTGAGCATCCTGGGGTTGGCACGAGTTCCCCAACCATGGCCGTTTTCGGCAATAGACCCTCTCGGCGGGAGTTGGGCGAACCATGGGCGTTTTTGGTATATGGCGGCAGTCGGCAGGAGTTCTTGTAGCATGGACGTTTTTGGCACTAGACCCTGTTGGGACGAGTTCTCCAACTATGGCCATTTTTTGTAATATATCCTGTCAGCAGAAGTTCTTGTATCATTGGTGTATTTGGTAATGGTGGCAGTCGGCAATAGTTCTTGTACCATGGACGTTTTTGGCAATAGCCCCAGTCTGTAGGAGTTCTTGTACCATGGGTGTATTTAGCAATAGCCCAAGTCGGCAACAGTTCTTGAACCATAGCCATTTTCGGCAATTGACCCTGTCGGCGGGAGTTCTCAAACCATGGGTGTATTTGCTAACGGCAGCAGTCAGCCAGAGTTCTTGTACCATGGACGTTTTTGGCACTAGACCCTGTTGGGACGAGTTCTCCAACTATGGCCATTGTTGGTAATAGCCCCAGTCTGTAGGAGTTCATGTACCATGGGTGTATTTAGCAACAGCCCAAGGTGGTAACAGTTCTCGAACCATAGCCATTTTCAGCAATAGACCCTGTCGACGAGAGTTCTCGAACCATGGGTGTTTTCGGTAACAGCAGCGGCTGGCAGGAGTTCTTGTACCCTGGACACCTTCTTGGCAATAGACCCTGTTGGCACGAGTTCTTGCACCGTAGCTGTTTTTGGTAATAGCCCCAGTCTGCAGGAGTAATCAAACAATGGGTGTATTCGGCAATAGCCCCAGTCGGCAGGAGTTCTGGAACCATGGGTTTTTTTGGTAACAGCGGCAGTCGGCACGAGTTCTTGTACCATGGAAATTTTTAGCAATAGACCCAGTTGGCACAAGTTCTTCAACCATGGCCGTTTTTGGTAAATAGCCCCAGTCGGCAGGAGTTCTCGAACCATGGGCGTTTTTAGTAACAGCGGCGGTCGGCAGGAATTCTTGAACCATGGGTGTATTCGGCAATTGCCCCAATCGAAGCATGGACGTTTTTGGCAATAGACTCTGTTGGCACAAGTTCTCGAATCAAAGCCATTTTTGTTAAAAGCCCCAGTCCGCAGGAGTTCTCGAACCATTGGTATTTTCAGCAATAGCCCCTGTTGGCAACAGTCCTCGAACCATAGCCATTTTTTGGTAATAGCCCCAGTCTGCAGGAGTGCTCAAACCATGGGTGTATTCGGCAATTGCCCCAATCGGCAGGAGTTCTCGAAGCATGGACGTTTTTGGCAATAGACTCTGTTGGCACGAGTTCTCGAACCATAGCCTTCTTTGTTGCCCCAGTCCGCAGAAGTTCTCGAACCATCGGTATTTTCAGCAATAGCCCCTGTCGGCAACAGTTCTCGAACCATAGCCATTTTTTGGTAATAGCCCCAGTCTGCAGGAGTGCTCGAACCAGGAGCATTTTTGGTAATAGCCCCTCATGAGTTCTCAAGCCATGGGCATTTCCGTCGACGAGAATAGTTTTGTGACGAACTATTTGTGGTTGTAGCTTATTTACAGTTGTGAACTCGGCTCCGCCCCTTTTTATACAGGATAAAAAAGGACTGAAGAAAACATGAAAAGGTTCTGCAGATCATCAGTCTGGAACAATTTATTCCAAACCCAGAGGTTAATGAGCAGAGCGCAGATTATGAGAGGGTCTCGCACACGTGAGAGCCTTCCACCACATCACCCTCTGCAGTCGAGATCCAGACGGCTTTTCGATGCCGAATGCCGCCATGATTAAAGAAATCTGTGAGGTGTCCTTTAGATTCATCTCCGAAAAGATCTGGAATCATTTGAAAGATTGTTAAATGCGACAGTGTTTATAGGAGCCCATCACAATAACATCCTTTTCATTAGGATATTCAGACCACGACATAAACGGTCTTGAAACCAGCTTCAGCCAGACCAAAACAGAGGTTTGGGGATCAAAGCTCCCTCCATATGCCAGTTTCCACCTGGTTAAATGAAAGCCAGCTGAGGTCAGGGCAGGCTCCGAGAACATTCCGGCCATTTTCCGTCAAGCAGAGATGAGCGGTGCCTTAGAGCAGCCTGTCTGATTTTTTCTCCTGAAAGCTGTGTGTTCATAGAGGGATGAATGCATACGCTGGGACACACACACACGACACCCACAGGAGCTTTCATGATGTACCCGAGTTGGCCCCATGGAGCTGGACAACATTCAGTGTGCTGGGAAGGCTGTGTGTATGAGGGGGATATTTTCATTAAGTATTAAAGTAGAGTATTGAGCACATATGCGTTGGTCTCACCTGAAAGAGGGTGGCGTTGGGGTCATCCAGCACGGTCTTTGGAGGAGCAATGACTGACGAGACAAGAAACAGGGATGAACCTCGATTCCACATACTTAGTTTTAAGTTTTAAGTCTCAAGTCTGTGGAGCATTTTTGGGAACGGATGTTGAGGTTTAAATAAGGTTATGAAACATCCATCCATCCGTTATCTTCCACTTTATCCTCTATTAGGGTCGCGGATGGGGGGGGGGGGGGGGTTCCCCATGCCCATCCAGCGGAGAACGTTTCTGGTGCTGGGCAGATACACCCAGGACAGGACGCCAATCTACCACTGAGCAGGTTACGAAACATGTTTTTAATATAAAGACCCGTAAAGACCATAAAGTCTATTAGGGTAGCGGGGGGGTTCCCTATGCCCATCCAGGGGAGAACGTTTCGGGCGCTGGGCAGATACACCCAGGACAGTGCGCCAATCTATCACTGAACACACATTCACTCACAGACACACTCTATATGGGGCAATTTGGAGAACTCAATTGACCTCGATCCATGGTTTTGGACTGTGGGAGGAAACCGGACAACCCGGAGGAGACCCACATGGACACGAGGAGAACATGGAAAGTCCACCCAGATTGGGATTCGAACCGAACAAATTCATTCATTATCTTCCGGTTTAACCTCTATTAGGGTCGCGGGGGGGTTCCCCATGCCCATCCAGGGAGGAATACACCCAGGATACACCCTGGTTGTATCCTGGGCAGATACACCCAGGACAGGGCGCCAATTCATCATTGGGCACATACTCACTCACACAGACACACTCTATATGGGACAATTTGGAGAATTTAATTGACTTGATCCATGTTTTTGGACTATGGGAGGAAACCGGAGAACACAGAAGAAACCCACGCAGACACAGGGAGAACATGGAAACTTCACCCAGATGGGGATTCGAACCGGGAATCCCTAGCGCTGAGAGGAGAACATGCTAACCACTAAGCCACCGTGCCGCCACCGAATAAATAATTATTATATTTTTAATTATATAAAAAAGATTTCTGTGTATGTAATAATTAATTGCAAACGACGGCTATTTAGCTTTGGTTACAATTATACATACGTAAACTGTTTTAAGGATATTCTTACACAGGTAGAAGGGAAGTTCCGGATCTTGGAGATGAGTCTTGACAAACTGTCTCAGTGCGGCGACTAAAAAAAACAAAACACAAAGCGTTTATTCGCAAAAGTATTGTAGATTCTCTACCCCATGTGACGCCAGTCCATACGTTCTCTATAGAATCGTTATTAAAAGTAGTTCATCTGCAGTGTAAGTTAGAGAAGAAGAGCTCGTACCCGTTTCCAGAGGTCTGAAAAACCCCTGAAGGACTCGTCTGTCCGGAAACTGCACTCTCAGCACCACCTGCAGAAACCATCGAAAGGGCAACATGGTTACGGGAATACACCACTGATGAGAAGGTTGATGGTTCCTTGAGGCACCATCAGTAAAACGGTGTAATGAATGCAGATTCGGGCAGCACGGTGGCTTAGTGGACCAATGACCACGTCTATGGACCGAATGAGCACGTTCAGTGGCAGGCTGTTGTCTCTGAACTGCTCCACAGAAAGACTGAGGAGATCTTTAGTTCCAGGGCCATCAGGCTCTACAATACTACTGGACTACCGGAAGAACAAATAAAAAGGACATTTAGAAACTGTATATTGTATTTATGCACATGATCACTTGACCTCCATCCATACTGGACACATGGAGTGGACATGGACACTTTATTTTCACTTATATAAAATATATATATATATATATATATATATATATATATATATATATATATATATATATATATATATATATATATATATATATATAGGCACAGTGGCTTAGTGGTTAGCATGTTCTCCTCTCAGCGCTAGGGATTCCCGGTTCGAATTCCCATCTGGGTGGAGTTTCCATGTTCTCCCTGTGTCCGCGTGGGTTTCCTCCGGGTTCTCCGGTTTCTTCCCACAGTCCAAAAACATGGATCAAGTCAATTGAATTCTCCAAATTGCCCCATATAGACTGTGTGTGTGTGAGTGAGTGTGTGCCCAGTGATAGATTGGTGCCCTGTCCTGGGTGTATCTGTCCAGCGCCCGAAACGTTCTACCCTGGATGGGCATGGGGAACCCTGACCCTAGTAGTGAACTAAGTGGAATATAATAAATGGGTGGAAAGATGGAGGAGGGCGGCATGGTGGCATAGTGGTTTGCATGTTCTCCTCTCAGCTCTAGGGATTCCCGGTTCGAATCCCCATCTGGGTGGAGTTTCCATGTTCTCCCCGTGTCTGCGTGGGTTTCCTCCGGGTTCTCCGGTTTCCTCCCACAGTCCAAAAACATGGATCGAGTCAATTGAGTTCTCCAAATTGCCCCATATAGAGTGTGTGTGTGAGTGAGAGTGTGCCCAGCGATGGATTGGCGTCCTGTCCTGGGTCTATCTGCCCAGCGCCCGAAATGTTCTCCTCTGGATGGGCATGGGGAACCCCACCGTGACCCTAATAGAGGATGAAGCTGAAGATAATGGATGGAAAGATGGAGGGTCGCAGATTGGCTCACCTTGGGATACCGGTCCATTTTCTCTTTATTCTGGGCCTCCCGCAGAGTCCGCGTCATGAGCGGCGCCTCCTCCAGCATCCTCCTGAGACACAGAGAAAACCATTGCCCCACCATTCTACTGCACTCTGCATGAATTGGATTCTATACCCCAGACTGTTCATTCATTATCTTCTGTTTTATCCTATATTAGGGTCGCGGGGGGGTTCCCCATGCCCATCCAGGGGAGAACGTTTCGGGCGCTGGGCAGATACACCCAGGACAGGACACCAATCTATCACTGAACACACACTCACTCACACAGACACACTCTATATGGGGCAATTTGGAGAATTCAATTGACTTGATCCATGTTTTTGGACTGTGGGAGGAAACCGGAGAACCCGGAGGAGTCCCACACGGACACGGGGAGAACATGGAAACTCCATCCAGATGGGGATTCGAACCGGGAATCCCTAGCACTGAGAGGAGAACATGCCAACCACTAAGCCACCGTGCCGCCCTCTTCCATCTTTCCACCCATTTATTATATTCCACTTAGTTCACTACTAGGGTCAGGGTTCCCCATGCCCATCCAGGGGAGAACGTTTCAGGCTCTGGGCAGATACACCCAGGACAGGGTGCCAATCTAGCGCTGGGAACACACTCACTCACACAGATGTACACATTCTATATGGGGCAATTTGGAGAACTCAATTGACTTGATCCATGTTTTTGGACTTTGGGAGGAATCCGGAGAACCCGGAGGAGTCCCACGCGGGCACGGGAGAACATGGAAACTCCACCCAGATTGGGATTCGAACCGGGAATCCCTAGTGCTGAGAGGAGAACGTGCTAACCACTAAGCCATTGTGCCGCCCTACCCCAGACGGTATCAGGCCAAAAAAGATGGTAACAGAAAGAACCTTGCGGTTTCTTAATTCTACGCTTCATAATTGGAACCCATTACACGGTTTGAGGCATGTCATCAACCTGTCTGAGCTTCCAACCGGGCGACGGCGAGCCCGCCACTATTTAAGAGAGGTGGGCGGAACACCTCGGAGTGTCTGGATCCCACCCAAAATGAAGATCATGACATACGAGCCAATTAGAGAGAGGAGATGTTCCCCGCTGGAATGACAGGCTGCTTCCAAACAAACAGCAAACACGTTCCATATGCTGCGCCGCGGGACGGGGCAATCATCCCGCGTTTGTTTATAGAAAAATAAAACCTAATGCTTTTTTAATGACATCGTGTGGCTTCTTGTCACTTAAAGCTGACTTTTCTTCCTACAGAGTAGAACGTGTCTTAGAACCGACCTTGGATGTCGTGATGTCACGCATTGATACCAATATGAAGCGCTCAGAGGTGTGCATTATTAACAATAGTGTCACGGCTGGCCAACGGCTCAGCCAATCAGATTTAAGGACCCGAACGACCCGTTTTACAATGACATATAGCAGAAATGAAGGCGTGTGAAGGTGGCTTAGTGGTTGGCATGTTCTCCTCTCAGCGCTAGGGATTCCCGGTTCGAATCCCCATCTGGGTGGAATTTCCATGTTCTCCCCGTGTCCGCGTGGGTTTCCTCCGGGTTCTCTGGTTTCCTCCCACAGTCCAAAAACATGGATCAAATCAATTGAATTCTCCAAATTGCCCCATATAGAGTGTGTCTGTGTGAGTGAGTGCCCAGCAATGGATTGGCGTCCTGTCCTGGGTGTATCTGCCCAGCGCCTGAAACGTTCTCCCCTGGATGGGCATGGGGAACCCCCCCCGCGACCCTAATAGTTCGGTTCGAATCCCAATCTGGGTGGAGTTTCCATGTTCTCCCCGTGCCCGTGTGGGTCTCCTCTGGGTTCTCCGGTTTCCTCCCACAGTCCGAAAACATGGATCAAGTCAATTGAGTTCTCCAAATTGCCCCATATAGAGTGTGTGTGTGAGTGAGTGTGTGCCCAGAGATAAATTGGTGTCCTGTCCTGGGTGTATCTGCCCAGCGCCCGAAACGTTCTCCCCTGGATGAGCATGGGGAACCCCCCCCGCGTTCTCCCCGTGTCCGCGTGGGCTTCCTCCGGGTTCTCCGGTTTCCTCCCACAGTCCAAAAACATGGATCAAGTCAATTGAGTTCTCCAAATTGCCCCATATAGAGTGTGTCTGTGTGAGTGAGTGTGTGCCCAGTGATAGATTGGCACCCTGTTCTGGGTGTATCTGCCCGGCGCCCGAGACGTTCTCCCCTGGATGGGCATGGGGAACCCCACCGCGACCCTAATAGAGGATAAAGCGGAAGATAATGAATGAATGAATATAGCAGAAACGAGTCCAGTGGCGTATGAGAGAAACATGTACGCAGAAGTAAATGGGGTATTTGTGACCTGAAGGTCCTAGCTGGTGTTATAAATAAGAGCTGAAGTGCCCTTAAGCATGGCACCTAACCCTAATTGCTCCTGGGGAACCGTATATAACACTGCCCACCGCTCCAGGCATGTGTTCTCACTTCACTCATCGTGTGTGTGTGTGTGTGTGTGTGTGTGTGTGTTTCACTGCATGGGTGGGTTAAATATGGAGGACTAATATTATTTTTTAACTATAGTTGGTAAAAGCTATATCTTAAAGTTAATTGAGGTGTTTTAAGTTTTTATGGATGAAACATCACAAACGGTTCCAGCTCATTTTGATCTCATAATCAATTTCAAGACACACACACACACACACACACACACAAGATCAAAGAGCGGAGACAAAGATGAGGCCTTTGGTCACAGAAACATGTCTGCTGCGGTAACACTCAAATGGCATTACGCACGCATACCGAATGAAAACATGCAACACACACACACACACACACACACACACACACACACACACAGAAAGACAAATACACATATCTCAGATAGTCTCCCCACACAGCCTGCTTGGAGACGGCCTCGTAAAAAAAGCCTGAAGGATGAGAGACAGACAGAGAGATGTTTTTGTAGTCCGCCGCTGTCTGTGTGCGCGAGCCGCTCGGAAGGCAGTAATTTAGAGCCAGAATAACTCTCCTGCTCCCAAATGAAAGCCTGTCTGAGAAAGGCGGCATGCATGGGTGGGAGGGCAAAGGTCAGCCAACCGCGGGAGCGCGCGGCTCCCGCTACCTCCATCCCTCCCGCTCACCCGCCGCGCCGCCGTGTTATTTCTGCTTTACCTTCGGCCGTTCGAACGCGGCCACCTAAACCTCTGGGTGTTGCTGGCCACCATTCGCACACATTTCAGAAACTAATAATAAAATCTATTATTACTATATAATATAAATTATTATTAGATATTAAGCACTATGGCACGGTGGCTTAGTGGTTTGCATGTTCTCCTCTCAGCGCTAGGGATTCCCGGTTCGAATCCCCATCTGGGTGGAGTTTGCATGTTCTCCCCGTGTCTGCGTGGGACTCCTCCGGGTTGTCCGGTTTCCTCCCACAGTCCAAAAACATGGATTAAGTCAATTGAGTTCTCCAAATTGCCCCATGTAGAGTGTGTATGTGTGAGTGTGTGTGCCCAGTGAAAGATTGGCGCCCTGTCCTGGGTGTATCTGCCCAGCGCCCGAAACGTTCTCCCCTGGATGGGCATGGGGAACCCCCCCCCCCCCCGCGACCCTAATAGAGGATAAAGCGGAAGATAATGGATGGATGGATATTATTATTATATATTAAGCACTATGGCATGGTGGCTTAGTGTTTAGCATGTTCTCCTCTCAGCGCTAGGGATTCCTGATTCGAATCCCCATCTGGGTGGTGTTTGCATGTTCTCCCCGTGTGTGTGTGGGGTTTCCTCCGGGTTCTCCGGTTTCCGCCCACAGTCCAAAAACATGGATTAAGTCAATTGAGTTCTCCAAATTGCCCCGTATAGAGTGTGTATGTGAGTGAGTGTGTGCCCAGCGATGGATTGGCGCCCTGTCCTGGGTGTATCTGCCCAGCGCCCGAGACGTTCTCCCCTGGATGGGCATGGGGAACCCCCCCACGACCCTAATAGAGGACACCATAATTTAATTTTTTTTTTTAATTCTACGTTCTTTATGACATCACACACACCTTTCACTTTTCAGCTGGGAGAACCTTTTCCTAATGTCGTCCACCGTCACCTCGAAGAACTCATCCGGCAGCTCCTCATTATCGCTGTGGCGCTGCGCTGCCGTGTCCTGGTGGAAGACGAGCGGCTCTCGGTCCACGGGCTGCAGAAGCGAGACACACAGAGGCGGAGCGTTGAAAAAAAAGGAAACCGAAAACCGAACGCTGGCTGAAGCGAGCGCGTTTAATCAGAAGTCTGATGTTCAGCTCTAATCCTAACAATGTAATACAGCTTTGAACGGGAGTTCAAAAAACGCAGACTATTAGTCTTCAGTGTGTGTGTGTGTGTGTGTGTGTGTGTGTTGCTGTCGAGGAACATGTCACTGGCAACGGCAATGCCACGCCGTGCCAAGTTGGCATGCTCGCCAGATATTCCTTCACTACCTCCAGATATTCCGCCGCATCCTCGGAATCCTTGGCAGCACTCGCGGCATCGGCCGGACGCTGAAGAGAAACAACAGAAAGACATGATCAAAGGCCGGGCGGAAAGAGAGCGGGACGGGAAAACCTCAGAAACGCCCGTCCAACAGAAGACAGGGGGGCAAATAACAAGGCTGCCTCTTTCTATTCCAGACGGAGGAGTGACAAAGCGGCGACAGCGGCGGAAATGAGAGGAAAAGCACTGACGAGTCTATTTACTACGGCTTCATGTGGGTGCAGGAGGGGACGGAGAGGGGACGGAGAGGGGACGGAGAGACAGACGTGTGGAAAAAGGACTGCTGTCTCTCTGTGTGTGTGTGTGTGTGTGTGTAAAAGCGTAAAAGATCAGGGGTGTTCTTCCTCGCGAGACAAGTTATCTTCCATCTGCCGAGACATGCCTGAGCAGACACAACAGCCAGAATGTTTCCACTGCAACGTTACTTCAAAGCTAATCGCCAGCATACGAGTTTCAAAGAGAACAACAAGACATTAGCAGCCAAGCAACCGACTATAAACAGCTAATACGATCATAAACACCCCCCTGACAGGCAGCCATTCAACTCCGATTAATCTGCAGATGCATTGCAATACCATCTTCTACCTTTTGGATATCCATCCATCCATTATCTTCTGCTTTATCCTCTATTAGGGTCATGGGGTGGGGGGGGGGGACACGTCTCAGGGGAGAACGTCCCAGGCGCTGGGCAGATAGACCCAGGACAGGACGCCAATCAACCGCTGGGCACACACACACACTATATGGGGCAATTTGGAGAACTCAATTGACTTGATCCATGTTTTTGGACTGTGGGAGGAAACCGGAGAACCTGGAGGAAACCCACGTGGACACGGGGAGAACATGCAAACTCCACCCAGATTGGGATTCGAACCCGGAATCCCTAGTGCTGAGAGGAGAACATGCTAACCGTTTACAGCCACCGTGCCACCCCCTTTTGGAAATACATCCCGAAATATAAAAGCTCTCTGCATCACGCCTGTTCTCGGCATGTTCTCCTCTCAGTGCTAGGGATTCCCGGTTCGAATATGGGGGAGTTTCCATGTTCCCCCCATGGGTTTCTCCGGGTTCTCCGGTTTCCTCCCACAGTCCAATACGTTGCATCAAGTCATCGTTTCTCCAAATTGCCCCATAAAGAGTGTGTCTGGAGGAAACCCCCAGTGATGGATTGGCGCCCTGTCCTGGGTGTATCTGCCCAGCGCCCAAAACGTTCTCCCCTGGATGGGCATGGGGAACCCCCCCCCCGTGACCCTAATAGTGGATAAAGGGAAGATAATGGATGGATGGATACACAGTATTAGGGGCGGCACGGTGGCTTAGTGGTTAGCATGTTCTCCTCTCAGCACCAGGGATTCCCGATTCGAATC
Organism: Corydoras sp. C115; assembly: GCA_019802505.1. Lineage (NCBI taxonomy): Eukaryota > Metazoa > Chordata > Actinopteri > Siluriformes > Callichthyidae > Corydoras > Corydoras sp. C115. Next base: position 310,490 of record JAFMOC010000325.1, on the reverse strand, counting down.
CCCATCTGGGTGGAGTTTCCATGTTCTCCTCGTGTCGGCGTGGATTTCCTCCGGGTTCTCCGGTTTCCTCCCACAGTCCAAAAACATGGATCAAGTCAATTGAGTTCTCCAAATTGCTGCTCCTAAAAATTCCCTTGCCCAACCTGGTTGCTATGGGTCACATGACGAAAAGTAATGCCTTAGAACTGAATACATATCTGCATCTTAGATCTAGTTCATTTAGATTATTATTTATTAACATCCGTGGCACGGGGGCTTAGTGGTTGGCATGTTCTCCTCTCAGCACTAGGGATTCCTGGTACGAATCCCCATCTGGGTGGAGTTTCTATGTTCTCCCCGTCTCCCACCAAGTCAATTGAGTTCTCCAAATTGCCCCATATAGAATGTGTCTGTGTGAGTGAGTGTGTGCCCAGTGATAGATTGGCGTCCTGTTCTGGGTGTATCTGCCCAGCGCCCGAAACGTTCTCCCCTGGATGGGCATGGGGAACCCCCCGCGACCCTAATAGAGGATAAAGCGGAAGATAATGAATGAAGGAACATCCATAGCGGACACATTACGTTTAATATCCCCTGAATCCAGTGGCGCCTTAATAGTTAAAGAACTGGACTACAAACACAAGGGTTAATGATTCCAGCCCCAGTTCTGCCAATCATCCACCGTTAACACCACGGAACAAGGTTAACCTGGTGCTTAACACGGCCTTTTCTGTAATCCGGGTGATTCTGTGATCCACAAGTGGAGGAAAAATAACAGAGCGCTCTGGAACACATCATGCTGTGCACCTTTCTCGGCGCAGACTGGCGGGCTAATTTTAGAACGTACCATGTCATGTTCGTTTAGCTGGAGACCTGTGCCGACTGTGCAAGTCTGGTATAATTACAAGGTCCAGAGATCAGAAGTTCCCCGCATTATGACGTCATGGAGGAATCCCGAGGATGAAGGGAGGCAGGAATGGAGAAGGCCAACCCCTGAAGAGAGCCCAGAGGAGAGGAGACGGAGCCGTGGGCAAGGGACTGTACCCATCCATCCATAATCTTGCGCTTTTTCCTCTATTAGGGTCGCGGGGGGGGTTCCCCATGCCCATCCGGGGGGGGGACATCTCGGGCGCTGGGCAGATACACCCAGGACAGGGCACCAATCTATCGCTGGACACACACTCACTCACAGACACACTCTATATGGGGCAATTTGGAGAACTCAATTGACTTATCCATGTTTTTGGTCTGTGGGAGGAAACCGGAGAACCAGGAGGAAACCCACGCGGACACGGGGAGAACATGGAAACTCCACCCAGATGGGGATTCGAACCAGGAATCCCTAGTGCTGAGAGGAGAACATGCCAACCACTAAGCCACCGTGCCGCCCTACCCCAGACTGTATCAGGCCAAAAAAGATGGTAACAGAAAGAACCTTGGGGATTTCTTAATTCTACTCACTCACACAGACACACTCTATATGGGGCAATTTGGAGAACTCAATTGACTTGATCCATGTTTTTGGACTGTGGGAGGAAACCTACACAGACACAGGGGAGAACATGGAAACTCCACCCAGATGTGGATTCGAACCGGGAATCCCTAGTGCTGAGAGGAGAACATGCCAACCACTAAGCCACCATGTCACCCGCAAAGGACTTTAATTAGACCTAATTAATGCACCTGATACGGCTCCACCCAATGAAAGTGGGCAAGCTTTATAAGCTGCAACATCTCATCCACCACCAAAATAATCCCTGCTCTGTGAAGGTTCTTAAAAAGTACAATGAGGAGCACATTAACCATCAGTAATTGTAGGAATAATGCAGATGCCATGAGATGGCAGGGTGCTAGGGGGCGGTAGTGAGGAACCGACGTTCTCAGCATCTCACCTGAACATCACGGCACGGTTTTGCTTTCTTGGCTTTCGGCGGCCCACCAGAAAGTGCCGACAAGGACGAGAACGAGGAACTCGCCCTTAACTGATGACTTCCAGACTCCCCGAGCCGCTGTCCTCCACCGGAGAAAGGCACGAAGTCATCAGCCAGAGTTGAACGAGGCAGGTTCTCGTGGGAAGGACCCGGACGTTCCTCGTCCTCATCATGCGTTAACCTGCCTACTGAGGGTTGCGTTTTGGGACGCACCTCTTGCTGTTGGTCACCAGATCGTTCGGACTCCTTCTGTTGGGTCGACGGGGTTTGGCACGTTGCTTCAGCAGGTTCAGGGCTTTCAGAGGGGGGCTGTGCAGGTGTTAAGACAGGAACGGGTTCGGGGGGTCTGTCCGGGTGGGTCGTGTCAGTGGGAGAATCAACGTGGGATGTGGAATCAGCGGACATCTCCATGGACTCGTTCGGCTGAGGTCTTTTGAGAACGTATCTGGAAAGTGGACATAATGAAACATTGGGTTTCCATATTTTCATTCATTCATTCATTCATTATCTCCCGCTTTATCCTCTATTAGGGTCGCAGGGGGGTTCCCCATGCCCATTCAGGGGAGAACGTCTCGGGCGCTGGGCAGACCCACCCAGGACAGGACGCCAATCTATCGCTGGGCACACACTCACTCACACACACACACTCTATATGGGGCAATTTGGAGAACTCGATTGACTTGATCCATGTTTTTTGGACTGTGGGAGGAAACCGGAGAACCCGAAGGAAACCCACGCGGACACGGGGAGAACATGGAAACTCCACCCAGATGGGGATTCGAACCCCTAGCGCTGAGAGGAGAACATGCCAACCACTAAGCCACCATGCCTCCCCAGTCATGAATTAAAGGTTTAACTCGGAAAATGATACATGGCTAAATTTTGGAACGTTACGACATCACAATTGCAAAACAGTCTAGTTCTAATGGAATCCCACATTCAGCAGGTTCTAACCTGACTATGGCACTGCCTCCGGTCAGGCCTAAAGACTTCAGAGTGGTCTTCTTAAGAGCCTCCTCTCCACTGACCTGTGAACACACACACACACACACACACACACACACACACACACACACACAATAATAAAAAAAAAACAGACTTAATAGAGGGGCTTAAGAGAGGTGGCTTAGTGGTTGGCATGTTCTCCTCTCAGCGCTAATGATTCCCGGTTCGAATCCCCATCTGGGTGGAGTTTTCATGTTCTCCCCGTGTCCGCGTGGGTTTCCTCCGGGTTCTTCGGTTTCCTCCCACAGTCCAAAAACATGGATCAATTCAATTGAGTTCTCCTAATTGCCCCATATAGAGTGTGTGTGTGTATTAGTGAGTGTGTGTCCAGTGATAGATTGGCACCCTGTCCTGGGTGTGTTTCATGTTCTCCCCGTGTCCGCGTGGGTTTCCTCCGGCAGTCCAAAAACATGGATTCTAGGTCAATTGAATTCTCCAAATTGCCCCATATAGAGTGTGTTTGTGAGTGAGTGTGTGCCTGACCACAGCGCCCGAGATGCTCTCCCCTGGATGAGCATGGGGACCCCCACCCGCGACCCTCCGGTTTCCTCCCACAGTGTAAAATCATGGATCAAGGTGAATTGAATGCTCCAAATTGCCCCATATAGATACGGACATTCATTCCTACCTCATCTCTCATGTACACACAGACCGGCGTGGATCCAGACTCCTCCAGCTCGGTTATTCTGCAACACAAACAGATGAGCCATCACATAATGGCATAAAACAATATGTTTTACCCAATTAAAAAACACAATAATTAATTATACGTAAAAGCATCCCAAGCCTCAACATCGTCATGACGATATTTATAAGTAAAATATACATTATGCCGGTAGATGGAACAAGTGGCACAACTCGTAGGAAACAAAAATAAACGTACACTGGCGGCACACATGCCTATTAAAGGGATACACCGATATATTTTTATATAAAGGGACACCGATGTTTTTTTTATCCTCAATATTTACAAAAGAATTTAATATTTTGTGTATAATGTGTTTGCATTAAAGCCCTGCGTTTTTTTGTTTTGATGAGTTTACATTAATAATACATAAATACTAAACATAATAAAAACTTGGGCGGCACGGTGGCTTAGTGTTTAGCATGTTCTCCTCTCAACACTAGAGATTCCCGGTTCGAATCCCCATCTGAATGGAGTTTCCATGTTCTCCCCGTGTCTGCGTGGGTTTCCTCCGGGTTCTCCGGTTTCCTCCCACAGTCCAAAAACATGGATCAAGTCAATTGAATTCTCAAAATTGCCCCATATAGAGTGTGTGTGTGAGTGAGTGTGTGTCCAGCGATGGATTGGCGCCCTGTCCTGGGTCTATCTGCCCAGCGCCTGAGATGTTCTCCCCTGGATGGGCATGGGGAACCCTAATAGAGGATAAAGCGGGAGATAATGAATGAATGAATAATAAAAACTTAATTATTACATAATAATTGTATAATAGGCAAGTGGCACGGTGGCTTAGGGGTTAGCATGTTCTCCTCTCAGCGTCTAGGGATTCCCGGTTCGATTCCCCATCTGGGTGGAGTCTCCATGTTCTCCCCGTGTCCGTGTGGGTTTCCTCCGGGTTCTCCGCTTTCCTCCCACAGTCCAAAAACATGGATCAAGGTCAATTGTATTCTCCTAATTGCCCCATATAGAGTGTGTCTGTATGAGTGAGTGTGTGGTCCTATCCCTCAGTGACACTGCTGGGACAGGACCAAATAATCCCTGCTCTGTGGTTCTACTATTAGGGTTCTGACCATTAGAACCGAGTAGAACACAAACAGATGGACTACAGAATGTCATTATAGAACTACAAAGTCCGTCTTTATGGTAAGTAGAGCAAGAGGGGGGCGTGGCCAAACTTTTGACAGCTATTCTATTAAACCTCTATCGTTCTACATTGGCCTGAGTTGGTTCTTGTCATAGGTTTTGTCAAAATCGAGGGCTTGGAGGAATATTCAGGACTGCATTCCGTCTGGCTGCAGTGCAATTGCGTCGAAAGAATCGAGAACCGGCAGAATTCTCAGAATGAAGAACAGACAGAACATTCTCAGAAGGAACAGACAGAATTCCGGTGCCTGTTCCTCCACGAGAACGGGATTCGGACAATCGAGAACCTTGAGCGCCAGCGATAGATTGGCGCCCTGTCCTGGGTGTGTCTGCCCAGCGCCCGAGACGTTCTCCCCTGGATGGGCATGGGCATGGGGAACCCCCCCCCCACGACCCTAGTAGAGGATAAAGTGGAAGATAAGGGATGGATGGAAATATATAATAGTGATTATTTCTTAGAGCAACATTCATGGCATCAAAATCTATAATTAACTCATCCTTAAATTGCATTTAACACAAATGATTAATCTGCAAGTTCAGAGGTTGTTTATGATGCGAAAGGTGAGCTATCCAAATTCACGAGGGGGGGCAAAAATAACTTTTAAATGGCCAGGCATCACAGTATACTTCAACCTGTTAACATTTTCTACAATTGATTTTTCTGAGAATAAACTGGAGATGGGAGAATTCCCTGAATTTCTCCGGCGAGTGGAGTCTGGAGTCCGGCGGCCCACACAGAACCCGGCGCATTCCTGAGCGCGCCATCATCCTGGAACCGACTCGAGAGAGAAAGTGAGTCACGTCACACTTCAGTTCGCCTCTGATTAAGTCGCCGAGTGAAAACCGGCTTCCTGCTGCACGCGCCAGGAGGACATCAAACTCCCGAAAAAAAAAAACCCTCCAGCTCTCCGTCTGTGGGCCGGAGCCCGTTTTTCATTACTCAACCCATAAAAGAGTATCAAAGGAAAGTGTTTACTTCAATTCTTTCCTCGTTTATCACTCCGCTCCAAAGTCCTGAATAAGACTGGAAGCTCGCGTGGAAAAAAAGGGAGAGAATTAAGGCGTAATGATGTCAGTGATGAAAGGCAGGCAGACGGGGCGAGAACAACCTGGCCCACAGCCACACCACGGCAGGACCTCGGAGAGCAGGTGCCAAGCAATTTAGCAGAGTGGGAGGGGTCTGCCGAGGAAGTGGGTGTGGTCAGAGAAGTTCCAAAAGCATTTGGGAGGAGAATCGGACCCATCAAGTACAACGGATTTGCACCGATTTTACCTTACCGTATTTTCCGGACTATAAGGCGCACCTAAAAGCCTAAAATGTTCCCAGAAATCGGACATGCGCCTTATACGTGTACGGAGTTCCATTCATTCATTCATTATCGTCCGCTTTATCCTCTATTAGGGTCGTGGGGGGGTTCCACATGCCCATCCAGGGGAGAACGTCTCGGACGCTGTGCAGATAGACCCAGGACAGGGCGCCAACCTATCACTGAACACACACTCACTCACACAGACACACTCTATATGGGGCAATTTGGAGAATTCAATTGATGTGCTCCATGTTTTTGGACTGTGGGAGGAAACCGGAGAACGCGGAGGAAACCCACGCGGACACGGGGAGAACATGGAAACTCCACCCAGATGGGGATTCGAACCGGGAATCCCTAGCGTTGAGAGGAGAACGTGCTAACCACTAAGCCACCGTGCCGCTACTGAGTTCCAAATTCTATGCGCGCTCATCTCACAGAAAAGCCGAGTGAAGAAAATTAATCCGGAGCTCGCCGTCATTCCGGGAGGATTAAATAAAGAACTCCGACCGCTGGACGTCGGGGTAAACGGGGCGTTTAAAGTAAAGTTGCGGGCGGTGTGGGAGCGATGGATGAAAAACGGCGAACACACGTTTACTAAAACTCGGGAGGCGGCGGCGGGGCGAGTTACGCCACCGTCTGTGAATGGATTGTGGACGCCTGGGCCGAGGGTTCTGCCGTGACCGTCGTCCGAGCTTTCACGAAAGCCGGCATCGTCGCCGAACGGCCGCCCGGAGACGAGACGGACTCGGACATCGATGAGAGGAGAACACCGGAGTGCTCGATAGAGAACCAGCTTTTTAATTCAGACACAGAAGACGAGGACTTTGATGGATTTGTGGGAGAAGAGTGATTAAAATAATGTGTGTTTTGTCGAGTAGTAGAATAAACTTCAATTATAAATCAGCGTTTTGCATCCTTTACTTTTCTTGTAGATCGTATGTTTTAGCGAGTGCCTTATAATACGCTGCCGTACAGAATAAGTACCGTACAGAAATAGAACCCGTAATTCAGACTGCGCCTTATAGTATGGTGCGCCTTATACGTGGGACAAACACAGAAATAGAACCCGTAATTCAGACTGCGCCTTATAATACGGTGCGCCTTATACGTGGGTCAAATACAGAAATAGAACCCGTAATTCAGACTGCGCCTTATAGTATGGTGCGCCTTATACGTGGGTCAAATACAGAAATAGAACCCGTAATTCAGACTGCGCCTTATAGTACGGTGCGCCTTATACGTGGGACAAATACAGAAATAGAACCTGTAATTCAGACTGCGCCTTATAATATGGTGCGCCTTATACGTGGGACAAACACAGAAATAGAACCCGTAATTCAGACTGCGCCTTATAGTACGGTGCGCCTTATACGTGGGACAAATACAGAAATAGAACCCGTAATTCAGACTGCGCCTTATAATACGGTGCGCCTTATACGTGGCTCAAATACAGAAATAGAACCCGTAATTCAGACTGCGCCTTATAGTACGGTGCGCCTTATACGTGGGTCAAATACAGAAATAGAACCCGTAATTCAGACTGTTATAGTACGGTGCACCTTATAAAATACAGAATAGAACCCGTAATTCAGACTGCGCCTTATAATACGTGGGTCGTTGGACAAATACAGAAATAGAACCCGTAATTCAGACTGCGCCTTATAGTACGGTGCGCCTTATACGTGGGACAAATACAGAAATAGAACCCGTAATTCAGACTGCGCCTTATAGTACGGTGCGCCTTATACGTGGGTGAAATACAGAAATAGAACCCGTAATTCAGACTGCGCCTTATAATACGGTGCGCCTTATACGTGGGACAAATACAGAAATAGAACCCGTAATTCAGACTGCGCCTTATAGTACGGTGCGCCTTATACGTGGGACAAATACAGAAGTAGAACCCGTAATTCAGACTGCACCTTATAGTACGGTGCGCCTTATATGTGGGACAAATACAGAAGTAGAACCCGTAATTCAGACTGCACCTTATAGTACGGTGCGCCTTATATGTGGGACAAACACAGAAATGGAACCCGTAATTCAGACTGCGCCTTATAGTACGGTGCGCCTTATACGTGGGACAAACACAGAAATAGAACCCGTAATTCAGACTGCGCCTTATAGTACGGTGCGCCTTATACGTGGGTCAAATACAGAAATAGAACCAGTAATTCAGACTGCGCCTTATAGTACGGTGCGCCTTATACGTGGGACAAATACAGAAATAGAACCCGTAATTCAGACTGCGCCTTATAGTACGGTGCGCCTTATACGTGGGACAAATACAGAAATAGAACCCGTAATTCAGACTGCGCCTTATAGTACGGTGCGCCTTATACGTGGGACAAATACAGAAATAGAACCCGTAATTCAGACTGCGCCTTATAGTACGGTGCGCCTTATACGTGGGACAAACACAGAAATAGAACCCGTAATTCAGACTGCGCCTTATAATACGGTGCGCCTTATACGTGGGACAAATATAAAAATAGAACCCGTAATTCAGACTGCGCCTTATGGTCCGGAAAATACGGTAATCTTAATCACATTTCGGTGCAATAATCTGTGAATGCATTGACTGAGATTACGCACACCGTGCCTTTAATTTCGGTTATTAACGCACCTGGTCTGGGGAAAGTGGCTGAGCAGTTCCCAGAGGTTCTGGCCGCTGGAGAAGGAACCCTGGAAACGAGCGCCGTCCTCGAGCTGCAGCGCAATTCGCACCTGTAACTCAGAGCAAAGACAAACAGAACCATTTTTAATATAGAATAAATGTAATATTAAAAATAAAAAGCTCTATTGAAGTCCAATTTGCTCCGAACATCAAAAAGGTTAGAGGTACGTCTGCCAAGGTTCCAACAATGTTTACTCTGTTTCTTGAGGGACGCTGAACTCCTCCACAAGCCGCTGAGAGACTCACCCGTGTCTGACACTTTCGTTGGCTGTAGTTGGTCAATGTAGCCATTGTGTGCCAGACCAGCGGGTTTAGAACCGTACGTTTTAGGGCGTGCACATTGAGAACCTGCGGGAGCTTTTACAGCAGCCAGTTCGGAGTTGGTCCCCCATAAAGAACCTTCACCATCGAGAGGGGGTTTGATGGAACAACCAGGACAATGAGGCCGGGCACTGATGTTGGACGAGAGGTCGTCCATGTCCTAGTTCATCCTAAAGATATTTGATGGGTTGAGGTCAGTGTTCTGTGGAGGTGTCAATTTTCATCCATCCATCATCTTCCGTTTTATCCTCTATTAGGGTTGCGGGGGGGGGGGCATCTTGGGCACACACAGACACACTCTATATGGGGCAATTTGGAGAACTCAATTGACTTGATCCATGTTTTTGGACTGTGGGAGGAAACCGGAGAACCCGAAGGAAACCCACGCGGACACGGGGAGAACATGGACACTCCACCCAGATTGGGATTCGAACCGGGAATCCCTAGCGCTGAGAAGAGAACATGCCAACTACTAAGCCACCGTGCCGATTTTCAACACTTTGTTTTAGCTTAAATAGAAAAGGGCCTTCCCCAAACTGTTCTATACAGATATTCAAGGACATGGAAGTTGTTCAAATTGTTCAAATTAAACATTAATAACATGCTGGTCACTGGATAGCACGGTGGCTTAGTGGTTGGCATGTTCTCCTCTCAGCACTAGGGATTCCCGGTTCGAATCCCCATCTGGGTGGAGTTTGCATGTTCTCCCCGTGTCAGCGTGGGTTTCCATAGGGTTCTCAAGTTTCTTGCCACAGTCCAAAAACAATGATTAAAGTCACATGAATTCTCCAAATTGCCCCATATAGAGAGTGTCTGTGTGAGTGAGTGCGTGTTCAGTTGCCGCCCTGTGCTGGGTGTATCTGCCCAGCGCCCTAAACGTTCTCCCCTGGATGGGCATGGGGAACCCCCCCGCGACCCTAATAGAGGATAAAGCGGAAGATAACGGATGGATGAATGAATGTTTTAGCTTACATAGAAAAGGGCCTTCCCCAAACTGTTCTATACAGGTATTCAAGGAGTTGGAAGTTTTTAAATTGTTCAAATTAAACATTAATAACATGCCGGTCACTGGATAGCACGGTGGCTTAGTGGTTGGCATGTTCTCCTCTCAGCACTAGGGATTCCCAGTTCGAATCCCCATCTGGGTGGAGTTTGCATGTTCTCCCCGTGTCCGTGTGGGTTTCCTCCGGGCTCTCCGGTTTCCTCCCACAGTCCAAAAACATGGGTCAAGTCAATTGAATTTTCCAAATTGCCCCATATAGAGTGTGTCTGTGTGAGTGAGTGTGTGCCCAGCGATAGATTGGCGTCCTGTCCTGGGTGTATCTGCCCAGCGCCCGAAACGTTCTCCACTGGATGGGCATGGGGAACCCCCACGACCCTAATAGTGAATAAAGCGGAAGATAATGGATGGATGGTCAGTGGATAAGTAGTTTCTCATTACTACTAACAAACACTATTAAAATCCAGTTTCTACTGCTACCACGTTTTGACTCCAGCATTCCTCCGACGCAGATACTCCGTATCAGATAAGTACATCTTTATTCCACGCTCTCGAGCTAAACTAGGAGAACAAACCCGCATGAGAGGCGGAACGTTGCCCATGTCGGTCAGCGGATCAAAGCCAGTGTTTGTGCACGGCCCGAATAGTTCTGATGTAATGATTCAGCTCTGGGTAACCGCAGTTGGAAACGAACAGGCCTCTCTCCCTCCTTCCATCCCGTAAACATGAGTGAGAAGGGTGGTTTGGAGCATTAGCGGTTAGCGCGCGTCCCACCGCGCATTACAGCCGCCGCAGCCGGGCCGGGCCGGGCCGGCGATAGTTTCCCTTGATCCGGCTCGCAGAAATTGGAACGGAGATAGAGAGCGCAAGACGGCTCTGCCTCCACTTTCATCCTCGGTTCCAGACCGGAGCGCTGCACCACTCCTCCGCTTATAAACACATTGTTCTGCAGTAAACCCAAACCGGCGGCAGGTACGCACGCAGGCAGCACATGAGCGGCCCGCCGTCCTGCGCCGCGAGCACATGTCCCAGACGTGGCGCGTGAACCGGACGCCGTCCAACGACCGGCGTCCTGTGTTCCACCGTGGGTGGTCCGGCCGGCACACATGGATGACAGAGGCGGGGGGGGGGGGGGGAGGCCGCCGCAGATTGACGATGTCATTAACCTTGGCCTCGTTCTTGACCCCGTTTCCCGGCCCCGCGAACGCGGCGGAGCACGGACGCCGACCCGCGACTCCGGCCCCCTCAGAGCTCACACGTGTCCGGATAAACATCCGACGACGGCTTCGGAACCGAGCGGGGCCCCGGTTTATTTATTTAAGCTATTTACCTCTACGATATGCAAACAGAGAGATGAAACGGGGGGAAAACGAGATTAGAGGGCATTGATTATATAGCAGCAGGGTGGCTATAAACAAGCTGTCCTGTGGGTCATGTGATCGGGATGGAAAATGAAGCGGCGTGCAAAAGAGGCTTTGAAGTAACTCAATCACAATTACAAACAAAGCCACAAAGGTGAGTTCATTCAGCCCGACTGCCAGTTAACAGCATGCAAGTCGAATAAAAGAGAGAGAGCCAGCCCATTTCAAAGCAAAACGAGGCAACTGATGGAGTTCCAAAGAGGCCAAACGGAGGGGGTTCCAAACCAAAAAGGAACGTTCTCACAGGTCACAGCGCTGTATTTATAGCACCTCATTGCATCAGCGCTGATTAACAGTAGAGAACTTCAGACGGGCAACATGGTTTTACACTCATTGTCCATTGTTAGCAGCTATTTAGCGCTTATCTTCCACTTTATCCTATATTAGGGTCGCGGGGGGGTTCCCCATGCCCATCCAGGGGAGAACGTTTCGGGCGCTGGGCAGGTACACCCAGCACAGGGCGCCAATCCATCGCTGGGCACACACTCACTCATACAAACACACTCTATATGAGGCAATTCTGAGAATTCAATTGACTTGATCATGTTTTTGGACTGTGGGAGGAAACCGGAGAACCCGGCGGAAACCCACGCCGACACGACATGGAAACTCCTCCCAGAAGGAACGTCTCAGGCGCTGGGCAGATAGACCCAGCACAGGGCGCCAATCCATCGCTGGGCACACACTCACTCACACAGACACACTCTATATGGGGCAATTCTGAGAATTCAATTGACTTGATCCATGTTTTTGGACTGTGGGAGGAAACCGGAGAACCCGGCGGAAACCCACGCCGACACGACATGGAAACTCCACCCAGAAGGAACGTCTCAGGCGCTGGGCAGATAGACCCAGGACAGGGCGCCAATCCATCGCTGGGCACACACTCACTCATACAGACACACTCTATATCGGGGCAATTTGGAGAATTCAATTGACTCGATCCATGTTTTTGGACTGTGGGGGGAAACCGGAGAACCCGGAGGAAAGCCACGCGGACACGGGGAGAACATGGAAACTCCACCCCGATGGGGATTCGAACTGGGAATCCCTAGCGCTGAGAGAAGAACGTGCCAACCACTAAGCCAAACCATGTTCTTTATATGTCTGTGAAATATTAATAAAAAAATAAAAGCATCATCAAATGAAACGATCCCTCTTTGGCTGACAGATTGGCAGCGGGCCCGTTTTCGTGTCTGTAGCTACTCTCTTGGCAAAGCGTTTCAGCCACTCAGCTCCTCTCTTTCATCCTTCAGCAACAGCCATTTCATCTTCAAACCTCAGCGTGTCCAAAGTACATGTCATCACAGATGTTAGCTCATCCATTAAAACTGAAGATTAAGGTGGCAGGCTAATGAGAAGCAAAGAAATCCCATGCTTTCCCAATCCCGAAAGTCACTCGATTATTTTAGGGTTTGGCACGGACGCAAACTCCAACACGACGCGCCTCTCACACCCTCGATACCATTTCGTGTTAATAGTCAATTGACGGCAAACTAATTGAGCGGTAGTTTACAAGTCCGCCGCTAAATGGAATGACATTTGGACACCATTACGGCAAACCAAATCTAGGGACTTCTCTCGAGGGCCGACTCGTTAGAAGCGGACTTGGACGCCAGCGTCGGCGATGCGTCCGTTAACCCCCGCCCACAATCAAAGAGGCTTGAAGTCATTCGTTTCTTCCACAAACAAGGCCATCAGCTGCATCCAATATGGGGCCCGGTCTAAAAGCAACCTGCTCGGCAGATGTGCCCACGCCAGCCCACTTCTAAGATGGCACTCGGTGACACAACCCAGGCGCAGCAAGACTGTTTATGAACTCCTTTAAGACTTGAAAAGGATGCCACGGCCATGTTAGCACCCGACGAGGCCCCGCCACATGGCCCTGTAATGCGGACGCCTAATTACGCCGGCACACAAACACAGGAGGGAGAGACGGCGGGGGGAGAGCCGGAGCGTGGTCGGAGCGAATGTGGGGAGGCAAAAATGCATTTAAAATGTTCAAAGCGGCGGATTAAATGTTTTGGAACAAGGAATCAAAGATGGTGCTGCTTATTTTTATGACCCATGTTGTTGCAGTAAAGTAGGAGCACACGTTATGATCTGGACACCGGGATGGTGGTGTAAATCAATCAAACAGCACCATGGGCTTTAAGCGCTTTCTCTCACGAATCTGCCCACAATACAGGACACCACACACTCTCCTTAACATGCTATCATTTTTTTTTTTAGGTACTCCATATGGTCAAATGGAGGACACTCACTTCCTCTGTGAACGCTGAGTGCGTCAGCGAATACGCACAAGGAAATTAAGAAGTACTAGCATCACATTAACACCTAGACACGGACAAACTGACTAATCAACCACCTTCCAATAATAAAACACCATTACAGAATTACAGATGCCCTAACATCCAACCCAGACTGGATCTATTCACTTACCATCCATCCATTATCTTCCGCTTCATCCTATATTGGGGTCGCAGGGGGGGGGGGGTTCCCCATGCCCATCCAGGGGATGGCGTTTCGGGCGCTGGGCAGATACACCCAGGACAGGACACCAATCTATTGCTGGGCACACACTCACTCACTCAGACACACTCTATATGGGGCAATTTGGAGAACTCAATTGACTTGATCCATGTTTTTGGACTGTGGGAGGAAACCGGAGAACCCGGAGGAAACCCACACGGACACGGGGAGAACATGGAAACTCCACCCAGATGGGGATTCGAACCGGGAATCCCTAGTGCTGAGAGGAGAACATGCTAACCACTAAGCCACCGTGCCACCCTATAGAAAACTTTTTTCATTCATTCATTATCTTCTGCTTTATCCTCTATTAGGGTCGGGGGGGGGGGGGGTTCCTCATGCCCATTCAGGGGAGAACGTTTCAGGAGCTGGGCAGATTCACCCAGGACAGGGGGGGCAATCTATTGCTGGGCACACACAGAGACACAGACAGTCACTCAGACACACTCTATATGGGGCAATTTGGAGAACTCAATTGACTTGATCCATGTTTGTGGACTGTGGGAGGAAACCCACGCGGACACGGGGAGAACATGGAAACTCCACCCAGTTGGGGATTCGAACCGAATCCCTAGCGCTGAGAGGAGAACATGCTAACCACTAAGCCACCGTGCCGCCCCCCAATATATACTCAAAAGTCTAAATAAATAAATGCAGCAGTAATGTTTCAAGTCGAAGATCAAATATTAGGCATGTATTAGGAACGTTTTGGGTGCTGGGCAGATACACACTGAACAGGGCACCACACGCGCACATGATATGGGGCAATTTAAATCAGTGAATTTACCTTGAATGTTTTTGGTCTGAAATCCTGTGTTCTAACCTCCAGTTAGTTGAAACACTTGCTGATACAGAAATGGCGCCGGCTGAATTAAACTGATGAAACTGTCCTTTAATAACGTTTAAAAAGCTTATCGGTGAGTTCTAGTGTGTCATGGTGACCCCCCCCCCCACACACACACACTTTAATCCTAATTTAAGGCAAATTCCATTCAGTACTTCCACCTCGGAGAGCCACAGGGTCCGCTGCTGTAATACACTGCTATTTAACAAAACAGAAGCAGGGTTCATCAGGAAGCTATAAAAAAAAATGGAGGGAGGAACCGCGGCTCTGCCTCCCTGCCTCAGTGTTGGTGGCTGCAGTCTCCACAAGCACTCAAACATCCACCAAATAAAGTAATTAACTACGTTTTTTAAAAAGTGGATTAAACTGATTTATCTAGTCAGCTATGTTTCAAGTTAAGGACACATAACCTACCGAGTTCTCTGCACCTCCATGCGACCGGGTGCTTGGCACAACTTCTAGCTTGGCATTGTTTGGGAGGCTGGCAAACCTCCATTGTAGTGTCAGGTCCAGTACATTCCTCTGAAACCTGGGATACAGGGGATTAACAGGAAATTAAGACAGAAGCTTACTGTAAAATAGTCACTACTGTCTGAGATATATATATATATACATATATATATATATATATATATATATATATATATATATATATATATATATATAAATATATATATATATACGGTTAGCATGTTCTCCTCTCAGCACTAGGGATTCCCGGTTCGAATCCCCATCTGGGTGGAGTTTCCATGTTCTCCCGTGTCCCCATCGTGGGTTTCCATGTTCCTCCGGTTCTCCGGTTTCCGGTTTCCTCCCACAGTCCAAAAACATGGATCAAGTTAATTGAGATCTCTAAATTGCCCCATATTGAGTGTGTCTGTGTGTGTGAGTGTGTACCCAGCGATGGATTGGCGCCCTGTCCTGGGTGTATCTGCCCAGCGCCCGAGACGTTCTCCCCTGGATGGGCATGGGGAACCCCACCGCGACCCTAGTAGAGGATAAAGCGGGAGATAATGAATGAATGAATGAATAATTATCTCCCGCTTTATCCTCTATTAGGGTTGCGGTGGGGTTCCCCATGCCCATCCAGGGGAGAGCATCTCGGGCGCTTGGCAGATACACCCAGGACAGGGCGCCAATCCATCACTGGGCACACACTCACTCACACAGACACACTCTATATGGGGCAATTTGGAGAACTCAATTGACTTGATCCATGTTTTTGGACTGTGGGAGGAAACCGGAGAACCCGGAGGAAACCCACGCGGACACGGGGAGAATATGGAAACTCCACCCAGATGGGGATTTGAACCAGGAATCAATACAGCTGAGAGGAGAACATGCTAAACCACTAAGCCACCGTGCCGCATATATATATATATACACATATAAACACACACACACACACACACACACACACACACACACACACACACACATACACAAAGTACCAGTCAAAAGTTTGAACACACCTCCTTTATGCTCCACTCATTCTCCATGTTCTCAGTTCCATGTACTGTAAAGAACTTTGTAGTTCTACAGTGCATTCTGTAGTCCACCTGTTTGGGTTTTACAGTACATACTATGTACGCACCCTTTACTCTCTTCTAATGGTCATAACCCCAATAGTAGCACCACAGAGCAGGGGTTATTTGGTGGGGGCATTATTCCTATCCCAGCAGTGTCCCTGAGGCGTTTAAATGAACCCCCCTCCCCGCGTCAGTGTTCTACCTCACGTCTACCTGTTCTGTGACAGAAAACCAACTGAAATGTCGCACACGACCGCAGTACATAGTTCGAAGTGTACAATTTTACATAGTGTACTTATTCATGTACTATTTAAAACATATATGTCTGTCAGTAAAAGCAAACGACTTACTTCAGTCCATGCTCCTCAGGCTTAAACCCTTGTTTCTTACTAACTTCTTCGAGGACCTGCAGAGTAAAAAAGATAAAAATTTAAGATAAAAAGTTTATTAAATAAAAGTGAAGTGTTTTCTTCAGCGGAGCTTTTTTTTTTGCTGACAAACGCTAACTGTAAAGCTAACTGACACGGGCTCGGTCTCAAATCTCACTCTATTGCCTTAACGGGAGCCACTGAGGGGAGGGTAACAGAACCGAGCCTAGCAGCCTGCGTAGGGCACTAAACACTGTGCTGACGCTGTTTGGGACACAACCGAGTCGAGGCGCGATCTCTGGCAGGTTGGGTTCCCGAACAGAGCGAGCCGCGGAGACGGAGGAGTGAATTGGGAAAGGTGGCGGGTTTAAGATGGCGGTCAGGTTCACCTGAAGCAGCGGCGTGTTCGGAGACACCTTCACAGTTTGTCTTCGTCCATTCGGAGCAAGCACTGACACCGCACAGCTACCGGCTGCCATTGCGGACTGACGTCACAATGTTTGTTTGAGCCAACTTTATTGATACGAACGCAAAAGCAGACCGAGTGGAAGCCCCCCCCCTCCCTCCTCCTCCTCCCATCACTATGGACCTTTCATTCATTCATTCATCCATTATCTTCCACTTCATCCTATATCAGGGTCGCGGTGTGGTTCCCCATGCCCATCCAGGGGAGAACGTTTCGGGCGCTGGGCAGATACACCCAGGACAGGACGCCAATCTATCGCTGGGCACACACTCACTCACACAGACACACTCTATATGGGGCAATTTGGCAAATTCAATTGACTTGATCCATGTTTTTGGACTGTGGGAGGAAAGCAGAGAACCCGGAGGAAACCCACGCGGACACAGGGAGAACATGGAAACTCCACCCAGATGGGGATTCGAACCGGGAGTCCCTAGCGCTGAGAGGAGAACATGCTAACCACTAAGCCGCCATATTTTATTCAAAACTATATAAAACAATAAGTCGAAGTTGTTGAACATGTGATGATTCTGTGATTTTTTTTATTCAACAGGTCCATAGTGGGGTGGCATGGAGGCTTAGTGGTTAGCATGTTCTCCTCTCAGCACTAGGGATTCCCGGTTCGAATCCCCATCTGGGTGGAGTTTCCATGTTCTCCCTGTGTCCGCGTGGGTTTCCTCCGGGTTCTCTGCTTTCCTCCCACAGTCCAAAAACATGGATCAAGTCAATTGAATTTGCCAAATTGCCCCATATAGAGTGTGTCTGTGTGAGTGAGTGTGTGCCCAGCGATAGATTGGCGTCCTGTCCTGGGTGTATCTGCCCAGCGCCCGAAACGTTCTCCCCTGGATGGACATGGGGAACCCCACCGCGACCCTAATAGAGGATAAAGCGGAGGATAATGAATGAATGAATGAAAGAATAAAATATATTAGATGAAATTATTCATGGGGCAGCACGGTGGCTTAGTGGTTGGCATGTTCTCCTCTCAGCGATAGGGATTCCCGTTTGGAATCCCCATCTGGGTGAAGTTTCCATGTTCTCCCCCTGTCCGCGTGGGTTTTCTCCGGGTTCTCCAGTTTCCTCCCACAGTCCAAAAACATGGATCAAGTCAATTGAATTCTCCAAATTGCCCCATATAGAGTGTGTCTGTGTGCAGCTATAGATTGGCGCCCTGTCCTGGGTGTATCTGCCCAGCGCCCTAAACATTCTCCCCTGGATGGGCATGGGGAACCCCCCCGCGACCCTAATAGAGGATAAAGCAGAAGATAATGGATGGATATAATAAATGGATTAATTAAAAATAATAACTGGATGAATCAATGGAGATAGATAAACAGATAGGGCCACAAGGTGGTGTAGTGGTTAGCACCTATATAGTCTGAGGAACCCCCTGCAACCCTAGTAGAGGGTTAAGCAGAAGATAATGGATGGATGGAAGACTTTGATGTACTTATTTGAAGCTAGTTTCCAGATGTGATGCATTAACACCTCAGTTGTATTGAAGGGAACTTCAAAGTGATCTGGGGTCATTTCAGTTCAGTAGTTGAATGTAAGCATCGAGTGATGGCACTGATTTCAGTCTGAACCAAATGACTGACTGCAATGAGAGCGAGCTCTTGGGTTTGAACCTGATCTTCTGTAATGATTCCAATTTGAGCTCTCTGGGCAAAATCCACGCAGCGCAGCACCGCGCTGCGTCACACCACGCTCACCACATGCCTTTGATCGGCCACGGAATCTCTATAATCCCACCGTCATCGCTCCGCCGATGTTTCTCAAGGTTTACAAATGACGAGGCCGTTCAGGGAATAAAAAGCAGGCCGATTTTGGGACGATGTCGAAATCTGCAGCCTGTATAAATGGCTTTCATTTCGGTACTTAAGGTTTAACAGCCTGCTAAAGCGCAGAGACGTGTTTGAAGTCTCGTGATTTAGTTTGGTGGTTAAACCTGTAACTATAGCAGCCTTCAGTCGTCTGTAAGGACTTTTCAGGTGGTGGTGTACTGGCTGTCTTTCTGGGATCGTGAGAAGGGTGTGATTAGGGTTCTGCTTATAGAATCACTAACAGAACGGGACCTGAACCTGGGTCCCCAGCGCTGAGGGGCAGACGTGCTTGAGGTAAGTATTATATAAAAAAGTTGTCTTAAATTTACTCCCCTCTGTGCCGCTCTGGGTCCAAATTTGCTATTTGGAAGAAAGCGTGAAGCTTCTCAGCCACTAACAGGCTCTTATCGTTCATTTATTCATTATCTCCCACTTTATCCTCTATTAGGGTCGCAGGGGGTTCCCCATGCCCATCCAGGGGAGAACGTCTTGGGCGCTGGGCAGATACATCCAGGACAGGGCGCCAATCTATCGCTGGGCACACACTCACTCATTCACACACACTCTATATGGAGCAATTTGGAGAATTCAATTGACTTGATCCATGTTTTTGGACTGTGGGAGGAAACCGGAGAACCCGGAGGAAACCCACGCGGACACGGGGAGAACATGGAAACTCCACCCAGATGGGGATTCGAACCGGGAATCCCTAGCGCTGAGAGGAGAACATGCCAACCACTAAGCCACCGTGCCGCCCAACAGGCTCTTAGATGCACAAAAAAAAGAAAGTCCACCAGCTTTAATCAGCGCAAACTCCCGACTGAACTGAGAAAAGGTGACAGATGTGTTTAAAAAAAAAAAAACTCTAAAATAGTTTTACCCCTCTAACCCGTCGGCCGTGCTTCAGTTCCCTGCCTGGTTTATAGAACCACTGATAGAACGGGACTTGAACCTGGGTCCCCAGCGCTGAGAGGCAGACGTGCTTGGTGTAACTAAATCTAAAAACAATGTAAGTTGTCTTAAATTTATTCCCCTCTGTGCCGCTCTGGGTCGAAATTTGCTATTTGGAACAAATATAATATAATAGAATAGAATAAAACTTTATTGTCCATTAAACTTACATTAAATGGAAAATTGTCTTTGGCAGTCTGGCAGACAAATACATGTACAATACAGTACAATAAACATGTATAAAGAAAAAAAGAAAAGAAAAAAAAAAGAATATATGTAAACATATAGATTATAAAATATGTTGGGATTTTGAAGCTTCTCAGCCACTAACAGGCTCTTAGAGTCCCCTGCCTGGTTTATAGAACCACTAACAGAACAGTCTCCTTCAGTCCCCTGCCTGGTTTATAGAACCAGTGACAGAACGGGACCTGAACCTGGGTCCCCAGCGCTGAGAGGCAGACATGCTTGGTGTAACTAAATCTAACGACAATGTAAGTTGTCTTAAATTTACTCCCCTCTGTGCCGCTCTGGGTCGAAATTTGCTATTTGGAATAAATCATGAAGCTTCTCAGCCACGGGACCTGAACCTGGGTCCCCAGCGCTGAGAGGCAGACGTGCTTGAGGTAACTATTTCAGTACTAAGTCTTCAGGCTGTTCAGCCCCAAAAACAATGTAAGCTGTCTTAAATTTACTCCCCTCTGTGCCGCTCTGGGTCGAAATTTGCTATTTGGAAGAAATTGTGAAGCTTCTCAGCCACTAACAGGCTCTTAGATGCACAAAAAAGCAAAGTCCACCAGCTTTAATCAGCGCAAACTCCCGACTGAACTGAGAAAAGGTGACAGATGTGTTTAAAAAAAAAATACTCTAAAATAGTTTTACCCCTCTAACCCGTCGGCCGTGCTTCAGTCCCCTGCCTGGTTTTGATGATTGGATCGTTGCCTCCCTGTCCCTTTGGTGAAAGTGATCCTTCACTAAATCTCTTTGATGTGACAAGATCAAAAGGCTTTAGATAAGTGGATAAGCCCGCGCTAATCAAAAGGAACACTGAGGGGGATGGAGGGGCACGCGAGGAGAACCCGCCATCCACTTTTTTTTTTTTTCCCTCAAAAGCCCGGCTATTAATTGCTGGCAAGTACGGTACATCAATCAATCTTTATTACCCCGGTGGGAGAAACTGGGTTCGCAGGTCGCTATAGCATCACTATGTGCTTACAGCCAGCCCGGCCGTTTGCCCCTCGACGCTAATGAGTGAGGTATCCGCCATGTCATCTGATGTTTGCAGTTTAACCTGCCCTCGTCCTCCTTTGAAGGGTCTTTTGGTGTCTTTTTAGGAAACGTGGCCCATATTGGGAGTTCAAAAAAAAAAACAAGAACGGCTCCCACGGGGCTTTCGACCGGGCCCGGCTCTGCTTTGGGATTCGTCCCCTTGATGTTCCCCGTCTCGTGTCGCATTGTTATGAGAACATATGCGAGTGATTTAAGTGGCATGTCCCCCCTCCCTTTTAACTGAATACATTGCGACATGAGCTTAAGTCAAAGAAGCTGAGCGGATATCAGTGACAGATCCGCTTCTCTGCCATGAGGGCACAAGTGTTTTTGTATGCGTTTGCCAAAGGGGGGTATAAGGGGGTAAGGGGGCAGATACATGCATAAACTCACACAGGCATGACTTTGAAGAGCAGTCGAGGAAATGCTGCGAATGCGACAAAGCTGCCTCACTGATTCCAACTTCAAACTGATTTCAGATACAGCACCTTCGCAGAACCGGCCAGGAATAAAATAAATAAAGTTAGTAAAATAATAAAGAGATCTATTTTGCCTACAGTGCTTACACACTGTCCTCCCTGCTTAAACACACACACCACACACACACACACACACACACACACACACACACACACACACTGAATAAATATATTCTTTTTTCATCCATTATCTTCCGCTTTATCCTCTATTAGGGTCGGAGGGGGGGTTCCCCATGCCCATCCAGGGGAGACGTTTCAGGCGCTGGGCAGATAGACCCAGGACAGGACACCAATCTATCACTGGGCACACACTCACTCACACACACACACTCTATATGGGGCAATTTGGAAAACTCACTTGACTTGATCCATGTTTTTGGACTGTGGGAGGAAACCGGAGAACCCGGAGGAAACCCACACGGACACGGGGAGAACACGGAAACTCCACCCAGTTGGGGATTCGAACCGGGAATCCCTAGAGCTGAGAGGAGAACGTGCCAACCACTAAGCCACCGTGCCGCCCCCCAATAAATATATTCTAATTTTTGAAAATAGATACCTGATCACTGTACAGGGTGGCACGGTGGCTTAGTGGTTAGCATGTTCTCCTCTCAGCGCTAGGGATTCCCGGTTCGAATCCCCATCTGGGTGGAGTTTCCATGTTCTCCCCGTGTCAGCGTGGGTTTCCTCCGGGTTCTCCGGTTTCCTCCCACAGTCCAAAAACATGGATCAAGTCAATTAAGTTCTTTAAATTGCCCCATATAGAGTGTGTCTGTGTGAGTGAGTGTGTTCAGTGATAGATTGGCGCCCTGTCCTGGGTGTATCTGCCCAGCGCCCGAAACGTTCTTCCCTGGATGGGCATGGGGAACCCCCCCGCGACCCTAGTAGAGGCTAAAGCGGGAGATAATGAACGAATGAATGAATGAATTAATTAATTCATTAATTATTTTCCAGCTTGGTCAATTCTCTATATTCTTACTGTATGACCCGACTGATGTTTTGGAAATGACTCGACATGCAAAACGTTCCCCGGTCGTAACACGCAATCGGTGAAGCGGTTACGTCAAGCGCACAAAGGCCTACACATCCCTGATATTTGCCCTGCCTGTTCTTCCAGTGCTGCGGCTCTTTCCTCCTGTATCTCAAAAAGGCCTAAAGGTGACAGACCGAGCGTTCCTCTCCGAGGGAAACGGCTGCCGTCCGAATAAACAAACAGTGCAGCTCTTATCTGGCCTCAGGATCGCCGGGGAAATAAAACTTCAAACGCTCTGCCCTTAAACGGCCTTTTCCGACTCGCCGTTTGCATCTCCAGTGCACTGCGAAGGGAAACGAGCCCTCGTTTGAACGTCACGCTGTATTTTTTCAGGGAGGTTAAAATATCACGGGGTGTTTTGCTTCGTTTGATTAGAGCCACGAGTACCGCGACCAAAGGTGTGGATCCAGAGGCGGCTGACGGAACTGTGACTGAAGGTAATCACGATCGAGTTACATCCGAGGAAACCAAATGCAAATTCCATTTGACATTTTGGGGTGACATTTTGGCTTTGACACACAACACAATATATTCATATAATTCACATTATCTCCCACTTTATCCTCTACTAGGGTCACAGGAGGGTTCCCTATGCTCATCCAGGGGAGAACGTATCGGGCGCTGGGCAGATAGACCCAGGACAAAGCGCCAATCCATCGCTGGGTACACACTCACTCACACACTCAAACACACTCTATATGGGGCAATTTGGAGAACTCAATTAACTTGATCCATGTTTTTGGACTGTGGGAGGAAACCGGAGAACCCGGAGGAAACCCACGCGGACACGGGGAGAACATGGAAACTCCACCCAGATGGGGATTCGAACCGGGAATCCCTAGCGCTGAGAGGAGAACATGCCAACCACTAAGCCACCGTGCCACCCACTACCAAATACATTCATTCATTCATTATCTTCTGCTTTATCCTCTATTAGGGTCGCGGAGGGGGGGGGGTTCCCCATGCCCATCCAGGGGAGAACGTCTCGGGCGCTGGGCAGATACACCCAGGACAGGACGCCAATCTATCACTGGACACACACTCACACAGACACACTCTATATGGGGCAATTTGGAGAACTCAATTGAATTGATCCATGTTTTTGGACTGTGGTAGTAAATCGGAGAACCCGGAGGAAACCCATGTGGACACGGGGAGAACATGGAAACTCCACCCAGATGGGGATTCGAACCGGGAATCCCTAGAGCTGAGAGGAGAACATGCCAACCACTAAGCCACCGTGCCACCCACTACCAAATACATTCATTCATTCATTATCTTCTGCTTTATCCTCTATTAGGGTCGCGGAGGGGGGGGGGGGGGTCCCCATGCCCATCCAGGGAAGAACGTTTCGGGCGCTGGGCAGATACACCCAGGACAGGACGCCAATCTATCACTGGGCACACACTCACTCACACAGACACACTCTATATGGGGCAATTTGGAGAACTCAATTAACTTGATCCATGTTTTTGGACTGTGGGAGGAAAACGGAGAACCCGGAGGAAACCCACGCGGACACGGGGAGAACATGGAAACTCCACCCAGATGGGGATTCGAACCGGGAATCCCTAGTGCTGAGAGGAGAACATGTTAACCACTAAGCCACCGTGCCGCCCGCAAAGTGAATTTCGATGATTTATTTAAAAGGTTGACGCGAGCCCGTCCTAAGTGGCTGAAGCTGATCCAATCAGAAATCCAAAAGAAGATGTACAGATGTAAAAGGAAACGCACGTAGCGCAGATACATGGGCTACATGGTTATTAATAGAACAGCCTGCACGATGCTTTGTGACCGTCATGGAGACATTGCTGGTGGCAGGTGTTGGAAACAAACAAGAACAGAAGGAAGATCGTTTTCTCAGAACACAGATCCACACGAGCCGACGACCTGTGTGTGTTTTGCTTCGGTCTGTTTGCAAAATAAGCGATAAATGAAATCATCTCACTGTTTCTCCACTTACTGTTCATTACATCATCTCCAGCCTGCAAACACAGAACCCAACAAAAGTTCAATCCCCATCTGGGTGGAGTTTCCATGTTCTCCCCGTGTCCGCGTGGGTTTCCTCCGGGTTCTCCGCTTTCCTCCCACAGTCCAAAAACATGGATCAAGTCAATTGAATTCTCCAAATTGCCCCAAATAGAGTGTGTCTGTGTGAGTGAGTGTGCGTCCAGTGATAGATTGGCGTCCTGTCCTGGGTGTATCTGCCCAGCGCCCAAAACGTTCTCCCCTGGATGGGCATGGAGAACCCCCCCACGACCCTAATAGAGGATAAAGTGGAAGATAATGAATGAATTAATGTTTATTGAGGGTGGCCGGCACGGTGGCATTTTCTCCTCTCAGCACTAGGGATTCCCGGTTCGAATCCCCATCTGGGTGGAGTTTCCATGTTCTCCCCGTGTCCGCGTGGGTTTCCTCCGTGTTCTCCGGTTTCCTCCCACAGTTCAAAAACATGGATCAAGTCAAGTGAATTCTCCAAATTGCCCCATATAGTGTGTGTCTGTGTGAGTGAGTGTGTGCCCAGTGATAGATTGGCGTCCTGTCCTGGGTGTATCTGCCCAGCGCCCGAAACTTTCTCCCCTGGATGGGCATGGGGAACCCCCCCCCTACTAGAGGATAAAGCGGGAGATAAAGAATGAATGAATGTACTTGGTAGTGGGCAACACGGTGGCTTAGTGGTTGGCATGTTCTCCTCTCAGCACTAGGGATTCCCGGTTCGAATCCCCATCTGGGTGGAGTTTCCATGTTCTCCCCGTGTCCGTGTGAGTTTCCTCCGGGTTCTCCGGTTTCCTCTGGACACACACTCACTCACACAGACACACTCTATATGGGGCAATGTGGAGAACTCAATTGACTTGATCCATGTTTTTGGACTGTGGGAGGAAACCAGAGAACCCAGAAGAGACCCACGCGGACACGGGGGGAACATGGAAACTCCACCCAGATGGGGATTCGAACCGGGAATCCCTAGCGCTGAGAGGAGAACATGCTAACTACTAAGCCACCGGTGCCGCCAGATTTGGACTATGACGTCATAAAAGGTGTGTCGTACCTGTTTAGCATGTTCTCCTCTCAGCACTAGGGTTTCCCGGTTCGAATCCCAATCTGGGTGGAGTTTCCATGTTCTCCCCGTGTTCCTCCGGGTTCCTCCCACAGTCCAAAAACATGGATCAATTGAATTTTCCAAATTGCCCCATATAGAGTGTGTCTGTGTGAGTGAGTGTGCCCAACGATGTCCTGGGTGTATCTGCCCAGCGCCCAAAACGTTCTCCCCTGGATGGGCATGGGGAACCCCCCCCCCCTCACGACCCTAATAGAGGGTAAAGCAGGGTTATAATGGATGGATGATACCTCTGAGTCTATAGATTGTTCTCTGAGTTATAAGAACAGCAGACTGGCGCACGCGCATCTGCTGCACCACTTTACCGAGAACCAAGTCGCTTGGGGTTCAGCCGAAGAGGCCGCGCGCACGCCGGTGGCCACGCCCCCGAGACCAGCCCACTTCAGCCATTGGTCGGGAGCCCGGCGCTGCGCCGAATAATTAAATAAAATCCCAGCGCGGCCGCGGCGTGGAAATGAGGAATTCACAACTGCCATGGAAACGGAGCCGGGATTCCCTGCACACGATCGGACACGATGAGCCACGGGATCCATCCATCTGCCATGTGCTGCCACGATCTACACCTGCCTTTCCAGTTCCACACATTCACCTTTTATTAAATTCTTCTTCTTATTATTAGTATTGAAAACAGTCGGCACGTGAGCTAGGACTGATGAATGAGCTGTTCGCGTCTGGAAAGGAACCCGAATCCGGACTCTGAAAGGAACCCGAATCCGAAACCGGACTCTGAAAGGAACCCGAATCCGAAACCGGACTCTGAAAGGAACCCGATTCCGAACCCGGACTCTGAAAGGAACCCGATTCCGAACCCGGACTCTGAAAGGAACCCGAATCCGGACTCTGAAAGGAACCCGAACCCGAAACCGGACTCTGAAAGGAACCCGAACCCGAAACCGGACTCTGAAAGCAACCCGATTCCGGACTCTGAAAGGAACCCGAATCCGGACTCTGAAAGGAACCCGAACCCGGACTCTGAAAGGAACCCGAATCCGAACCCGGACTCTGAAAGGAACCCGAATCCGGACTCTGAAAGGAACAAGAACCCGAAACCGGACTCTGAAAGGAACCCGGATTCGGACTCTGAAAGGAACCCGAACCCCTCAGCTGTCCGTCAGTCGAAAGAAAAGAACCAACGTTTGGACTTAACTGTCGGAATTAATGCCATGATGGAAAGCCCGGCTCCGGCGATGCTGCTGCTGCTGCTGCTGCTGACGGTGCTCCTCGCCCCCGGAGGCGCCGACGGGAGGAAGGTGCGCGGCGGCCGGCCGCAGGCTCGCCCCCCGCACCGCGACCGCGACCGCAGCGAGACGACCGAGAGCTTCCCGCTGGACTTCACGGCGGTGCAGGACGGAAACGTGGACACGTTCATGGAGCAGGTGAAGAACCTGGCGCAGTCGCTCTACCCCTGCTCGGCTCACAAACTCGAGCACGAAATGAAGCTGCACTTTCTGGAGAACTCCACGGTCACCTGCAACGACGGGACGCCCGCCGGGTAAGTCTCCCTGCCCCCCGGGCTGCCCCATCCGCCCGCCGGCCGGCCGGCCGTCCGAATCGATTCTCTCGTGAACGACTCCTCCCAAGCGAGTCGACTCGACAAAGGTGGCAGCATCTGTCGAAATTTGGATTAAATGGCAAATTATGAACGTAATTTGGGAATAAAATGGGAATAATTCCTTAATTGAGGCGGCACGGTAGGCTTAGTGGTTTAGCATGTTCTCCTCTCAGCACTAGGGATTCCCGGTTCGAATCCCCATCTGGGTGGAGTTTCCATGTTCTCCCCGTGTCCGCGTGGGTCTCCTCCGGGTTCGCCGGTTTCCTCCCACAGTCCAAAAACATGGATCGAGTCAATTGAGTTCTCCAAATTGCCCCATATAGAGTGTGTTTGTGTGAGTGAGTGTGATAGATTGGCGCCCTGTCCTGGTTGTATCTGCCCAGCGCCCGAAACGTTCTCCGCTGGATGGGCATGGGGAACCCCACCGCGACCCTAATAGAGGATAAAGCGGAAGATAATGAAAGAATGAATAATTCCTTAATTACCAATCTAGAGAAATTCCCTCATGCTTTGTAGCATGGATTTATACACACTGCTGACCTTGGACAGTATTTCCATCAGATTAAGTGACCCTGCACCGAGAACATGATGGAAACATCTCCAACCTTTTTCACTCTTATTATTAAACAAAATTTATAGTTGACATTTATTCAAGGAGTCAAGAATTCAAGGATTTTTATTGTCACATCACCTAGTACTGGGGTACTGGTGAGTGAAAAGCTAATGTGCAAGTACCCACAACTGTGCAAAAAGCCATATTTACAAGTATAAAAGAAAATTCACATTAAAATTAAAATATAAGAAAGGGATGGAGTTAAATAATTTGCTTTCCAAATAAGAGCTTAGGAGTATTAGTTAATATAAATAATAATGCATTACCAGCGATAGATTGGTGTCCTGTCCTGGGTGTATCTGCCCAGCGCGAAACGTTCTCCTCTGGATGGGCATGTGGAACCCCCCGGGATCCTAGATTAGAATTAAGTGGAGGATAACGGATGGATGGTGCATTTCAGACCTCTCCCAGGTGTTTTTCTAGCACAAAAGTCAATGTTTTTCTAAAAGTAGCTTTGAGCCACACAACATCATCTAATTTGTTAAGGTTTTGCATATTTGTTGTCATTGTCGATAAGAAGTTTTTGTTAAATATACAAACATCAATAAGGATAAACAAATAGAAGGCCAAAGTTAGAGTTATATAAAGCCAAATCATTCCTAACCTAAACCATGAAAAAACACACCACACACACACACACACACACACACACACACACACACACACACACATATATACATATAGATATACACACAGACACACATATGTACGTATGTGTGTCTATATATAATATATGATGTGTATATATATATAATATATATAGTATATATATAATATATGTGTGTTGTATGTATATATAATATATATATATATATATATTCATATATATATAAACACAAACATATAAAAGCTCAGTGATGGATCAGTCAGAGGTTGACTGGTTTTCCGGTGCGGCTGCACTATAGGATTTGTGTTTGTTCATGTTTGTACCAGAGTAATTCTGTATGTTTATGTATATGCCATTGGCAAGACCTTAAACAATACATGACAAGCTTTGGGAATGTGGTACTACCCAGAGTGTAAATAAGACAACAGTTTAAGTTCAGTAAATACACAAGACAGCAGAAATAAACACCGAGCATGAAATACAGTGCAGAATAACATGTGGCTGAAACCACAGCGCGGAAGTAAATGAAGCTGTGACAGAAATTGCAAACCATCATAACTTTACCGAAGACATTACTCGCTGCCTTATGAATTTCCAGTCTTGTAATGTGCAGTTTGCTTTCTTTCACTCATTTAAAGTCTTGCTCTGTAACGCTGCCGATGCTAAATAAGGTCCCAGCACTCATCAGGGGGCTGCGTTTCATCGGATTGTGAATGAAAACCGACATAGAAGTGGGAAGAACATACCAAACCCCACAGAAAGGATCTTTGCTGGCCACCTGGCTTTTCTCTCTGTGACCCTTTAATTGTTGAACAACGTAAGACAGACATGCTGCTTTGTGTTCAGGCTTTTAAACAGCCGTGTATTTGGGTTTGACTCTTGCGCTGACCCTGGTTAAATCTAGATGTCCTGTTATAATAACGCTGCTTCTGATAAAAGCCTGACCGTAACCTTGAGCTCACAAAACAACTGATTTGTCTAACATTTTTGGAATGGGTGGCACGGTGGCTTAGTGGTTGGCATGTTCTCCTCTCAGCGCTAGGGATTCCCGGTTCGAATCCCCATCTGGGTGGAGTTTCCATGTTCTCCCCGTGTCCACGTGGGTTTCCTCCCGCAGTCCAAAAACATGGATCAAGTCAATTGAATTCTCAAATTTGCCCCATATAGAGTGTGTGTGAGTGTGTGCCCAGTGATAGATTGGCACCCTGTCCTGGGTGTATCTGCCCAGCGCCCGAAACGTTCTCCCCTGGATGGGCATGGGGAACCCCCCCCCGTGACCCTAATAGAGGATAAAGTGGAAGATAATGAATGAATGAATGTTTATTGAGGGTGGGCGGCACGGTGGCATGTTCTCCTCTCAGTGCTAGGGATTCCCGGTTCGAATCCCCATCTGGGTGAAGTTTCCATGTTCTCCCCGTGTCCACGTGGGTTTCCTCCGGGTTCACCGGTTTCCTCCCACAGTCCAAAAACATGGATCAAGTCAATTGAGTTCTCCAAATTGCCCCATATAGAGTGTGCCTGTGTGAGTGAGTGTGTGCCCAGAGATAGATTGGCGCCCTGTCCTGGGTGTATCTGCCCAGCGCTCGAAATGTTCTCCCCTGAATGGGCATGGGGAAACCCCCCCGCGACCCTAATAGAGGATAAAGCGGAAGATAATGAATGAATGAATTTTTGGACTGTGGGAGGAAACCAGAGAACCCAGAGAAACTTCACCCAGATCAGGATTCGAACCTGGATCCGTCGCACCACACTACGTGACGACCTCAACTTAATTGAGTGATCCCAATTACGCAGCTGAAACATTTCCTCAGGTCCGGAAATTGGAATTCTGCCGTCATCCTGGGTTTGGCGAGAGGTATTTGTTGGAAGGATGAAAAAGAGGTTGGAATTCCTCACATTCCCAGACGGAATGATTCACTGTGCATCCTCCGAGGGCCGGGAAGCACAATCTCCGTGCTTGATTTGAACCTGCAGACGTTTGGCAGGCGGCGGAGCGGACCGCTACGTTGCGGTCGGACCGGGAGATTTTAGAGCATTTCGTGGCCTTGCAAAAATAGCTCACGTTCTCTCCGCCTCTGGGTCTGTTCTCTGTCTGTGGGTGTTCTCGCTGGACGTTGTGATGTGCAGGAGCAACACATGGCTGGTGTGTCATTCGAGCATTTGGGTGGTTGAGCTGTTTGGACGGCGTGTTTCTTCCAAGAACGTATTTCATTGAGTTGCCTCAGAATTTGTTCCCCATGCCCATCCAGGGGAGAACCAGGGGAGAACGTTCCAGTGGCTTGGCAGATACACCCAGGACAGGGTGCCATCTACTTACAGACACATACTGTCCATCCATCCATTATCTTCCACTTATCCTCTACTAGGGTCGTGGGGGGGTTCCCCATGCCCATCCAGGGGAGAACGTCTCGGGCGCTGGGCAGATACACCCAGGACAGGACGCCAATCTATCGCTGAACACACACTCACTCACACAGACACACTCTATATGGGGCAATTTGGAGAACTCAGTTGACTTGATCCAGGTTTTTGGACTGTGGGAGGAAACCGGAGAACCGGGAGGAGACCCACGCGGACATGGGGAGAACATGGAAACTCCACCCAGATTGGGATTCGAACCGGGAATCCCTAGCGCTGAGAGGAGAACATGCCAACCACTAAGCCACCATGCCACCATACTATATAAGTGCAATTTAAAGGAGACTATGGGAAAACCCGGAGGAAAGCCATGGGGACACGGAGAACATGGAAACTCCACCCAGATGGGGATTCGAACCGGGAATCCCTAGCACCGTGCCGCCATACTATATAAGTGCAATTTAAAGGAGACTATGGGAGAACCCGGAGGAAAGCCATGGGGACACGGAGAACATGGAAACTCCTAGATGGAGGCGAATGGGGGTATGTTCTTGGTTACCCCCAAGTGACCTGCACCTGACTGGGACAGCCGATGGGAAACGGTGTGGTGTGGTAGGTGTAGGTTGGACCGGTATGTGTTCTCCGTCTAAACCGCTCCAGAACCCGGTGCGCCGTGCGGACCGGCCGCCGCTTCCTCACATGTGAAAGGCCCACAGTTTATTCACCCGGGCCGGAGACACATCAAAGGGATTCCACGCCAGGAGACACGCCACTTTATGTGCGGGGTGGTACACCCAGGACAGGGCGCCAATCCATCGCTGGGCACACACTCACTCACACAGACACACTCTATATGGGGCAATTTGGAGAACTCAATTGACTTGATCCATGTTTTTGGAATGTGGGAGGAACCCGGAGAACTCGGAGGAGACCCACGCGGACACGGGGAGAACATGGAAACTCCACCCAGATGGGGATTCGAACCGGGAATCCCTAGCACCGTGCCGCCATACTATATAAGTGCAATTTAAAGGAGACTATGAACCCGGAGAACCCGGAGGAAAGCCATGGGGACACGGAGAACATGGAAACTCCACCCAGATCAGTATTCAAACCTAGATGGAGGCGAATGGGGGTATGTTCTTGGTTACCCCCAAGTGACCTGCACCTGACTGGGCCAGCCGATGGGAAACGGTGTGGTGTGGTAGGTGTAGGTTCGAATGGTATGTGTTCTCCGTCTAAACCGCTCTAGACCCCGGTGCGCCGTGCGGGCCGGCCGCCGCTTCCTCACATGTGAAAGGCCCACAGTTTATTCACCCGGGCCGGAGACACATCAAAGGGATTCCACGCCAGGAGACACGCCACTTTATGTGCAGGGTGGTGGTGGTGGTGGGGTTGGGAGGGGGTTGCGCTCCGAGAGTACGACTCTCATCCCCGTGGCGGAACCCAAACGCAAACATGGAGGCGCTCTGCATTTCCATTCATTTCCTTAAACACACATCTGCACACACGCTGCCGCAGCTGCCTGCTGCATGCGATCCTCTGATCAAAGGGGGCTTTTGAAGCCCATGCATGTATACATGAGCACATCTCAGGATGTAGGATGACACCGTTTGAACCTGGCGCACAGACGGTCACTTTGGCCCTCCCCAACCGCTCCCTCCGTCCACCTCCAGCGCTCTCATCCCCGAGATGAAACGCCCGGCCGCTCTCTCATCTCGCCTGCGATGTGTGCGTCTGATCGCTTTATTCTGTCGGCCTTTCCGCTGCCGCTTGATCTCCGTGATAAAGGGGTTAAAGGAAAGATGCCCCCGAGTCCACGACTGGGGTTCCTCAGCAGCTGCCTTGAAGCGAGGTGGACGTGGAGCCCTCTAACACGGAACACATGGGCTCATCCTGTGATCCCAAAACCCAGGAAAGGCATCGGGGTGTATATATAAAACCGTCGAAGTCTTCAGGGGCATCACTGCTGCCACTTCCTTCCATTACCCTGAACCTGTTTATCGAGGGGGCAGGCACGGTGGCTCAGTGAGTGGCATGTTCTCCTCTCAGCGCTAGGGATTCCCGGTTCCAATCCCCATCTGGGTGGAGTTTCCATGTTCTCCCCGTGTCCGCGTGGGTTTCCTGCGGGTTCTCCGGTTTCCTCCCGCAGTCCAAAAACATGGATCAAGTCAATTGAGTTCTCCAAATTGCCCCATATAGAGTGTGTGTGTGTGTGTGTGATGAGTGTGTGTCCAGCGATAGATTGGCGCCCTGTCCTGGGTGTATCTGCCCAGCGCCCGAGACGTTCTCCCCTGGATGGGCCATGGGGAACCCAACCGCGACCCTAATAGAGGATAAAGCGGAAGATAATGAATGAATGTTTATTGAGGGTGGGTGGCATGGTGGTATGTTCTCCTCTCAGTGCTAGGGATTCCCAGTTTGAATCCCCATCTGGGTGGAGTTTCCATGTTCTCCCCGTGTCCGTGTGGGTTTCCTGCGGGTTCTCCGGTTTCTTCCGCAGTCCAAAAACATGGATCAAGTCAATTGAGTTCTCCAAATTGCCCCATATAGAGTGTGTTTGTGTGAGTGAGTGTGTGCCCAGTGATAGATTGGCGCCCTGTCCTGGGTGTATCTGCCCAGCGCCCGAAACGTTCTCCCGTGGATTTATACGAGGTCGACCCTCGTTCCTGGACCAGCATGGGGATGACCCCCCCCCCCCCCCCCCGTGAGTGGACCCAGGGATTTGTGGTACGTCTCTAAACATTCTCGTTTCATAAATCTGCCCGCTGCTGCTGTATTCTTTTAATTAACTTTGAATGGCTTGGGTTCTGACAACTCCCAAACGTTCTCTTTGTAAAACCACTGGTCTGGAACCACAGCGAGTTTGTCATGCTGGAACTGCTACGCTGACATCTGGCAGAGCTCGCGACCCAGACAAAGAGGGGATGCGGTGAAAACGGACTTCCAACGGGTACGGACTGTTGGCGAGGCCCTGGTCGAACAAAGCGCATTGTCATTGCAAACCAGCAGACCATTCCGGCCCCTGAGGGCCACCCACAACACACTGCCATGTGTTCGGGCTGGAAAGAACCTTCTTTGCTTTGCTTTTACCACAAACTGGGAGGAATGCAAAGCAGAACGTCAGGCGGATGACTTTATACACCTGAGGGAGAAACGTTCTTCTATGTAGTGACAGTCTCACGGCATTTTGGAACCATGAATCCACCTCGTTTTTGGATCTGTCCAATCCATCGCTGGGAACACATTCACTTACAAGACACACTCTATATGGGGCAATTTGGAGAACTCAATTGACTGTGGGAGGAAACCAGAGAACCCGGAGGAAACCCAATGCCACCCTCAATAAACATTCATTCATTCATTATCTTCCACTTTATCCTCTATTAGGGTCGCGGTGGGGGGGGGGGTTCCCCAAGCCCATCCAGGGGAGAACGCCTCGGGCGCTGGGCAGATACACCCAGGACAGGGCGCCAATCCATCGCTGGGCACACACTCACTCACACAGACACACTCTATATGGGGCAATTTGGAGAACCCAATTTGGATGGGACTTGATCCATGTTTTTGGACTGTGCGGAGGAAACCGGAGAACCCGGAGGAAACCCACGCGGACACGGGGAGAACATGGAAACTCCACCCAGATGGGGATTCGATCCGGGAATCCCTAGCGCCGAGAGGAGAACATGCTAACCACTAAGCCACCTTGATCCATATTTTGGCCTACCTTACACACACAGACACAATATTTAGATGGGGGCAATTTGGAGAATCCAATTAACTTTAAAGCCATGTGTTTGGACTATGGGAGGAAACCGGAGAACCCTGAGAACACCCACCTGCCACAGGGAGAACATGAAAACTCCATTCACATCCGTGCAGTGAAACACACATGTCCAGAGCGGTGGGCAGCCCTGTTCATGGTGCCCTGGGGGCAATTGGGGTTGGGTGCCTTGTCCAAGGGCACTTCGGCCATGGGACCGGGAATTGAACCAGGCAGCTTAAGGTCACAAGGCTGGTTCCTTAACCACACATCTAAAGGTTTGGGGAAGACCCTATTGGCGTATAGTGTATATAAAGGCATGGAGGAACTTGAGCTCCGGTTCTAATCCCATTAAACACCTGCCACCACCGGCCGAGTGCTCGATCTTATACCGCAGCGACATTAGAACCTTAAAAACGCCTAATTTCCGTAATTGGGAGACCTCGCTTCATTGTCCCATCTTCTGCTTTCAGATACTACATGAAGGAATCACGTGGAAGCAGAAGATGGTTGCTCTTCTTGGAAGGTGAGTGAAGTTCCAACGTTCCTTTGATTTGCTGTCAGCGTCGTGGAACGGCTGCGTGAACATGTTCTCCGCTTCTCCAGGTGGATGGTACTGCTTCAACAAACAGAACTGTGACAGCAGGTACGACACCATGAGAAGACTGATGAGCTCCACCAGGTGGCCTCAGACGCGAAAAGGTGGGTTAAGCGGCACCATGTTCAGCGCTCCTCATCCTTTCCTTAGACCTATGGGGTGGGCGGGGGGTTGAGTCCCCATGTTCTCCCTGGGTTCTCTGGTTTGTCTGTGTGGGTTTTCCCTGGGTTCTCTGATTTCCGTCCAAAAACATGGATTCAAGATGAAATGAGTGCTCTAAATTGCCCCAAAAAGGGTGGTGGTGCATAGTGATTAGCACATCTGCCTCTCAGACCTCAGGGATCCAGGTTGGAATCTGGATCTGGGTGGAGTTCTCATGTTCTCCCTGTGTCTGTGTGGGTTTCTCAGGGTTCTCCGGTTTCCTCCCACAGTCCAAAAACATGGATTCAAGGTGAAATGGCTGCTCTAAATTGCCTCCATATATTATAGTGTGTGAGTGAGTGAGTGTGTGCCCAGCAATGGATTGGTGCCCTGCCCTGGGTGTAGTTGCCCAGCGCAAGAAATGTTTGCCCCTTGGCCACTTTCTATAGTGGGGGGGGGGGGGGGGCATTCAGTTTTTATTTTCATTCATTCATCCATTATCTCCCGCTTTATCCTCTATTAGGGTCGTGGGGGGGGTTCCCCATGCCCATCCAGGGGAGAACGTTTCGGGCGCTGGGCAGATACACCCAGGACAGGGCGCCAATCTATCACTGGGCACACACTCACTCACACAAACACACTCTATATGGGGCAATTTGTCACAATCTATCGCTGGGCACACACTTACACACACATACACACACTATATGGGGCAATTTGTCACAATCTATTGCTGGGCACACACACACACACACACATACACACACTATATGGGGCAATTTGTCACAATCTATCGCTGGGCACACACTCACACACACATACACGCACTATATGGGGCAATTTGTCACAATCTATCGCTGGGCACACACACTCACACACACATACACACACTATATGGGGCAATTTGTCACAATCTATCGCTGGGCACACACTCACACACACATACACGCACTATATGGGGCAATTTGTCACAATCTATCGCTGGGCACACACTCACACACACATACACACACTATATGGGGCAATTTGTCACAATCTATCGCTGGGCACACACTCACACACACAAACACACACTATATGGGGCAATTTGTCACAATCTATTGCTGGGCACACACACACACACACACACACATACACACACTATATGGGGCAATTTGTCACAATCTATCTCTGGGCACACACACATACACACACTATATGGGGCAATTTGTCACAATCTATCGCTGGGCACACACTCACTCACACATACACACACTATATGGGGCAATTTGTCACAATCTATCGCTGGGCACACACTCACACACACATACACACTCTATATGGGGCAATTTGTCACAATCTATCGCTGGGCACACACTTACACACACATACACACACTATATGGGGCAATTTGTCACAATCTATCGCTGGGCACACACTCACACACACATACACACTCTATATGGGGCAATTTGTCACAATCTATCGCCGGGCACACACTCACACACATATACACGCACTATATGGGGCAATTTGTCACAATCTATCGCTGGGCACACACTCACACACACATACACACACTATATGGGGCAATTTGTCACAATCTATCGCTGGGCACACACACCATTATATGGTGCAATCACACATACACACACTATATGGGGCAATTTGTCACAATCTATCGCTGGGCACACACTCACTCACACAAAACACACTCATATGGGGCAATTTGTCACAATCATATCGCTGGGCACACACTTACACACCACATAACACACACTATATGGGGCAATTTGTCACAAATCTATCGCTGGGCACACACTCACACATACATACACACACTATATGGGGCAATTTGTCACAATCTATCGCCGGGCACACACTCACACACATATACACGCACTATATGGGGCAATTTGTCACAATCTATCGCTGGGCACACACTCACACACACATACACACACTATATGGGGCAATTTGTCACAATCTATCGCTGGGCACACACTCACTCACACATACACACACTATATGGGGCAATTTGTCACAATCTATCGCTGGGCACACACTCACACACACAAACACACACTATATGGGGCAATTTGTCACAATCTATTGCTGGGCACACACACACACACACACACATACACACACTATATGGGGCAATTTGTCACAATCTATCGCTGGGCACACACTCACACACACATACACGCACTATATGGGGCAATTTGTCACAATCTATTGCTGGGCACACACTCACACACACATACACACACTATATGGGGCAATTTGTCACAAACTATCGCTGGGCACACACACACACACACACATACACACACTATATGGGGCAATTTGTCACAATCTATCGCCGGGCACACACACATACACACACTATATGGGGCAATTTGTCACAATCTATCTCTGGGCACACACACATACACACACACACACACTATATGGGGCAATTTGGGGAACTCCATTGACTTGATCCATGTTTTTGAACTGTGGGAGGAAACCAGAGAACCCGGAGTAAACCCACGCAGACACGGGGAGAACATGGAAACTTCTCCCAGATGGGGATTCGAACCGGGAATCCCTAGCGCTGAGAGGAGAACATGCCAACCACTAAGCCACCGTGCCGCCAGTTTTTATTTTAATTATCCAATTAACATCTTGTACCCAAGTTGAGGGGTAAATCAGACCAACGAGGCTTCAACCCTAAACCCCGTGTGTCCAACCCATCTATAGAAGTCCACCACAGCATTCCCAATAACTCGGTCTTCCAGGGATAATCTTTTTTCTTCCCGTTGACCACATCTGATGCGTTGACCGCAGATTAGGCAACAACATGAAACCGTTTGTCTGCAACACTTTCGCAATGAAAGGGCAGTAAATAGAGGTTTGTGGAACACTAATCTTTTTCCTGAACGCTTCCTGAAGTTATTTATAAATCTACGTGGCTGTAATTGTCCGGTGAAAGGACTTTGGCGTTTGGGGGAAATGTGCAGGAAGCCGCAGCAGACCAACCCGGGCATTAAGTAATCTCGGGAATGCTGACGTCTCGGCTCCGGCACACCGTGAGTCGTGTTTATTCATAAACAGCAATAAATAATACAGAAATAAGACAAAATCCAACGTGCGTTATGGGCAAAAGTATGTGACAGATCACACCTGCAGGGGGGGGTGGTTCCCCAAGCCCACTCCCGAAACCTGGGCATGGACGTTCCATCCAGGGGAGAACATTTAGACATGAGTTCAAGTAATTTATTTATACAATAGCACATCGTCACAGTGTTATAAGCCTTTAAATCCCCAAAGAGCAAGCTGAAGAGACAGTGGCAAGACAAAACTCCCTGTAATGTTTCTATTTTAAGGATGAAACCAAGACTCAGTGAGGGACTCATCAACAGTGTAGGACAGCCATGGGGGATTGTATTTAACAATTGGAAAACTATATAAGTCCTTTGGGGGCAACCTACAGGACTGCCAGTCCAATAAAAATTGAAGGTGAATTGGCTGCTCTAAATTTTCTTAATTGCCCCATTGAGTTTGTATCTGTGTGAGTGAGTAATTTATTTATTTATAGATTTATTATTATAAATTTATTTATTTATATTTACTTATATTTTATAAGCCTTTAAACCCCCCCAAAGAGCAAGCTGAAGAGACAGTGGCAAGACAAAACTCCCTTGATATTTTAAGGATGAAACCTTGTGAGGACCAAGACTCAGTAGGGGACTCAACAGTGTAGGGGACAGCCATGGGGGATTGTATTTAACAATTGGAAACCTATATATGTCCATTGGGGGCAACCTACAGGACTGCCAGTCGAATAAAAATCTAAATTCCATCCGTTTAAGGTGAATTGGCTGCTCTAAATTTTCTTAATTGCCCCATTGAGTTTGTATCTGTGTGAGTGAGTAATTTATTTATTTATAGATTTATTATTATACATTTATTTATTTATTTACGTTTACTTATATTTTATATTAAACCCCCCAAAGAGCAAGCTGAAGAGACAGTGGCAAGACAAAACTCCCTTGATATTTTAAGGATGAAACCTTGTGAGGACCAAGACTCAATTAGAAACCTATATAAGTCCATTGGGGGCAACCTACAGGACTGCCAGTCGAATAAAAATCCAAATTCCATCCGTTTAAGGTGAATTGGCTGCTCTAAATTTTCTTAATTGCCCCATTGAGTTTGTATCTGTGGAGTGAGTAATTTATTTATATATTTATTGTCATAAATGTATTTATATTTACTTATATTTTATAAGCCTTTAAACCCCAAAGAGCAAGCCGAAGAGACAGTGGCAAGACAAAACTCCCTGTTATATTGTTATCTTACGGAAGAAACCTTGTGAGGACCAAGACTCAGTGGGGGACTCGTCCTCCTTGAGCGGCTGGGCAGCATCAACAGTGTAGGACACGGTCACATGGGGGAAGGTTGAATGCTGGGGTGTAGTTTCCATGTTCCGCGTGTCTGTGTGGGTTCCTCACTGTGTGTGTGTGTGTGTCCAGTGACAGATTGGCACCCTGTCCTGGTGTGCATCTTCCCAGTGCCCAAAATGTCCTCCCCTGGATGGTCACATCCATCACTCACACTCACTCACACACACTACACTACTCATCCCTGCCACTGGGTTGGTTGAAAAGAAGCAGCCGGCGTTGTAGGATACAGAGAGAACATGTTAAAGTGTCTTTCAGACAGCGGTAGGGATTGTTTATGTTGATATTGAGAGTATTGGGGGTCTTAAATACTGTGTGTGTGTGTGTGTGTGTGTGTGTGTGTGTGTGTTGCAGGTACAGGGATTCTCTCGACTCAGCCGGAGGAAAACCCTCACTGGTGGAATGCAAACATGGTGTAAGTAGGCAAAACCCAGAACCCCCCCCCCCCCCCCTAGAACGTTCCTCACTTTGTGAATGGATGCTCTCATAAACGTGGCCACTGCCATCATCGTGCATGCTGAGTGTGAGTGTGTGTGAGTGTGTGTGTGTGAGTGTGTGTGTGTGTGTGTGTGAGTGTGTGTGGACGCAGATACAGAAACCGGCGCATGCACATGGATACACCCGGCATTCGTATAGCGCAGACCACCCTGTGTGTGGCGTACCGTTGCCATGCAACTATAAAAGATGTGTGTAAATAATACACCCCGCCAAATGCATCACTATAGAGGATTTGGCAACATGCACACAGGTCAATAAATCATGCATTGATATAGTGGCTTAGTGGTTGGCATGTTCTCCTCTCAGCACTAGGGATTCCCGGTTCGAATCCCCATCTGGGTGGAGTTTCCATGTTCTCCCCGTGTCGGCGTGGGTTTCCTCCGGGTTCTCCGGTTTCCTCCCACAGTCCAAAAACATGGATTCAGGTCAATTGAATTTTCAAAATTGCCCCACTGATTTAATAATATTTATAATACGAAACATTAAAGAACAGGGCTTAGTGGTTGGCATGTTCTCCCAGTTCGAATCCCAATCTAGGTGGCGTTTCCATGTTCTCCCCGTGTCCGCGTGGGTCTCCTCCGGGTTCTCCGGTTTCCTCCCACAGTCCAAAAACATGGATTCAAGGTCAATTGAATTCTCCAAATTGCCCCACTGATTTATTAATATTTATAATAAGAAAAAGAAAAGAAAAGGGCTTAGTGGTTGGCATGTTCTCCTCTCTGCTTTGGGGATTCCCGGTTCGAATCCCAAACTAGGTGGCGTTTCCATGTTCTCCCCGTGTCCGCGTGGGTCTCCTCCGGGTTCTCCGCTTTCCTCCCACAGTCCAAAAACATGGATCAAGTCAATTGAGTTCTCCAAATTGCCCCATATAGAGAGTGCCTGTGTGAATGAGTGAGTGTGTGTGTTCAGTGATGGATGGGCGCCCTGTCCTGGGTGTATCTGCCCAGCGCCCGAAACGTTCTCCCCTGGATGGGCATGGGGAACCCCCCTGCGACCCTAATAGAGGATAAAGCAGGAGATAATGAATGAGTGAATGAACGAAATTGCCCCATATAGAGTGTGTTTGTGTGAGTGTGTGTCCAGTGATAGATTGGCGTCCTGTCCTGGGTGTATCTTCCCAGTGCCCGAAACGTTCTCCCCTGGATGGGCGTCCCCTGTGTGGAGCTAATTGTGATCTATTGTGTTGCACAGATTTCTCCCATACTGCTCCAGTGATGTGTGGAGTGGCGCCTCGCCGAAGACTGCACAGAGTGAGTCCCCACCTGCACGTCTACACGGCTGTCGTTAATGGAACATGGAACATGTGACGTGTTAATGGAACATGTGACGTGGAGGACGGGGTGGAGGTGTTGATTAAAATGTCTCTGTATATCTGGATTTCAGGTGGATACGCCTTCATGGGATCTCTGATCATCGAAGAGGTGCTGAAAGAACTTCTGACCAAAGGCCTGGAGAACGCCAAAGTGCTTCTCTTAGCAGGGAGCAGGTAATTCATAAGGGGGACAGTGAGGGAGGGAACGTTTAAGAGAGACACAGAGGACATGAGGGAGACCAGAGAGAGAACATTCAACGGGGACATGAGGGGAGACCTAGAAAGTGAGATATAGAGGCAACTGCTGAGACCTGCTATACAGAGACAAAGTGAGGGACAGAGAACAGATTCGGACGTAATAAGGGACAACGAGACATGGGTTCTCCATGCCCATCCAGGGGAGAACGTCTCGGGCGCTGGGCAGATACACCCAGGACAGGACGCCAATCTATCACTGGGCACACACTCACTCACACACACACACTCTATATGGGGCAATTTGGAGAACTCAGTTGACCTTGATCCATGTTTTTGGACTGGGGGAGGAAACCGGAGAACTCGGAGGACACCCACACGGACACGGGGAGAACATGGATATAATATATAATAATAAGACATACAGGAGGTGGCACGGTGGCTTGGTGGTTGGCACGTTCGCCTCTCAGCACTAGGGATTCCCGGTTGGAATCCCCATCTGGGTGGAGTTTCCATGTTCTCCCCGTGTCTGCGTGGGTTTCCTCCGGGTTCTCCGGTTTCCTCCCACAGTCCAAAAACATGGATCAAGGTCAATTGAATTCTCAAAAATTGCCCCGTATAGAGTGTGTCTGTGTGAGTGAGTGTGTGCCCAGCGATGGATTGGCGTCCTGTCCTGGGTGTATCTGCCCAGCGCCCGAAACGTTCTCCCCTGGATGGGCATGGGGAACCCCACCGCGACCCTAATATAAGATAAAGCGGAAGATAATGAATGGATGTTTTGAAAAGTGGCACGGTGGTTTAGTGGTTAGCATGTTCTCCTCTCAGCTCTAGGGATTCCCGGTTGGAATCCCCATCTGGGTGGAGTTTCCATGTTCTCCCCGTGTCTGCGTGGGTTTCCTCCGGGTTCTCCGGTTTCCTCCCACAGTCCAAAAACATGGATCAAGTCAATTGAATTCTCAAAAATTGCCCCATATAGAGTGTGTATGTGTGAGTGAGTGTGTGTCCAGCGATGGATTGGCGCCCTGTCCTGGGTGTATCTGTCCAGCGCCCGAAACGTTCTCCCCTGGATGGGCATGGGGAACCCCCCCCACCGCGACCCTACTAGAGGATAAAGCGGAACATAATGAATGAATGAATGAATGAAAAAGACATACAGGGAGCAGCTTATTTTAAATACAATTCAAGCTCCTGCTTAAACCCATAATAATGTGTGTGTGTGTGTGTGTGTGTGTGTGTGTGTGTGTGTGTGTGTGTGTCAGTGCCGGGGGTACAGGGGTGCTGCTGAACGTGGACCGTGTTGCAGACCTGCTGAGGACACTGGGACACGGCTCGGTTCAGGTCCGAGGCCTGGCCGACTCGGGCTGGTTCCTGGACAATAAGCAGTACCGCACCACCGAGTGTGTGGACACCATCAGCTGCGCCCCCACCGAGGCCATCAAACGGGGCATCAGGTGAGAGCAGGGGCGCCAGCCGGGGCATCAGCGCGGGGTCGGAATCGGAGCGTCCTCCTCACCCGCTGTCCTGTGTTCTGTAGGTACTGGGGCAGCGTCGTACCCGAGCGCTGCAGACTGGCTCATACAGGAGAGGAGTGGAACTGCTTCTTTGGATACAAAGTCTATCCTACCCTTCGAAGTGAGTGGAAATGGCGCCCTCTGCTGGTCGGATACTAATACCACAGTCAAATGGTTTGCATTTTGCAG
Source organism: Corydoras sp. C115 (assembly GCA_019802505.1). NCBI lineage: Eukaryota > Metazoa > Chordata > Actinopteri > Siluriformes > Callichthyidae > Corydoras > Corydoras sp. C115. Next base: position 266,848 of record JAFMOC010000325.1, on the reverse strand, counting down.
ATGCTTTCATCCACAGTGAATTACAGATACCCCCCCTATGACCGTTGGGGTGAAAGTAGAGGGTTAATGCCCCTGGAGGGTTAAGGGTTCAAACCGCTAACTATATTTAACCCATCCGTGATGTGACACACATACACACACACACACACACAGTGAAGTGAGCACACATGCCCTGAGCGGTGGGCAACCCTGGGGGTAGGTGCCTTGCCCAAGGGCACTTCAGCCATAGTGCTTGATGGCACCGGGAATCGAACCGGGTACCTTCAGGTTGCAAGGCTGGTTCCTTAACCACAATCCTAACCCCATTAACAACGGGCAGCCCCAGCTACCCCACCTTTCTTACCTATAGGGGGTTAAAGCACCTTGTATCCATTGTAATATTAAACAGACATGAGGAGAACATGCAAATTCCTGAAAATACGTTTTCATCTCATTATTTTCAGCTTGGTATATTTAAACATTCATTCATCCATTATCTTCCGCTTTATCCTATATTAGGGTCGCTGGGGGGTTCCCCATGCCCATCCAGGGGAGAACGTTTCGGGCGCTGGGCAGATAGACCCAGGACAGGGGGGCAATCTATCACTGGGCACACACTCACACACACAGACGCACTCTATATGGGGCAATTTGGAGAACTCAATTGACTTGATCCATGTTTTTGGACTGTGGGAGGAAAGCGGAGAACCCGGAGGAAACCCACGCGGACACGGGGGGAACTTGGAAACTCCACCCAGATGGGGATTCGAACCGGGAATCCCTAGCGCTGAGAGGAGAACATGCTAACCACTAAGCCACCGTGCCGCCTTTGTATATTTTTCATTCATTATCTTCCGCTTTATCCTATATTGGGGTCACGGGGGGGGGTTCCCCATGCCCATCCAGGGGAGAACGTTTCGGGCGCTGGGCAGATACACCCAGGACAGGGGGGCAATCCATCACTGGGCACACACTCACACACACACACACACTCTATATGGGGCAATTTGGAGAACTCAATTCAATTGTCTTGATCCATGTTTTTGGACTGTGGGAGGAAAGCGGAGAACCCCGAGGAAATCCACGCGGACACAGGGAGAACATGGAAACTCCACCCAGATTGGGATTCGAACCGGGAAGCCCTAGCGCTGAGAGGAGAACATGCTAAACACTAAGCCATATTTAAACAGTATATCTCTGGTTATGCATACTCAGTGTCCTGTGTCTTGCCGTCTCAGGTCCGGTGTTTGTGGTGCAGTGGTTGTTCGATGAGGCTCAGCTCACAGTCGACAACATTCACCTGACGGGGCAGCCGGTGCAGGAGGGCCAGTGGCGCTACATCCAGAACCTGGGCAGTGAGCTCCGAAGCACCCTGCGGAACGTCTCGTAAGCACGCCTTTGATTTGCCCTGCTGCTTCTGACTGGTTCCTAACTGCCCTCCCATTAAAGACAGACAAAGGATCCTTAATGCTTTTTCAAAGCATCCATCCATTATTTTACACTTTATCCTCTATTAGGGTCGGTTCCCCATGTCCATCCAGGGGAGAACGTCTCGGGCACTGGGCAGATACACCCAGGACAGGACACCAATCTATCGCTGGACACACACTCACTCACACAGACACACTCTATATGGGGCAATTTGGAGAACTCAATTGACTTGATCCATTTTTTTCGACTGTGGGAGGAAACCGGAGAACCCGGAGGAGCCCACGCGGACACGGGGAGAACATGGAAACTCCACCCATATGGGGATTTGAACCGGGATTCCCTAGTGCTGAGAGGAGAACATGCTAACCACTAAACCACCGTGCCACTTTTCAAAACATCCATTCATTATCTTCCGCTTTATCTTATATTAGGGTTGCGGGAGGGGGGGGTTCTCCATGCCCATCCAGGGGAGAACGTTTCGGGCACTGGGCAGATACACCCAGGACAGGACGCCAATCTATCGCTGGGCACACACTCACTCACAGACACACTCTATATGGGGCAATTTGGAGAACTCAATTGAATTGATCCATGTTTTTGGACTGTGGGAGGAAACCGGAGAACCCGGAGGAAACCCACGTGGACACGGGGAGAACATGGAAACTCCACCCAGATGGGGATTCCAACCGGAAATCCCTAGTGCTGAGAGGAGAACATGCCAACCACTAAGCCACCATGCCGCTTTTCAAAACATGTCAGTTATAATTTTGAGATCTGGATAATCATATACCAGGGTTGCTGGGGGGCATTTTGGTTGCTGGGAAGATATACCCAGGACAGGGTGCCAATCCATCACAGTCACTCACATAGACATCTAACATCTAATTCACCTTGAATCCACGATTTTTGGACTGTGGGTGGGAACCCGGAGGAACCTCACGCAGACACTGGCAGAACACTCGGGACTGGAACCTGCATCCCCAGCACTTTCATGCATTGATGAGTAACTGCCCCCCCTACTGGTTAAAATGACTAATCAGCTGTTTGTCTGCTGATTGACAGGGCCATGTTTGCACCCGCCTGCTTATCCCATGAGGTCATCACAAGAACGTGAGTAATCCACTTTGCTTATTTACATACAGTGGTTGTGATGTCATTGCTTTTCGAGGTGGGGCATTGAGAAATGGATAGGTCTTAAGGGGGGGGGACCTGATCATCAGTGGAACCTCGGTCATCTGTCCTCTATTAGGGTCCTCTATTAGGGTCGTGGGGGTTTCCCCATGCCCATCCAGTGGAGAACATTTCGGGCGCTGGGCAGATACACCCAGGACAGGGCGCCAATCTATCACAGGCCCTCACTCACTCACACATACACACTCTATATGGGGCAATTTGAGGAACTCAATTGACTTGATCCATGTTTTTGGACTGTGGGAGGAAACCAGAGAACCCGGAGGAAATCCACACTGACACGGGGAGAACATGGAAACTCCACCCAGATGGGGATTCGAACCGGGAATCCCTAGCGCTGAGAGGAGAACATGCTAACCTCTAAGCCACCAATGCCACCGTAGAGCATCCATCCATTATCTTCCGCTTTATCCTCTATTAGTGTCGGGGGGGGGTTCCCCATGCCCATCCAGGGGAGAACGTTTCGGACGCTGGGCAGATACACCCAGGACAGGGCGCCAATCCATCGCTGGACACACACTCACTCACACAGACACACTCTATATGGGGCAATTTGGAGAACTCAATTGACTTGATCCATGTTTTTGGACTGTGGGAGGAAACCGTAGAACCCGGAGGAACCCCACGCGGACATGGGGAGAACATGGAAACTCCACCCAGATGGGGATTCGAAGCGGGAATCCCTAGCGCTGAGAGGAGAACGTACTAACCACTAAGCCACCGTGCCCCCGTAGAGCATCCAATTCACTTTAAGTCCATTTTTCGGACTGTGGGAGGAAAACGGAGAACCCGGAACCAACCCACGGAGAACATCTTCCATCCTTTCCTGTTTTCAGGTACTGGCTGGACGTTCAGGTGAAGGGCACGTCGTTGCCGCGGGCGCTGCACTGCTGGGACCGCAGTCTGCACAGCAGCCTCCGCAACCACAGCAGCCACCGCGCGCCCCCCCGCTTCTGCCACCAGCATCTGATGGACAGCTGCCCCTGGCCCCACTGCAACCCCACCTGCCCCACCATCCGCGATCAGCTGACCGGCCAGGAGATGAGCGTCATCCAGTTCCTCACCCACATGGGCTTCGACGTGCAGAGCATGGCCCAGCAGCAGGGCATGGAGGCCAGCACACTACTGGGCATGCTCAACAGCGGCCCCTGAACCGACCGGCCGGGCTGAAGGGACCTCGCGGACGGACGGACGGACGGACGGACGAACTGCCCATCCGTCCGGGGTTCCGCCGGACGTCCGGAGGAGACACTCGCTTCAGCGCCGCGCCGGGAACACGGACGCGGCTCCTAAATATAAGGATTACTCGTTTTTAGAAACTTTCTTTTGCATTATTCGCTGAGGATATACAGATGTACACCACGCGGTCAGCCAGGTCAGCCAGGTCAGTTGGAATCCTGCGCTGGATTGATATTTTTTTTCGGCCCTTTGACCCTCATACTGCTGTCCATCACTACAAACGCACCACCACACCTGACCTGCAGGGGGAGCCTAACACACCACCCTACCCCAGACCTGCATTAGATTGACGTCTCAGTGACGAAATCCCAAATTTGGTTCCCCATCAGGGAGCTTTTATGTTGGAGTTTGGTATGTTCTCCCACTTTCTGCGAAAATGCAATTGCCCCATTCGTGCGTATTTGAGGTTGCCCCCAGGCAGAGCGCGTGCTCTAACACCCAGTGATGCTCAGTAGGGGCTATGCAATAGATGGCAGCATGTTCAGGGAATGTTAAATGCTAAAAGAGCTGGGATAGGCTATAATACCCCCCCCGCCCCTGCTAAATTATTGGGATGGGCTGATTGTTATGGAACGGGAACTGTGCAGACCTGCATTAGTTTGATGTCTCAGTGTCTCAGCATGGTCGGGGAATGTAAACGCTAAAAGAGCTGGGATAGGCTATAATACCCCCCCCCCCCCCGCCCCTAAATTATTAGCAGGGAGTTTGTTATGGAAGGGGAACTGTGCAGACCTGCATTAGTTTGCTGTCTCAGTGACGAAATCCCAAATTTGGTTCCCCATCAGGGAGCTTTTCTGTTGGAGTTTGGTATGTTCTCCCACTTTCTGCGAAAAAGCATCCCACGGGTTTTCCAACTTTTGTTTGGCCGCTGATGCAATTGCCCCATTCGTGCGTAATTGAGGTTGCCCCCAGGCAGAGTGCATGCTCTAACACCCAGTGATGCTCAGTAGGGGCTATGCAATAGATGGCAGCATGGTCGGGGGATGTTGGACGTTATAAGAGCTGGGATAGGCTATAATACCCCCCCCCCCCCCCCCCCGCCCCTGCTAAATTATTGGGATGGGTGGATTGTTATGGAACGGGAACTGTGCAGACCTGCATTAGTTTGATGTCTCAGTGACGAAATCCCAAATTTGGTTCCCCATCAGGGAGCTTTTATGTTGGAGTTTGGTATGTTCTCCCACTTTCTGCGAAAAAGCACCCCCCAGGTTTTCCAATTTCTTTGCCGCAGATGCAATTGCCCCATTCAGCCAACAGCCATGACTAGATTAAAGGAATAAGTTTAAGACCCGAGCAGATGGACAGCAGATCACGGTCCGCTGGTGGTCTGCTTCTACTGATGGGTGGAGCACAGTATGAGGTAACGTACAGTCAGTAACTGCATATGTTCTAATCCCCAAACCCCTCACCCGATGACCCGGCGTGTCGTACAGAACCCGTAGTCTGCATGGCCTCGGAACGCCACGAACGCGACCCAACCAGCAGCGTGCGGCTACGTCTTCAAAGTTTCTCAGTGAATGTACGGTTCAGAGCATTAAAAGCTATTTCCTACGATCATTGGCTTTATCTAACCACACCCTTTCCATCGAGGGCCATGACGAACAGGGCTGGGTGAGGGAACCGTGGAGAACATCCTAACGTTCTTCTGACCTCAGGTCATTAGGAGCTGTGCTGTCCGGCTTTACGGAGGAACACGGGGTTTAATTAGGAGAGCGGTTAGAGCTGTCCCCTCAGAGCCGGGTTCGATTCCCAGTTGAGACGAATGTGGGGGGTGCCTGAGCTGAGGGGCTTTTACCCAGGTACTCCAGGGTACATTTAGGATACTAATTACCCCTCTGATTGTAACTCCAAGCTTTCACAATGAAACTCTAAGGAACAGAATAATTGTAAGTGACCAAGAGAGTATCCAAGACCCCCCCCCCCCCTCTATTAGGGTCGTGGGGGGGGGGGTTCCCCATGCCCATCCAGGGGAGAACGTCCCGGGCGCCGGGCAGACACAACCAGGACAGGGCATCAATCTATCACTGGGCACACACTCACTCACAGACACACTCTATATGGGGCAATTTGGAGAACTCAATTGACTTGATCCATGTTTTTGGACTGGGGGAGGAAACCGGAGAACCCGGAGGAAACCCACGCGGACACGGGGAGAACGTGGAAACTCCACCCAGATGGGGATTCGAACCGGGAATCCCTAGTGCTGAGAGGAGAACGTGCCACCGTGCCACCCACCCTCAATAAACATTCATTCATCCATTATCTTCCGCTTTATCCTCTATTAGGGTCGCGGTGGGGTTCCCCATGCCCATCCAGGGGAGAACGTCTCAGGCGCTGGGCAGATAGACCCAGGACAGGACGCCAATCTATCACTGGGCACACACTCACTCACACACACACACTCTATATGGGGCAATTCACAACATATATATATATATATATATATATAAGGGAGGGCACCCACACTAACTTGCTGGGCCCACATACACTAACAATTGTACACACACACTATAAAGGGGCAATTTAGATTAGCCAATTCACCTTGTATCCATGTTTTTGAACCGTGGGGGGTATATGGAACAACCCGAAGGAAACCCACACAGACATGGGGAGAACATGCAAACCCCACCCGGCTCGCGATTCGAACCTGGATCCCCAGCACTGAGGCGTACGTGCTAACCTCTAATCCCCTAAAGCCTGTGTGTTAATATTACCTTTAACTTTTAGATCACCTTAGAAAGAAATGCTGGTGCTTTGAATGGAGGGTGCTGCTAATCAGTCTGCGAACGAATGAATGAGGCTCGAAGCGAGGTGTCCGTATACTTTTGGTCATATATATATATATATATATTTAATGCTAACAGGATGGGTAACGTATCAGACCTCACTGTTCAAAGCCATTTGGAGGTAGTTTCACTGTAGCAATAAGCTTTCAACCCTGTTGCCATCTGACTCCGCCCCCTGAAGAAGACAAGCTTTGGCAGGTCAACATTACAATGGCTCGGTACAGCCTGACCAGCAGATGGCGGCAGATCACAAGATGGACTATTCATGAAAGTGACCAGACTAGTGGTCAGCTCCGTCTGACGGAACTCTAGAAAGACGAGCCGGGCTTTAAGAGACGAGCCGGCCTGGCCGTTCCAGCAGGAACTCTTTGCCTACGGACGACCCGCGGAACCCCGTTGACCTGGACTCACGGACTTCACACACCGTTGTCGTTCTAACGGTTCCGAGGAGAAGCAGCCGGCTCGACCTGCATCCTATTTTGTACCATTTCTTAAAGATAAGCTTTAGTAACACTGATGAAGTTCTCTATTTATTTGAATATGAGTCATATTTATGAGGAACACAGATTCGTGTAAAGTGTACATAACGGTTGACACTTACTTTGCTGGTTTGGGCCGCATGGCTTTGTAAGAAATCCTAAAGATACATTATAATCACTGCGGTAGAACGGCCTGAGCGCCACTGTTCCAGTGAAGAGTCATATTAAAGGTGAACTTTGGTCATTTTTAAACATGGACCCTCCTCTTTTTTTTTTTTTTTTTTTTTTTTTTTTCTCTAAAGTTCTATCCATCCATCCATTATCTTCCGCTTTATCCTCTAATAGGGTCGCGAGGGGTTCCCCATGTCCATCCAGAGGAGAACATTTCGGGCGCTGGGCAGATACACCCACGCCAGAGTGCCAATCTATCACTGTACACACTCACACACACTCTATATGGGGCAATTTGGAGAACTCAATTGACTTGATCCATGTTTTTGGACTGTGGGAGGAAATCGGAGAACCTGGAGGAAACCCACGCGGACACGGGGAGAACGTGGAAACTCCACCCAGATGGGGATTCGAACCGGGAATCCCTAGTGCTGAGAGGAGAACATGCTAAACACTAAGTCACCATGCCGCCCCTCTAAAGTTCTTTCATTCATTCATTCATTCATTATCTTCCGCTTTATCCTCTATTTGGGGTTGCGGGGGGGGGTTCCCCATTCCCATCCAGGGGAGAACGTTTTGGGCGCTGGGCAGATACACCCAGGACAGGACGCCAATCTATCACTGAGCACACACTCACTCACACAGACACACTCTATATAATGCAATTTGGAGAACTCAATTGACTTGATCCATGTTTTTGGACTGTGGGAGCAAACCGGTGAACCCGGAGGAAACCCACACGGACACCCACCCAGATGGGGATTCGAAGCGGGAATCCCTAGCGCTAAGAGGAGAACATGCCGACCACTAAGCCACCGTGCCACCTCATAATGAAACACAACGGTCAAATTCCCAAAACGGTTTATTTACACGACATTTAAAATCATACACTATTAAAAACCCATGGCTTTATAAAAACATCCCATAAGTGCTTTTCCCTTTAATATATGATGATTCCTATACAGTTAAAGTAGATTCCTCATTTTAGTCTGGAACTGGAGGAGAACCCATGCACCGTCCATACTGCGTCCCGTGTGCTGGACTGTAGGTACTCGTATTGATTTTGAGTAATAGAGGTAAAGAGTGTAGTAGTAACCATCCCTCCGCCATATCCCTCCATCCATCCATCCATCATCGTCCGCTAGGGTCACGAGAGGGTTCCCCATGTCCATTCAGTGGAGAACGTATCAGACCCTTTATTTGGGTATGAGGTCCCATCCAGCATTGTGTGAGGTCTGCATCTCATTCCAAATCTAGATGAGGACACGATGACGCCCTGCTTTCTGATAAGATCAATAGTATCTACTGTCCAGTATGCAGATTCGGACAGCGCTGAGGTCTCACAGGAGTGGTCACCCCTGGCGATGTGCAGCGGTCACTTAAAAGGTCCCTTGAAAAAGACTAAAAACATTTCGCATGCTGATACAGGTTTCAAAACACAGAGCCATCGGAAAGCTGTGCAGTCTGGATAAAAACCCATTAATCATTCATTATATTCCACTTTATCCTATATTAGGGTCGCGGGAAGGTTCCCCATGCCCATCAAGTGGAGAACGTATCGGGCGCTGGGCAGATAGATCCATATCACAACAAACCTTAATTTGGGTATGAGGTCCCACACAGCTGCCCAGCGATGGATTGGCGCCCTGTCCTGCCCAGCGCCCGAAACGTTCTCCCCTGGATGGGCATGGGGAACCCCCCCCCCCCGCGACCCTAATAGAGGATAAAGCGGGAGATGATGGATAAAGGATGGTCCCACAAAGCACTGTGTTAGGTCTGCATCTCATTAAAAATAGATGTATATTAGATGACGCCCTGCTTTCTGATAAGATCAATAGTATCTACTGTCCAGTATGCAGATTCGGACAGTGCTGAGGTCTCACAGGAGTGGTCACCCCTGGCGATGTGCAGCGGTCACTTAAAAGGTCCTTTAAAAAGACTGAAGCCATCAGGAAGCTGTGCAGTCTGCTTAAAAAAAACGACGCTTAAAATAAAATAACAAGAGTCTCTCTCAGAGAGAACGAACCGTCCGGATTACTGAACGTAACGGCTGAGGGCGGCCGCAGCCACGCGGTGGTGGCGGTACCGCCGGTTCTCACGGCGCAGCGACGCAGTGACACAGCGACGCAGCGACGCAGCTCCGGGTCAGCGGGGTTTCACATTGTCGGAATGACGAAAGCAGCGGGATTCAAGCGATCAGGAGACACTGGACCCCTGCGGTGAAGAAATGACATGAGGGGTACAGGGGTGTCGCTTTGTAGGAGGAGATCTGTGACTGACGGGTGGGGGGGGTGAGGGTGGGGTGGGGGGGTAGGTGTACCAACCTGGACGTTCCGTCGGGCCTGACGACTCGAGAACGGACGCTTCTGCTCGTGGATGTTTTGGAGTCGGGTGATCAGGAACTTCTTGTCATCTCCCTCCTGCAAACAGAACAGGGGTATGAGACGCCTGCTGAGTGCCTGAGGACATGTCAGCAAAGGGAGAACATACCAAAGTGAGCTCAATTCTATACTTGTGACTAGAGTCGCAGGGGGAGATGTTACAGCAAAGGGAGAACGTACCGAATTGAGCTTAATTCTATAGTAGGGACAAGGGTCACAGGGGAAGACATTACAGCAAAGGGAGAATATACCAAATTGAGATCTCCAAATTGCCCCATATAGAGTGTGTGTGTGTGAGTGAGTGTGTGTCCAGTGATACATTGGTGTCCTGTCCTGGGTGTATCTGCCCAGTGTCCGAGACGTTCTCCCCTGGATGGGAATGGGGAATGGGGATTGGGGATTGGGGATTGGGGAACCCCCCCCCCACAACCCTAATAGAGGATAAAGTGGGAGATAATGAATGAATGAATGAATGAATGTGGTGAGGGAGGACATGTAGGCGAGATGGAAAGTATTGATCTACTGAAGTGTGGAGAATAAGAAGAGAACTGGCAACCCAGTACATGACCTAATGTCCACTTAAAGTCCTGCAGCTGCATTGAGACTCACGTTTTCAATCTGCTCCTGCAGCAGCTCGATGATCTTCCTCTGTCCATCCACCACCTGACTGTGGAAGTAAATCACGATGCTGAAAGAGAGACCGCAGGGAGAGACCGCAGGCAGGGTTATTATCCCTCGTCCAATCAGGACATCTCATCTACAGAGGTCCAGTAGACTACCATATTTTCCGGACTATAAGGCGCAGTCTGAATTACGGGGTCTATTTCTGTATTTGTCCCACATATAAGTACTATAAGGCGCAGTCTGAATTACGGGTTCTATTTCTGTATTTGTCCCACGTATAAGGCGCACCGTACTATAAGGCGCAGTCTGAATTACGGGTTCTATTTCTGTGTTTGTCCCACGTATAAGGCGCACCGTACTATAAGGCGCAGTCTGAATTACGGGTTCTATTTCTGTATTTGTCCCACGTATAAAGGCGTACCATAAGGCGCACTGAATTACGGGTATTTCTGTATTTGACCCACGTATAAGGCGCACCGTATAGGCGCAGTCTGAATTACGGGTTCATTTCTGTCCCACGTATAAGGCGCACCGTACTATAAGGCGCAGTCTGAATTACGGGTTCTATTTCTGTGTTTGTCCCACGTATAAGGCGCACCGTACTATAAGGCGCAGTCTGAATTACGGGTTCTATTTCTGTATTTGTCCCACGTATAAGGCGTACTACTATAAGGCGCAGTCTTTCTGTATTTGTCCCACGTATAAGGCGCACCGTACTATAAGGCGCAGTCTGAATTACGGGTTCTATTTCTGTATTTGTCCCACGTATAAGGCGTACTATACTATAAGGCGCAGTCTGAATTACGGGTTCTATTTCTGTATTCGCACCGTACTATAAGGCGCAGTCTGAATTACGGGTTCTATTTCTGTGTTTGACCCACGTATAAAGGCGTACCATATTATAGGCGCAGTCTGAATTACGGGTTCTATTTCTGTGTTTGACCCACGTATAAGGCGCACCGTACTATAAGGCGCAGTCTGAATTACGGGTTCTATTTTGTATTTGACCCACGTATAAGGCGCACCGTACTATAAGGCGCAGCCTGAATTACGGGTTCTATTTCTGTGTTTGACCCACGTATAAAGGCGTACCATATTATAGGCGCAGTCTGAATTACGGGTTCTATTTCTGTGTTTGTCCCACGTATAAGGCGCACCGTACTATAAGGCGCAGTCTGAATTACGGGTTCTATTTCTGTATTCGACCCACGTATAAGGCGCACCGTACTATAAGGCGCAGTCTGAATTACGGGTTCTATTTCTGTATTTGTCCCAATTTTAGGCTTTTATAGGCGCAGCCTTATATCCGGAAAATATTTCTGTAAAAGGTATAAGGCGGGACCACAGAAAGATGCCGCAGCGATGAATTAGGGTTCTATTTCTGGGTTTGACTCCACGTATAAGGCGCACCGTACTAAAGGAACAGTCTGAATTACGGGTTCTATTTCATTTGACCCACGTATAAGGCGCACCGTACTATAAGAGTCTGAGGGTTCTAGTTTCTGGCCAGTATAAGGCGCACCGTACTATAAGGCGCAGTCTGAATTACGGTTCTATTTCTGTGTTTGACCCACGTATAAAGGCGTACCATATTATAGGCGCAGTCCCTGGGTTCTATTTCTGTATTTGACCCACGTATAAGTATTATAGGCCGCAGTTATAAGGCTATATAAGGCGCAGTTGAATACGGGTTCTAAGTATAAGGCCTCCGAGGGCTTGAATTACTGTTCCGTATTTGGACACACGTATAAGGCGCACCATATTATAGGCGCAGTCTGAATTACGGGTTCTATTTCTGTATTTGTCCCACGTATAAGGCGCACCGTACTATAAGGCGCAGTCTCAATTACGGGTTCTATTTCTGTATTTGTCCCACGTATAAGGCGTACTATACTATAAGGCGCAGTCTGAATTACGGGTTCTATTTCTGTATTTGTCCCAATTTTAGGCTTTTAGGTGCGCCTTATAGTCCGGAAAATACGGTAAAAGGAATGAGGCTGGGACTCACAGAAAGATGCCGGCAGCGAGGAAGAGGAAGAAGGGGTTCTCCACCACGTACGAATGAACCAACACCATCCAGCTGAGATGAGGGTGAGTTTTGGCCAGATCCTGTACCCACTTGGTCCCCGCCTGAAACATGGTATCAAGTCCCTGGAAGGGTCCGCAGTCCTCCGAGGGCTTGATCCTGTTCCGCGTGGACACACGATGAGGGCAAGAGGGAGGGACGGGTCAGCGTATATGGAAATAAATCGTAAATAAATTGAATTCTCCAAAATTGCCCCATATAGAGTGTGTCTGTGTGAGTAAGTGTGTCCAGTGATAGATTGGCGCCCTGTCCAGGATGTATCTGCCCAGCGCCTGCCCGCGTGGGTTTCCTCAGGGTTCTCCGGTTTGCTCTCACAGTCCAAAAACATGGATCAAGGTCGATAAAATTCTCCAAATTGCCCCATATAGAGTGTGTCTGTGTGAGTGAGTGTGTCCAGTGATAGATTGGCGCCCTGTCCAGGGTGTATCTCCAGGGTCTGTCTGCGTGGGTTTCCTCCGGGTTCTCGGGTTTGCTCCCACAGTCCAAAAACATGGATCAAGGTTGATTGAATTCTCCAAATTGCCCCATATAGAGTGTGTCTGTGTGAGTGAGTGTGTGCCCAGTGATAGATTGGCGTCCTGTCCTGGGTGTATCTGCCCAGCGCCTGCCCGCGTGGGTTTCCTCCGGGTTCTCCGGTTTGCTCCCACAGTCCAAAAACATGGATCAAGGTCAAGTGAATTCTCCAAATTGCCCCATATAGAGTGTGTCTGTGTGAGTAAGTGTGTCCAGTGATGGATTGGCGCCCTGTCCAGGGTCTATCTGCCCAGCGCCTGCCCGCGTGGGTTTCCTCCGGGTTCTCCGGTTTCCTCCCACAGTCCATAAACATGGATCAAGGTCGATTGAATTCTCCAAATTGCCCCATATAGAGAGTGTCTGTGTGAGTGAGTGTGTGCCCAGTGATAGATTGGCGCCCTGTCCTGGGTCTATCTGCCCAGCGCCCGAAATGTTCTCCCCTGGATGGGCATGGGGAACCCCCCCGCGACCCTAATAGAGGATAAAGCGGAAGATAATGGATGGATATAATAAAATGTGTCCCTCGGGGACTTTGCACTCACGTCCACATGGTGTAGGTGACGCACACCGCTGCCCCCAGGAAGGACGGGAAGCAGAGGAGCGTGATGAAGAAGGTGGTCATCTGACTCGCCCTCCATGGCTTTCTGGGAGCCTGACAGTTCATCAACAGACTCGTCTATATGGGAGAAGAATCACAGAACGTGAGGGGAACATCATCAGAGTTTGGGTTCTCCACAATGGGCGGCACGGTGGCTTAGTGGTTAGCATGTTCTCCTCTCAGCGGTGGGGATTCCCGGTTCGAATCCCAATCTGGGTGGAGTTTCCATGTTCTCCCCGTGTCCTCGTGGGGTTCCTCCGGGTTCTCCGGTTTCCTCCCACAGTCCAAAAACATGGATCAAGTCAATTGAGTTCTCCAAATTGCCCCATATAGAGTGTGTCTGTCTGTGTGAGTGAGTGAGTGTGTCCAGTGATAGGTTGGTGCCCTGTCCTGGGTGTATCTGCCCAGCGCCCGAAACGTTCTCCCCTGGATGGGCATGGGGAACCCCCCCCCCCGCGACCCTAATAGAGGATAAATTGGAAGATAATGGATGGATGGATGGAATAAATGGAGTTGAATTGGGGGCGGCACGTTGGCTTAGTGGTTGGCATGTTCTCTTCTCAGCACTAGGGATTCCCGGTTCGAATCCCCATCTGGGTGGAGTTTCCATGTTCTCCCCATGTCCTCGTGGGTTTCCTCCGGGTTCTCCGGTTTCCTCCCACAGTCCAAAAACATGGATCAAGTCAACGGAGTTCTCCAAATTGCCCCATATAGAGTGTGTCTGTGTGAGTGAGTGTGTTCAGTGATAGATTGGCGTCCTGTACTGGGTGTATCTGCCCAGCGCCCGAAACGTTCTCCCCTGGATGGGCATGAGGAACACCCCCGCGACCCTAATAGAGGATAAAGTGGAAGATAATGGATGGAGTTGAATAGGGGGCGGCACGTTGGCTTAGTGGTTGGCATGTTCTCCTCTCAGCACTAGTGATTCCCAGTTCGAATCCCCATCTGGGTGGAGTTTCCATGTTCTCCCCATGTCCTCGTGGGTTTCCTCCGGGTTCTCCGGTTTCCTCCCACAGTCCAAAAACATGGATCAAGTCAATTGAGTTCTCCAAATTGCCCCATATAGAGTGTGTCTGTCTGTGTGAGTGAGTGTGTGTTCAGTGATAGATTGGTGCCCTGTCCTGGGTGTATCTGCCCAGCGCCCGAAACGTTCTCCCCTGGATGGGTATGGGGAACCCCCCCGCGACCCTAATAGAGGATAAAGCGGGAGATAATGGATGGATGAGTTGGGTAGAGACACTACATTCATGGTAAACAGTCTGTATGAGGATTTACCTTCTTCATGTAAAAGAGCATAAACAGCTTGATGACCTGCACCGCTGGCAGCAGAGGGGTAAACAGGACTCCCAACCTGGGAACGGGGGAGAAAGCGAGAACATGGTTTACCCTGTTCTCAAGGTGGACATTGAATCATCTCCATCTGCACTCCTCTGCACTCTTACAGAACATACAGAACAGGTTACCAGGCTAAGGTCTGTCCGTAGATCAGCTCCAGGACGTTCCTCGCGATATCAAAGACCGGCTTCCTGTCCTTCTTCAGCACCCTCTGTGTAAAGACTCTGCAGAACGTCAACATGTCAGATGAAAGCTAATACAGTTGGGTTCTTTATGGCTCATAGCCCCACGGTCCTCATGAGGGGCAGGATGACAAGCTCACCTCCACAAAAACTCCCCGAAAAAGGTATCCAGCATGGTGAAGATGAAGTCCATCAGAAGGAACCGATACACCTCCTGTCCCACGAAGTTCTCCCAGCACTGGAACCATAAACACCCCATGAATAAATATATACATCAGCTATGTGTTGCTTGGGGTAAAGACTGGGACATCATTAAACATTAAGCACCGGCCAAGTCTATAATACTGAGACGGCCTGAAATGTTCTTCATGTTCCATCACAGAGGTTCCATCACTACCTGATTCTGATTGACTATGGTACTTTGAGGTATTGTGGTGGCTTAGTGGTTAGCATGTTCTCCTCTCAGCGCTAAGGATTCCTGGTTTGAATCCCAATATGGGTGGAGTTTCCATGTTCTCCATGTCCCCATGGGTTTCCTCTGGGTTCTCCCATAGTCGCCATTAAATTGCCCTTATATAGTAAGGAGGCACGGTGGGTTAGTGGTTAGCACGTTCTCCTCTCAGCACTAGGGATTCCCGGTTCGAATCCCAATCTGGGTGGAGTTTCCATGTTCTCCGTGTCCCCATTGGTTTCCTCTGGGTTCTCCCATAGTCACCATTAAATTGCCCTTATATAGTAAGGAGGCACGGTGGGTTAGTGGTTAGCATGTTCTCCTCTCAGTGCTAGGGATTCCCGGTTCGAATCCCCATCTGGGTGGAGTTTCCATGTTCTCCCAGTGTCCGTGTGGGTTTCCTCCGGGTTCTCCAGTTTCCTCCCATAGTCCAAAAACATGGATCAAGGTCAATTGAGTTCTCCAAATTGCATTATATAGAGTGTGTCTGTGTGAGTGAGTGTGTGCTCAGTGATAGATTGGCGCCCTGTCCTGGGTGTATCTGCCCAGCGCCCGAGACGTTCTCCCCTGGATGGGCATGGGGAACCCCCCCGCGACCCTAATAGAGGATAAAGTGGAGATAATGGATGGATGGATGGGTTCCTCACCGTTAAGCTGCTTTCTTGAGCGGCCACCCGGCCCAGCCAGTGATAACACAGCACGCCGAGCAAACTCACTTTCAGCATCAAGTTCCTGCAGAACCAATAAAGATTAAAGAGTAAAGTGAATATACAGTAACGAGTCCCTAGGGAGCTGGTTGTCCACTTGATAAGTGCTAGGTGGCGATACAGAGTTTGTCCAAATGTCCAATGGTGCATGTAATGTATAGATGTCCATTAACGTTTCATGTATAGTGTTTTTAATAGAGGTAGAGCGGCACAGTGGATTAGTGGTTGCCATGTAGATACACCCAGGACATCGTTGGGCACACTCACTCACACAGACACACTCTATATGGGGCAATTTGGAGAATTCAATTGAATTCAATTGATCCAGGTTTTTGGACTGTGGGAGGAAACCGGAGAACCCGGAGGAAACCCACGCAGACACTGGGAGAACATGGAAACTTCACCCAGATTGGGATTCGAACCGGGAATCCCTAGTACTGAGAGGAGAACATGCTAACCACTAAGGGGAGACCACAGTGACGCCAGACTCAAAGGTATGACACACCTTTTATGACGTCATAGTCCAAATCTGGCAGCACAGTGGTTTAGTGGTTGGCATGTTCTCCTCTCAGCGCTAGGGATTCCCGGTTCGAATCCCCAACTGGGTGGAGTTTCCATATTCTCCCCGTGTCCGCGTGGGTTTCCTCCGGGTTCTCCGGTTTCCTCCCACAGTCCAAAAACATGGATCAAGTCAATTGAGTTCTCCAAATTGCCCCATATAGAGTGTGTCTGTGTGAGTGAGTGTGTGCCCAGCGATGGATTGGCACCCTGTCCTGGGTGTATCTGCCCAGCGCCCGAAACGTTCTCCCCTGGATGGGCATGGGGAACCCCCCCCCCGCGACCCTAATATAGGATAAAGCGGAAGATAATGGATGGATGGACATTTCATAGAGGTATTAGTAAATAATGAATAAGTGATAGCATGGTAGAGGCGTTGAGGGTATGGTAGGTCAGTGGTCAGGGTGTTGGGCTCTCAATCTGAAGGTTGTGGGTTCAAATCCCAGGTCCACTGAAGTTACCAATGTGGGTCCTTAACCTTCATTGCTCCAGGGATGCTGTATCAACCCTGTGCTCGCTTTGTAGGTCGCTTTGGATAAAAGCTTTATCCTCTATTAGGGTCACGGGGGGGGGGGGGGAGTTCCCCATGCCCATCCAGGGGAGAACGTCTCGGGCGCTGGGCAGATACACCCAGGACAGGGCGCCAATCTATCGCTGGGGACGTCCACTAACTAACCAAATGTAAATGTGAATGTAAATGATCTATAATGTCTTCAGAGGAAGTTGTCCTCCACGTTTAACCCTTGTATACGTCGGCCGAAAGCAATTTGGGGTTATGTGCCTTGCCTTAAGTCATGGCACTTGGTGGAATTGGTGGGACCGGGAACCGAACCAGGGAGCTTCAGGTCACAAGGCTGGTTCTTTAAGCACACCCTACGAATGCCCAATGAATTCTGGCTTAATTACCTGAAAATGGCTACATAGTTGCGCTTCCAGGGCGAGTCGTACTCCTCCATCCAGGCCACGCCGTTGAAGAAACCAGGCAGGAGGAGGTTGATGGACGACACCACCACAGGAAGTGCCAGCAGACTGGCCTCGTCGAGTATGGACTTGCTCTTTGGATTGTATTTCTGCAGGTTGGACAAAAACAAAAGAAACGAATGGGCGTCACTGTGTCTCTGTGTGCAAACAGATGCCTTCACAGTAAAGACAGACCAGACCGTTCAGTCCACCGTCTAAAGACCGTAGACTGTGACTGTGGACAGGTTATGGTTACCTGCTTCATGTAGTACTCGGAGAAGTAGTACACCGCGAGAGAACATACTACAGTACTGCCGATGCATATGGTCCAAGCCAGGACCTGGATGGACGCAGTGGACATGAACTGCCAGCAGGTTGACTTCACCTTCTCCTGGTTGACCTCAGCCACCAGCTCCTACCCCCGCAGTGCAGACACAGAGCGGGACGTTATTTCCAGCTTGGGTTTCGGAAACAACGGTGATGCAACGTGAGCGCCAACTTACTCGGAGCTGAGTGCAGATATTTTCCGATTGCACTTTAACTGAGGACTTCTTGCTGACTTTGAAATCCCAAGAGCAGAAGACCTTGACCGCCAGGAGGCCTTTGGAACGGTTGATGCGGAAACTCTGTCCGAATGACTTGGACATGCTGGAAGGACAGACGGAGAAAAGTAATGCAGATGCTGCTGAATGATGAGGTCATCTAGAACCTTGAGTATCAGTCTATAGATATTGTGGTGAAGTCCACATGTTCATTTTATCTATAAAAGCTTTATGATAGCCCCCTCAACTCTAAAGTTGGTTTGCCCAAACATATGATCAGACAGGGGCAGCACAGGCTTAGTTGTAGCATGTTCTCCTCTCAGCGCTGGGGATCCAGGTTCGAATCCCAATCTGGGTGGAGTTTCCATGTTCTCCCCGTGTCTGCGTGGGTTTCCTCCAGGTTCTCCGGTTTCCTCCCACAGTCCAAAAACATGGATCAAGGTATATTCATTCATTCATTCATTATCTTCCGCTTTATCCTATATATTAGGGTCGCGGGGGGTTCCCCATGCCCATCCAGGGGAGAACGTTTCGGGCACTGGGCAGATGGACCCAGGACGGGGAGCCAATCTATCGCTGGGCACACACTCACTCACACAGACACACTCTATATGGGGCAATTTGGAGAACTCAATTGACTTGATCCATGTTTTTGGACTGTGGGAGGAAACCGGAGAACCCGGAGTTAAACCCACGCGGACACAGGGAGAACATGGAAACTCCACCCAGATGGGGATTCGAACCGGGAATCCCTAGCACTGAGAGGAGAACATGCTAACCACTAAGCCACCGTGCCGCCCTCCAACGTGGATTAGTGGTTAGCATGTTCGCATCTCAGCTCTAAGGATTCCCGGTTCGAATCCCAATCTGGGTGAAGTTTCCATGTTCTCCCCGTGTCTGCGTGGGTTTCCTCAGGGTTCTCCGGTTTCCTCCCACAGTCCAAAAACATGGATCAAGTCAATTGAGTTCTCCAAATTGCCCCATATATAGTGTGTCTGTGTGAGTGAGTGTGTGCCCAGTGATGGATTGGCGCCCTGTCCTGGGTATATCTGCCCAGCGCCCGAAACGTTCTCCCCTGGATGGGCATGGGGAACCCCCCCGCGACCCTAATAGAGGATAAAGCGGAAGATAATGGATGAATGGATGAAACTCCAGGCGTCTTGATTTAAATGTAATTTTCTGTGTAAGAGAATCACTGACCTGTAGACGAGGATGATGCAGGTGATGAAGAACGCCATGCCGACGGTAAAGAAATAAGCCAGAGGCATGTTATAGGAAAAAGAGCCGAGAGAATGGCTCCCGATGTAGCTGGACTGCTGCATTAAGGTACTGTTACTGTAGTAACCATAGTACATCAAGGACTCCTCAAAATAACCCTAAAATAGAAAGAAAGATTCAAGAAAATGTTATTATCATTAATATCACATTGTTACATGAGATAGGAAAGAAATTATGGGTCACGGACCCCGATTACCCTGTTATTTAAATTTAAATACAAATTTTGAAGAAGAGAATTACACATATTGCTATGTGAAACATAATATAGTATACCACTATGAATATATAATATATAACTATAAATATAATATATAAATATATGTATATACAGTATATAAAAATAAATTTGAGAATATATATATATAATATATATATATATATATATATATATATATATATATATATATATATATATATATATACACTATATATAAAAGTAGTATAAAATAGAATAGATATAAATATAGAATGGCGGCATGGTGGCTTAGTGGTTGGCATGTTCTCCTCTCAGTGCTGGGGATTCCCGGTTCGAATCCCAATCTGGGTGGAGTTTCCATGTTCTCCCCGTGTCGGTGTGGGTTTCCTCCGGGTTCCCCGGTTTCCTCCCACAGTCCAAAAACATGGATCAAGTCAATTGAATTCTCAAAATTGCCCCATATAGAGTGTGTCTGTGTGAGTGAGTGTGTGTCCAGCGATGGATTGGCGCCCTGTCCTGGGTGTATCTGCCCAGCGCCCGAGACGTTCTCCCCTGGATGGGCATGGGGAACCCCACCGCGACCCTAATAGAGGATAAAGCGGAAAATAATGGATGAATTTTGAAGAAGAGAATTACATATATTGCTATGTGAAATATAATATAGTATACCACTATGAATATATATATATATATATACCACTACAAATATAATATATAACTATAAATATATGTATATACAGTATATAAAAATAAATTTGAGAATATATATACACACTATATATAAAAGTAGTATAGAATAGAATAGATATAAATATAGAAAATAAAATTCATTCATTCATTATCTTCCGCTTTATCCTCTATTAGGGTCGCGGTGGGGTTCCCCATGCCCATCCAGGGGAGAACGTTTCGGGCGCCAATCCATCGCTGGGCACACACTCACTCACACAGACACACTCTATATGGGGCAATTTGGAGAACTCAATTGACTTGATCCATGTTTTTGGACTGTGGGAGGAAACCGGAGAACCCGGAGGAAACCCACGTGGACACGGGGAGAACATGGAAACTCCACCCAGATGGGGATTCGAACCAGGAACCCCTAGTGCTGAGAGGAGAACATGCCAACCACTAAGCCACCGTGCCGTCAGAATATAAAATATAAAGTATTAATATAGCAGCATATAAAAATGTATAATATGAGATGATGATGAGGTATTTTGGTGGAGTGCTGTAATTAAAGCTGTCTGTAATTAAAAAACATTAAGATACAGCACAAAGAACTTGAAACAGAACCTCAGCCCTGTGCCTCGGGTACTTACCGTTCCACTGAGAACCTCGAGCCCATAGTAGTGCACCTGCTCCGTCTGATTGGAGGATTCGGGGGGTCTCACGGCTTGCGGGACGACCAGAAACAGCCCCGTCACGAGGAATAGGAAAACGTTGAAGAAGAAGAGCGTCCTGAGGAAGACGAAGTAGGAGAGGACGCCCGTCCCGAAGCGGCCGCTGACTTTCTTCAGGGCCGTCTGCCACAGCTGCAGCGAGGAGAGGAAGGAGAGCCAGCTGTACCAGCCATGCCTCAACCCCTGTCACATACACACAGGGCTTTAGACAGACAGCCTGCTGCAATACATGTGTTCCAACACTAGAGGGCGCACAAAGATTGAACTACATGTGCTTGAGTGGCGAATTGAATCCATCCAACTCATCCATCCATCAGCTTCCAATTTATCCTCTACTAGGGTCATGTGTGTGTGGGGGGGGGGGGGGGGTTCCCCATGCCCATCCAGGGGAGAACGTCTCGGGCGCTGGGCAGATACACCCAGGACAGGACGCCAATCTATCGCTGGGCACTCACTCACTCACACAGACACACTCTATATGGGGCAATTTGGAGAACTCGATTGACGTTGATCCATGTTTTTGGACTGTGGGAGGAAACCGGAGAACCCGGAGGAAACCCACACGGACATGGGGAGAACATGGAAACTCCACCCAGATGGGGATTCGAACCGGGAATCCCTAGAGCTGAGAGGCGAACGTGCCAACCACTAAGCCACCGTGCCGCCCTGTTAAGTGTTTATTAAATATAATAAAACCGAGGTTCTCAGAGGTTCTTTAAGGTTTTATGTGAGTTCAGTGGCTGTTCCGTTAGACGAGCATTACATATTAAAGAGTTAGATACTGAATGATAATCTTTTAACAGGGAAGCACTCACGATGACGGCGTTTTCCTTGAACCGGATGCAGCAGGGCACCTCGTTGAGGTTGCTGGAACGTCCCGTTTTATTCAAGGCCAAACGTCTGCAGTGGAAGGAAACAGATCTGCATTAATGATGAAAATAACCCCACGGGTTAAAAAGGTTCTCAAGAGGTGGGTCAGACATCGGATCTGATGGGTCAGCAAATCCAAATCCATCCAGTAGAGCATTTCTCAGGTCAGACACTGATGTTAGATGGAAGAACCTGGTTTGAAGTCTCCATTCTAATTCATCTCAAAATAATGAGGTTGAGGAGTCAATCAGTCAACTTCTTCCCCACCAACCTTTGCGAGAGCAAAGGGCCTTTCCTAAACGAAACTCCAGCAGCACTATTGCACTAAAACCCTCTCACTGCATCAGGGTCACTGCAGAACTCACAATAAACACACCAATCCACCACCCAAATTCCACCTGTTCTCCTGACCAACAGAGAACCAACAGGGAGGGCGGCACAGTGGCTTAGTGGTAAGCATGTTCTCCTCTCAGCACTAGGGATTCCCGGTTCGAATCCCAATCTGGGTGGAGTTTCCATGTTCTCCCCGTGTCCGCGTGGGTTTCCTCCGGGTTCTCCGGTTTCCTCCCACAGTCCAAAACCATGGATCAATTCAATGGAATTCTCCAAATTGCCCCATATACAGTGTGTTTGAGTGAAAGGAGTGTGTGCCCAGCGATAGATTGGCGCCTTGTACTGGGTGTATCTGCAGCACCCGAGACGTTCTCCCTGGATCAGGGTCATGGGGAACCCACCCCCCCAATCCACCACCCTAATAGAGGATAAAGTGGAACATAATGGATGGATGGATATACAGTATTAGAGGCGGCATGGTGGTTTAGTGGTCAGCATGTTCTCCTCTCAGCGCTAGGGATTCCCGGTTCGAATCCCCATCTGGGTGGAGTTTCCATGTTCTCCCCGTGTCGGCGTGGGTTTCCTCCGGGTTCTCCGGTTTCCTCCCACAGTCCAAAACCATGGATCAATTCAATGGAATTCTCCAAATTGCCCCATATACAGTGTGTCTGTGTGAGTGAGTGTGTGCCCAGTGATAGATTGGCGCCTTGTACTGGGTGTATCTGCCCAGCGCCCGAGACGTTCTCCCCTGGATGGGCATGGGGAACCCCCCCCCCCCCGTGACCCTAATAAAGGATAAAGCGGAACATAATGGATGGATGGATATACAGTATTAGAGGCGGCATGGTGGTTTAGTGGTTGGCACGTTCTCCTCTCAGTGCTAGGGATTCCCGGTTCGAATCCCAATCTGGGTGGAGTTTCCATGTTCTCCCCGTGTCGGCGTGGATTTCCTCCGGGTTCTCCGGTTTCCTCCCACAGTCCAAAACCATGGATCAATTCAATGGAATTCTCCAAATTGCCCCATATACAGTGTGTCTGTGTGAGTGAGTGTGTGCCCAGCGATAGATTGGCACCCTGTACTGGGTGTATCTGCCCAGCGCCCGAGACGTTCTCACCTGGATGGGCATATGGAACCCCCCCGCGACCCTAATATATGATAAAGCGGAACATAATGGATGGATGGATATACAGTATTAGGGGCGGCATAGTGGTTTAGTGGTTGGCATGTTCTCTCAGTGCTAGGGATTCCCGGTTCAAATCCCCATCTGGGTGGAGTTTCCATGTTCTCCCCGTGTCGGCGTGGATTTCCTCCGGGTTCTCCGGTTTCCTCCCACAGTCCAAAAACATGGATTAGAGTCAATTGAGTTCTCCAAATTGCAGCTCCTAAAAACACAGTAATGTAATCGAAAAATTACAAACTCCATCTATATGATAAGTGGAGGAAATAGATGATGATGTAAGAAGGGGGCGTGGCCAAACTTTGGACAGCTAGAGGACATCTCCGGTTCTTCTGAATTACTAGGTTTTTCCAAAAAAAAAAGCCATCAGCGAGAGCTGCGGCGAGGAGAACAAGGACAGTTCCACTTATAGAACCCAGTTTCGGTTGAAGTCAATACAGGCAGGATGTCGTGTTCCGTTTTCCACCTGCGAAACGCGTATTTAACTGCAGAATCTGAGGCGTTGAGCGAGAAGCCAAGCCAAGCCAACCCCAGAGACCAGAGTTCAGCGAGGTGAAAACTTACAGACAGGTGTTTCCACCACACTGCGGGTACACGAGGACCACAGAAAAGAGGAAGGACGTGAAACATCACGCAGACCGAAAAAAAAACCAAAGCAATGAGACAGATTTACAGTTCTGTCCAGATCTATAAACTTATAAGTGTGCAGGTAATTCATAAGAATGGAATTCTGTAAATATTACTATGATATGTTGCTTCTGATTGGCCAACGAGCTGGAAATTATAGCACAGACGAGCGCACATGTGATGTGACGTGGAACCGAAGCATTGACGTTCACTAGTTTATGTAAATTGATGTAAGTTTATTATGAACAACAAGGTTAATGTGAGTAAGCAGAACGTGTCAACCACATCCCTTCTACATTGGTGTTCAGTTTCAGTAAAGATGCCTTTTGTTACTGAAGTTACTGACTTGTGGCAGAACTGGTTTGCATGTTCGCCTCTCGGCGCTGGGGGTCCGGGTTCGAATCCCAATCTGGATGGAGTTTCCATGTTCTTCAATGCCTGCATAGGTCTTTTACACAGACCCTGTATCTTATGGACCCATCCATCCATCATCTTCTGCTTTGTCCTCTACTATAGGGTTCCCCATGCCCATCCAGGGGAGAACGTTTCGGGCGCTGACACACTCTATATGGGGCAATTTGGAGAACTCAATTGACTTGATCCATGTTTTTGGACTGTGGGAGGAAACCGGAGAACCCGGAGGAAACCCAAACGAACACGGGGAGAACGTGGAAACTCCACCCAGATGGGGATTCGAACCGGGAACCCCTAGCGCTGAGAGGAGAACATGCCAACCACTAAGCCACCGTGTCGCCCGACTTAAGGACCCATGGATGTGAAAAAAACACAAAATAAAAATAATGTGTGATAAGGTTGTGTGTGATGTTCATACCGGAGTTCGGTCTTCTCAGCCAGGTTTAAGGGAATAGCTTTTAACATTCGCACTCGTTCACTCACAGACAAGTTCTGCAAGTTATTCACCAGCCGCTCCCTTTTACTCTCTGCACACACACACACACACACACACACACACACACACACACACACACACACACACACACACACACACACACACACACACACACACACACAAGAACACAAAGCATTTTTTTTAAAGCATTGTTCATGTTTTAAATGATTGCACACACACACACACACACACACACACACACACTTAACTGTATTTTAATGAAGAGACCAACGACAATGACTGTTCTTTTTATTACTCTATGTTCCGATAATGAAACAACTTGAGTACACACACCCCGCCCTCCCCCACATCTTTCATTCATAAGTCAACACATCAATTCATTCATTGTCATTTTGGATTCCTCATTTCTATAGTAAAGATAAAAAAAAAATCAAACACACAAACAAACACAGAACCTGACTGAGAAATCTGTATCTGTATTATGAGATTATCAGCTATTTAACTCAATGCAAATTAATATCAAGATATAAATAAATAAGTAATGAATATATGTTTGAGTTTAGAACTGGATGGCGGCACGGTGGCTTAGTGGTTAGCACGTTCTCCTCTCAGGGCTAGGGATTCCCGGTTCGAATCCCCATCTGGGTGGAGTTTCCATGTTCCCCCCGTGTCTGCGTGGGTTTCCTCCGGGTTCTCCGGTTTCCTCCCACAGTCCAAAAACATGGATCAAGTCAATTGAATTCTCCAAATTGCCCCATATAGAGTGTGTGTGTGAGTGAGTGTGTGCCCAGCGATGGATTGGCGCCCTGTCCTGGGTCTATCTGCCCAGCGCCCGAGATGTTCTTCCCTGGATGGGCATGGGGAACCCCCCCCCCGCGACCCTAATAGAGGATAAAGCGGAACATAATGGATGGATGGATATACAGTATTAGGGGCGGCATGGTGGTTTAGTGGTTGGCATGTTCTCCTCTCAGCGCTAGAGATTCCCGGTTCGAATCCCCATCTGGGTGGAGTTTCCATGTTCCCCCCGTGTCCGTGTGGGTTTCCTCCGGGTTCTCCGGTTTCCTCCCACAGTCCAAAAACATGGATCAAGTCAATTGAATTCTCAAAATTGCCCCATATAGAGTGTGTGTGTGTGAGTGAGTGTGTGCCCAGCGATGGATTGGCGTCCTGTCCTGGGTCTATCTGCCCAGCGCCCGAGATGTTCTCCCCTGGATGTGCATGGGGAACCCCCCCGCGACCCTAATAGAGGATAAAGCGGAACATAATGGATGGATGGATATACAGTATTAGGGGCGATGGTGGTTTAGTGGTTGGCATGTTCTCCTCTCAGCGCTAGGGATTCCCGGTTCGAATCCCCATCTGAATGGAGTTCTCCCTGTGTCGGCGTGGATTTCCTCCGGGTTCTCCGGTTTCCTCCCACAGTCCAAAAACATGGATTAAAGTCAATTGAGTTCTCCAAATTGCTGCTCCTAAAAAAATCTATCACTGAGTGTGTGCCCAGTGATAGATTGGCGCCCTGTCCTGAGTCTATCTGCCCAGCGCCCGAGACGTTCTCCCCTGGATGGGCATGGGGAACCCCCCCCGCGACCCTAATAGAGGATAAAGCGGGAAATAATGAATAAATGAATGAATGAGTTTAGAACTGGTTACATCATTAGAACATTTTAGAAACGGCACATCTCCTGCGTTCTGTAGCAGCGTCCTGTGAGCACTGATACAGTTTCAGAGGATGACCATAACGGACTGTGCATCAGCGGTGAGGGAATAAATAGATATACGAAGGGTTGCAAAGGGTTCCATCCACCACCTTAATATACTGTACGTAGTCTGTGGTGGTTCTGTGGAAGATCCGATCAGATTACTGATGTGTTCTCTAAATCCGTGCGCACTCACCCTCCTTGTCGAACACGGCGACATCCGTCTCCACGCGGTAGCCGCAGATACTGGGTCGGGCCGAGCGGGAGGCGGAGCGGATGGTGGGGCGCATGCTATGTCGCCGTCTGCACAGCTGCATGGTACGGTTGTAATACTGCGACAGGATCGCCCCCCGGCTGCGTCCTGTTGGGTCATTGGGGAAAGAGGAGCCGATAAACAAACAGAGAAGAAGAAAGTTCCATTATATATAATTATATATAATATAATAATATTCATTCATTATCTTCCGCTTTATCCTCTAATAGGTTCGCGGTGGGGTTCCCCATGCCCATCCAGGGGGGAACGTTTCGGGCGCTGGGCAGATACACCCAGGACAGGACGCCAATCTATCGCTGTAATATAATAATATAATAATAATAATAATAATAATAAATATTATATAATATATATAATTATATATAATATAATTAAGGGCGGCACGGTGGCTTAGTGGTTAGCATGTTCTCCTCTCAGCACTAGGGATTCCTGGTTCGAATCCCCATCTGGGTGGAGTTTCCATGTTCTCCCCGTGTCCGCGTGGGTTTACTCCAGGTTCTCCGGTTTCCTCCCACAGTCCAAAAACATGGATCAAGTCAATTGAGTTCTCCAAATTGCCCCATATAGAGTGTGTCTGTGTGAGTGAGTGAGTGTGTGCCCAGCGATGGATTGGCGCCCTGTCCTGGGTGTATCTGCCCAGCGCCTGAGACGTTCTCCTCTGGATGGGCATGGGGAACCCCCCCGCGACCCCAATATAGGATAAGCGGAAGATAATGGATGGATGGATAATATAATTAAATATATAATTATATATTCCATTATATATATATATATATATATGATTACGACACACACACACACACATTATATAATATATATATATATATATATATATATATATATTAACTTCCTTAAATACATTTAAATAAAACATGTTTCATCACAAAAACCTCTATGCACCGAGATCGGAACATATTGAGCTATACAAAGGACTAAGAGTAAGATCAGTTTCTGATTAAAATGTGGTTTTATTGTTTCAGGATTATAGAGGGTTCATGAACAGAGGGTTGCTAAACATGCAGCAAACAGCTAAGTCTGTGTTGATGGGTGTGTCTGACTAAGCAAAACATCAGAAAGTCTGTTTAATAGGCGACATACATACACACACGCACAGACACACAGACACACACACACACACACAACACTAACCAATGGTGCGGCTGGGCATTGAGGACAGTATTCGTAGCGTTTCAGAAGACCAACACTCCCCGCTCTGTGGGTCTGTCGGTACGTTGTCCTCTTTAGCAGCTAAAAAGCTCGAGAACTCATCTGAAACATATACACATGTGTGAACATTGCTCGCTGAGTAACAGGATACCAGTTTCTCCAACAATTAAAAACTGCCAGATTACAGACAACTAACAGAATATAATTTATTAAAAAAAAGCAGCTGCAAAAGACTTAGTGCTCATCAGGAATCGGGGGCTCGCTCTTTATATTAAATCTGTATTTTTATTTACGGTACATTAAAATATTAAAGGCGGCACGGTGGCTTAGTGGTTGGCACGTTCTCCTCTCAGCGCTAGGGATTCCCGGTTCGAATCCCCATCTGGGTGGAGTTTCCATGTTCTCCCCGTGTCTGCGTGGGTTTCCTCCGGGTTCTCCAGTTTCCTCCCATAGTCCAAAAACATGGATCAAGGTCAATTGAATTCTCAAAAAAATTGCCCCATATAGAGTGTGTATGTGTGAGTGAGTGTGTGCCCAGCGATGGATTGGCGCCCTGTCCTGGGTGTATCTGCCCAGCGCCCGAGACGTTCTCACCTGGATGGGCATGGGGAACCCCACCGCGACCCTAATAGAGGATAAAGCGGGAGATAATGAATGAATGAATGAATGAATAAAATATTAAATAATGTTATAAATAATACATATTAAAATAATGTAAATATATATAAAAAAAATTAATAATGTAATGTATACCCCCCCTCTCCAGGGATTAATAAAGTATTCTGATTACACATTGATACGAATGTGAAGCACTCATAGGTCTGCATTATAAGTCACTGATTGACAATCGGCTCAGCCAATCAGATTCAATGACAGATTTAAACAGCTTTAATCGAAGAGCATTTATTTAAAGCATTCATGGGTCGGCATTTAAAATGGAATGTGTATATGTGAGGTTTTGTCAGTGTGCATGTGTGTAGAAGTGTTATATAGTGTTATATATATATATATATATATATATATATATATATATATATATATATATATATAAATAATATGTGTATATGTATTTATATATAAAAATATGTGTATATGTACAGTATGTACCTGGGTTCTCATCTGCTGGCTCAAGTGGGTACATCTCAATATCCTCTGCATCGTTATTGAGATTGAGCCGCTGTTCCTCAATAAGCTCACTAAATGAATTGTGAATGTCGTCCTCGCCTGCAGGACTCCTAAAACACACACACACACACACACACACACACACAAACCAGGTAAACAGGCAGCTTTTCACTGTTGGCTATATGTAAGTAGAGGCCTTCATAATGGAACAATAATAGAATATGTGAGACAGCTATAGAGTTATAACCAAACCTCTATAGCAGGTAGTTTCTGGACTCTTTATGTGACATCAGATCCAAATTATTTTTAATTTTCAGCACAAATGTTTCAAAAAAGATGATTTGATTTGGATTTTAAAAGGTCACTGTGGAAGAGGATGTGTAAGCAGAGTGTGGCACGGTCAGCAAGGTGGCTTTATGCAACTGTGTTATGCAATCTGACACAACGGGTGAAAAGCAGTGTATACAAATCTGACTCTGAATGCTAAATTATTTGGGCCAGTTGCACCCACGACAGAGCCACATTACTGAGAGTGGCTAATATTGAAACCAATTATGGTTAATCATCCAGGTTCATGGTTCCACATTATGTGCATTCACAGATAAACGACAATTTACCACAGCGTTTAATAAAAAGAACAACGCATTTGTCTGACCTTTAAAAATCAACAAGTGATGAAGTACTGAATACCTTACTAGACCATAAAGGTTTCAGACATCTTGCAGTTCTGTAGGGTTATCCATTTGTTCTCAAAATACCAAACATGTCGGATATGGTGTCATACAAACGAAATTAAAAGGTCTGACTGCCGGGTTAGAATGTAAATGAAACCACACAGATGTCTGAACATCTCGGGGTGATGAAACTAAGGGACATGACATGACGCTGTCAGCGATCACATGCAGTACACATCGGCTGAGACACAAACAGCACAAACAGCACAAAGACTCATTCTTTTGAAAGAGCAAGGAACCCCTGTGTACAGAGACAAACAATGCTCAAAACAACGCCAGGAAGAGGAAGAAGACGAAGGTTCCAGCTTAAAAGGACCGCAGACATCCTTTCGTATTACTGAATGACTCAGGATACTAAGAAGATGTGGACTGATGATTAAAAGCTCCTTCCCTAGACTATATGAAACTAAACACATACATATATATACATAAATATTTATTTGTGTGTGTGTGTGTGTGTGGCATGCTAAGAGCGTATATATATATATATATATATATATATATATATATATATATATATATATATATTTGTGTGTGTGTGTGTGTGTGTGTATGTATATATATATATATATATATATATATATATATATATATATATATATATATATATATATATGTTGGGATACATGTAAGTTGCTTTGGATAAAAGTGCCTGCTAAATAACCAAATGTAAAAAAAAATATATATATATATATATATATATATATATATATATATATATATATATATATATATATATATATATATATATATATATATATATACATACACACACACACAAATATTACATATATATATATATATATATATATATATATAAATATATATATATATATATACAAACACATACATACATATATATATATATATATATATATATATATATATATATATATATATATATATATATATATATATATATATAAAATATGTGTGTGTGTGTGTGTGTGTGTGTGTGTGTATACACATAGGTCTGCCATATGAACAGCACTGTTTAACAGCAATACAACTACACACATTGCACTCGACACAACTAGTTGTCATTAGTAAATATTTTTCAATCAGCACACTGATTGATCAGCCGGGTTCTACGTGTGAAACTTACTCCAGATCCGACTCCATTAGGTAGGCATCTGCATCAAAGCTCACACTATGAGCTGCCATGGTTTCCAGTGTTTGAGGGTTAACAGCCCAGCAGATCACCTAAACATGAAGGAGTGAAACCTCTCGCTCTCGCTCCCGGCGGCTGTCATCTTCCGCACCAGCCCTGAAAGACGAAAAGGAAAAAAGTGAACGAGATAGAAACTGTTCAAGGTATCGCTCCTACTAAAAACGTTGCCCACTTCATGTCACAGCACGCCCTTAGCTTTGGTATTCCAACAGCAGAACATGATCTAAGAGTGTATCACCTGGTTTCAGGATAAAAACGACAAGAAATATCAGAAGTCGTAACTCCGTAATCAGGAAAACGTTTGGATTTCTTGGTTAGCTTTGGTTATGAGATGTTTCTGTATCACATCATCA
Source organism: Corydoras sp. C115 (assembly GCA_019802505.1). NCBI lineage: Eukaryota > Metazoa > Chordata > Actinopteri > Siluriformes > Callichthyidae > Corydoras > Corydoras sp. C115. The sequence continues at coordinate 235,358 of JAFMOC010000325.1, read as the reverse complement.
CTAATATCAAAACCTTCAGGAAAATGATAGAAAGGTCTCTTTATACTCTCATCATGCAATCACGAACAAAGGATTTTTTATTAAAACGGTTGAACAGTTTGTCTTTCCTGTTTTGTAAAGGTATAATCTGCTATCACAACAAAGTGTTATCAAAGTATTAAAACAACAGCCACTCCCAGACGGTGCATGACCTCAGGCCACATTCCAACCCTCTGCCGTGGAAACGTGATTCTTCTGACAGCTGAAGCAACAGATAATAAACCACTTACTACTATTTAAAATCAATAGAATATTCTATGAGACATATACAGTATCAGAAAAGTTTGGACAAGCCACTTCTTGCTCCATAATCTATTTCCTCCACTAACCATATAGATGAACTTTATACTTTTACAATTACAGACTGTAATCCGTCTGTTTTCTTTGTTTTTGTTAGTCCCGTTGGTCAGGATTTTTGATGGTCTAATTAGTGTCTAAGAAATAATAACGATTATTATTATTAATATTATTATTATTATTATTATTAATAAATAATAAATTACTTAGGGCGGCATGGTGGCTTAGTGGTTGGCACGTTCGCCTCTCAGCACTAGGGATTCCCGGTTCGAATCCCCATCTGGATGGAGTTTCCATGTTCTCCCCGTGTCCGCGTGGGTTTCCTCCGGGTTCTCCAGTTTCCTCCCACAGTCCAAAAACATGGATGAAGTCAATCGAGTTCTCCAAATTGCCCCATATAGAGTGTGTTTGTGTCTGTGTGTGTAAGTGTGTGCCCAGCGATAGATTGGCACCCTGTCCTGGGTGTATCTGCCCAGCGCCCGAAACGTTCTCCCCTAGATGGTCATGGGGAACCCTCCCGCGACCCTAATATAGGATAAAGCCAAAAAAGTGGCAGAAATAAAGTACCAAGAACAATGTACAGTTTGTTATGTTTGGTCTTTATTTAATGTCAAATTTTTGTTTTATAAAAAAAAATAAATAAATAAGGTGGCAAGGTGGCTTAGTGATTAGCATGTTCTCCTCTCAGCACTAGGGATTCCCGGTTCGAATCCCAATCTGGGTGGAGTTTCCATGTTGTCCCTGTGTCCGCGTTCTCCAGTTTCCTCCCACAGTGCAAAAACATGGATCAAGGTCAATTGAATTCTCCAAATTGCCCCATACAGAGTGTGTCTGTGTGAGTGAGTGTGTGCCCAGTAATAGATTGGAGCCCTGTCCTGGGTGTATCTGCCCAGCGCCCAAAACATTCTCCCCTGGATGGGCATGTGGAACCCCCCCCCGCGACCCTAGTAGGGGATAAAGCAGAAAATAACGGATGGATGGATGAAAAGAAATAATAAACTGTGTAATCAAAGCCATGCCTATGTAATCAGAGTATTATTCTATATTCTGTCTAATACTAATAAGTCTACTAATATGTGTATTAAGTTATTAAAAGCCAGTTACGCTTGTAGATCCCTGAGGTTGTCTTCTTTCTGTGAGGTTGTCCTGAACACGGCTTAAGAATCAAATTACAACCCAGCAAATCACAGCTGTTCTTCATTTAGTCTTTGTGTTTATGTGGGCAACACAGTCAATGTGCGGCTGTGTCAGAAACAAAGAGAAGACAATGACGAAAGTTTGAAAAGAACCTCGCAGAAGAGGGCAATCTGGTCATTCTTTGACATTCCTCTGCCCCATTTATCGGTCTCACACACACCCACACACACACAGCTGAGTCAATGACCATAACCCATCATTGTTACCCTCTATGCACTTGAGTTCTCAGTTTACAGCTGAATATACAGGACTCATTTCTGAGCTAAATAAAATGCACCCACCAGCCACATTTACCCTCGTTTTCTGTAATTAACAAAGGAAGTGTTCTGTTAATGCAACATCATGGTAAACATACATGGTAAAGGTCGGAGAACGGAAATGGGTTTTGCTGTGATGCAACACTTCTTCTCCATCATGGGACTTTTAAGGGTTTTGGGGGAAGGGTGGTTCTTTAGAATCTGGATTTATTCCAATGTTAAAAGGACAATGCTGATTCAGAAGAGACGGTGGATGCGTTAGAGATTCATACATATGTTAGGATTAAACTAGTCAGGCTTAAATGTTTAACACGTCGTAAAGATAACCAAAGCGGCTACACGAACAATCAGATGAAAGGTAGAGTTCATTTATAGCGATGAAAGTGAGAACGCAGCTGTGCCTACACAACTGACATCACTGATGTTACTGTTAAACAATGTTTAGGTCATTCTCACACACAAACACACACTCACATACGCACGAACACACAAGATCACCTAGGAAACAGCTCTTTAAAGTCAACTTTTGCAACAAATTGGTGTTCTTAAATAATGATTTTTTTTTTAAAAACCATGCTAGATCACTTTCTCGTAACCACATCAGCACACAATCTGTAATCCTAACCTTAATCCTAAATTTATATGTGTATAAAAACATGCTCTACACATATACATTACCTCTGTGTTATATTGTGTAGGAAATAACATCACCGACCAACAACACCTTCATCTCATCTATCAGTTTTCTATTTTAAGTGTTATCCCACAGAACCATTTCACCCAGCAAACTTTGCCACCATTGATCTTTATCTAGAACGTCCATGTTCTCAGTACCTGATGCAATTTCCTTTTCGTAGGAGGTCTGTTCAAGGCTGGAAATAGAATAAATGACTCACTATCATCTGCCCAGCGATAGATTGGCGCCCTGTCCTGGGTGTATCTGCCCAACGCCCGAAACGTTCTCCCCTGGATGGGCATGGGGAACCCCCCCCGACCCTAATATAGGATAAAGTGGAAGATAATGGATGGATGGACTCACTACCATCAATGGAACTTCACTCACAAAATCAGTCATTGAATTATCACAGAGGTACATAACAGCTGCTTTGTCCTTCATACGCTTCATGGCACAGAACACATTCCTACCCCATTTGCACCACACCATTAAATAAAAGCCCTTGGTTTATTTCGTTTACCTCCCTTATGAGCAAAAACCACTAAATGTAATGTGGATCACTTATGGGTTACGGGGTCCGTTTCTAGCATTGAGGCTTATTCTACTGAAGAAATGTCATGTTGGGAGGGAGAATAAAGATAATGCCAGGGGAACTGTCTACTCCTGCAGTTTTAAATCCATGGGAACGGCCATGTATTGTTTTCAGGGGTGCAGTGTGTGTGTTTGGGGGAAAAAGGGGGGGGGGGTGATGCCTTAAACCAAGACAAATAGACTTTGTTCTCAGATTTATTAAAAAAAACTAGCCCCTAACTAACTAACTACCGAGGCTTGTGATGACAAACGTTCTGCACATGCTGTAGATGTTATTCATTCATTCATTATCTCCCGCTTTATCCTCTATTAGGGTCGCGGTGGGTTCCCCATGCACATTCAGGGGAGAACGTCTCCGGCGCTGGGCAGATACACCCAGGACAGGGCGCCAATCCATCGCTGGGCACACACTCACTCACACAGACACACTCTATATGGGGCAATATTTTTTGAGAATTCAATTGACTTGATCCATGTTTTTGGACTGTGGGAGGAAACCGGAGAACCCGGAGGAAACCCACGCAGACATGGGGAGAAGATGGAAACTCCACCCAGATGGGGATTTGATACGCTGAGAGGAGAACGTGCTAACCACTAAGCCACCGTGCCGCGCTGTAGATGTTAATATGCGTATAATTGGTAGCTTCTTGGTGGATTTTTATTTTTGACTTCTTACCTACAGAGTAAATATGTCAAATGTTGCAGAAGCAATATGGTGGATTTGTATAGGGAACACACACACACACACACACACACACACACACACACACACACAGAGACAGAGACAGTTTCAATAGAAAACAGAACCAAACTAACTTTTTGCCATCTGTGTTCTAAGCACCATTCAGCTGTGACATATTGCAGAACAAGGTCTGCCATTGTGTCGGCAAAGTTACCATAAATTTCCTATGGAAAAAAAAAAAGACCTGCGTCTCTGTAAAATCTCACTAAACTCCTCTGCAACACACAAAAGTCCACAATGCTGGTCCCCGATGAACCACAAACCTTAAATCATCATGGTTTCCTTAAAGCCGAAATGCTTTTCGATCCGAGCACATGGAGCTTTCCGCTGTCTGCTGGACAGTCTGGACGAAGAAACTGGCTGGATTCCCGCATGGACGCACTTTATGTTGTACTACCCCCTTTTCGGCCCACACTTGGCCACCAATCACTGATGTTGCAGCTGAAACCATGCAGAGGTGGCGAGACATGGTGTCGCGATGGTTGTAAAAGGATATAAACCTCCACAGGGACAGTAAATATGTCAGATATTATGGTAACAGAAGCAACCATGTGGATTTGTATAGAGAACCTACACACATGCAAGTGCACACACACCATTATTTATAAGAGGATTGGGTAGATAGCTGTTCTATGTAGCACCTTAGTTTCGGGGAACATGGGGTCATGTCGAAATGGCAATAAAAAACATTGATTCGGAGTTATTATGCGGCTTTATTTACCATGTAACTCTTTTAAGCTGCATTTCTCGTCAGCTATACACTGTCATTTTGTGAGAACCGTTCATGAAGTAGTTACCAGTGCGGTTAGATTTTTTCTCAGCTCTAAAATGTTTTTTCATGCAACGCTGGCCTGTCTTATATAGAGTGGGAATTCTATAGAATTTCTTCACACTTCTATTTGTTGGATGATAAAAGAGTGTGACTGTTCATAAAGAAAAGTCTGAGCATGTTCTTCATACGCTTTGCTGTACAGCGCCGACCCAGGCCCCATTTTTGCCTGAACTTTGGCTTGATACCCCCAAACCCTCTCCTGCTTCCAATATTGTGGAAGGTTTCAAAATGGTGCACTCATTTAGTGCATTAAAGGCACTAATCTAATGTTTATATACATCATTTTTTTCTCTCTTTTGCACGGTAAGCTAAATAAAATTGATAAAGTGATCTAGTTTGCCTACCGTAATTACACACAGAGGAATCGATCCTCCACATTTAACCCATCCGTGCAATTAAACACAATTATATACACACTAGTAAAGTGCGCACACGTGCCCGGATCGGTGGGTGGCCTTAGGGTAAGATTAGGTGCCTTGCTCAAGTGCACTTCAGCCATAGCACTGGGACCGGAATTCGAACCTGGGACATTCAGGTCGCACAGTTGATTCCTTAATCACAAGCCTAAGACTAAAGATTTAAAGTCATAGTAAAGTCAAAGCGGCTTTATTGTCAATTCCTTCACGTGTTCTATACATACAAAGTAATCGAAATTACGTCCCTCACTTTCCCACGGTTACAGACATTTATGACATTTAAACATAAAAACAAGAAAGTCAAACGCAGTGTGATGTAGTGGAATTTACAGTAAAAAAGTTTAAATACTATGATTTTGTAGTGACAATGAAAGGCAATGTAAATGCAAATTAAGTAGTGACAGTAATGATAATAATAATAATACATTATAACTATAGTAATAATAGCAATAACTAACAATAGTAAATAGTAGTAGTAATATTAAAAATGCTAATAATAATAATGCTAATAATAATAATAATAATAATAATAATAATAATAATAATAATAAAGTAATGAATATTAATAAATATAAATATATATTATATATATAAGTAATAAATAACAATATATGATTTGTAACAGGCGGCACGGTGGCTTAGTGGTTAGCACGTTCGCCTCTCAGCGCTAGGGATTCCCGGTTCGAATCCCCATCTGGGTGGAGTTTCCATGTTCTCCCCGTGTCTGCGTGGGTTTCCTCCAGGTTCTCCGGTTTCCTCCCACAGTCCAAAAACATGGATAAGTCAATTGAATTCTCAAAATTGCCCCATATAGAGTGTGTCTGTGTGAGTGAGTGTGTGCCCAGCGATAGATTGGCACCCTGTCCTGGGTCTATCTGCCCGGCGCCCGAGACGTTCTCCCCTGGATGGGCATGGGGAACCCCACTGCGACCCTAATATAGGATAAAGCGGGAGATAATGAATGAATGAATGAATGATTTGTAACAGTAGTAGTAAAAATATAGACCTGAGTTTCTTATACAGTGAGTTTTTTTTTTTATAGATTTAACATAAAAATAAACAATACAAATACCTATAATAATAGTATAATGAGTATAACAATTTAAGATTAGGTAAGGAGCAAAGTTGGTGAGATTTTTGGGGGGTTGTCAGTTTTGTGATGAACATTAGACGCGCTTGTATTAGGAGTAATACGGCTCCCAGTGTTTTACGAGTAATACGACCTGAACAGAACTTTAGTTTGATTTACGCTTTCTATGGGATTTCTAGTAGATGAACAAAAACAACAATTTAGACGAGTTAGTAAGAGTGAAATCAACTTGATTCCACGACTGCGATCGTCATTTATTTACCAAAACTCTATGTAATTAAAGTATAACCATAACTTAGGAGTCGGAAACGGTGTGTCCAGTGTAGTGCAGTATGTTATGCCGTTAAAATAATTAGTGCAAGCGTAAAAATTGAGTGAATTCAGCAGAAACAATCGGTAAAGTGCTGCCTTAAACTGTGCAATCATTTAAATCATTTTAAAATATCCGCTTTGCACTTCCTCCTGCTGTTTCCATATTAAATAATAAAGTAAATGCTTTAAACATAGTATTTCACATCCGAAGCATTCCGATCTCCCGCTGAGTTACTAAAATAAACTCAATAATAGTTTGTCATGGCGTTAGAAAGCAAAATGTCATACTTACTAGATTAATAGAAGGTGCTGCTGTCTCACCTTTATAGACTCTGCTCCTGTTCGTGTGTATTTGCTTGTGTACTAAGACCGGGTAACTTCCATTTATACCGGGGGGGTGTTGCATGACTTACAACGACTCCCTTTGTGGCGTTAAACGTTACAGGCCCATTTATTAATTTGTTCCGTTTTTTTCCCCTCACAACTCGTCATTTTAATCCGCAGATATAAAACAATATTTGTGCGTTTGAGTTTTGTTTACGGACTTTCCATTTCGATAGCAACTCACCTAAACTTTCAAACTAATGGTACAGTCCCGCTCTTACAGTTAACCTGCCGCATTGAGGCGAACTGTTTGCGGCGTCGTGACGTAAAACGTCAAATGTTATTTTTTACTAAAACCAACTTTAAAACGCGTTCAAAAGCCAACCTCAAGATGTCAAAAACATCTGAAAAGAGCCATCAAACGTCGACGGAGACGTGTCCTAAAGTAAAGACATTAAAGAATGAGGCGAGCGTCGGTGTCAGGAGACCTGAGGCGAGCGTTGGTATCATTCATATTATTTTATTAGTATTAAAACGCATTAAAAGCATTTTTAAAGTATTCTAATGCTTTAGCACTAGTTACTAAAGCCGCATTTACTCAAAAAAGCAACTCAAATAAGCATATTGTCCAAAACATTTGAAAAATAGTAAGTACGACCAGTATATTTGAGCACAGTTTACACTAAATGAGCTCAACATTAACAGTAAAAACCATTCATATTAATAAAATCATTAAAACCATAACATATTTTATCTTTAACATCATTAACACCTTCAGCAGCCAACCCTGCCATTCAGAATCTAAAGCTATCACACACACACACACACACACTTTGTGTTGTTGCATCAACAGCCACATCCTCTCGTTTTAATAGCAAGGTTTTGACATAATGACTATTATGGCATCTTATTTCTTATAAATGAGTTCATGAGGTCACTGGTTGTAAATTCCATGGAACGTCATTACAAAGTGGATGTATTTTAATGCGGTCAGAACCTTCTTACGCATGACTGTGTGATAACCAAACTTTTTCAAGACATTTGTCTCATGTCAAGCAGTTCTGTTTTTTTTTTTACAATGTGGTGTTTGCATTTTTGTGGTTTTTAGCAGATCAGCATGGCAGTAAGTCACGGGTGCAAATGCATTATAGGTGCATTGCATAAGATTATTGCAATATAACACGAGACATGTTTTATATTCACTGTTTGTGATAATTTCATCATTAATATTGTTAGGCTGTAATACATCACATGCAGCGTTATACTGGGGGTAGAGGAGGACAGCCTGGGCAAATCTATTATTAATATTCGTAAGATGTATTAAAGGCACGCAAGATGGAACAGAAAACGTAATACTCATCTCATTATCTTCCACTTAATCCTCTTTTAGGGTCGAAGGGGGGTGTTCCCAATGCCCATTCTGTCCATCAATCTGTCAATCTCCCCTTTTAGTTTTTCCAGATTAAGCGAAAAAGGAGTATTGCATTATATTGGTTTAAGGTTGACCGCTAAATAGATTTTACCACTGAAAATCAGATTTAAACTCAGCATTTCATGACGGTGAAACTCTTCTGACTTCATTTCAGAAGAATAACCCCTAGGGATCCATTCTATCCAAATGGATATTGTTCTTTGTTGCTCAGAGGATTAACAAGTCTTCAATTTTTAATCTAACACCTCATGGCAGCACTCAGAAAGCAACATTAGTGGACCATGATGCAGCAGGATTCACATGGATACCCACTGACTGATAAACACAAATCAGATTTACTCACACATCCATCAGTGGAGAAGACCCCAGGTCTACACGATGGTGGAAGCTCGTTAGAATTAAACATGCACTCAACTCGAAAAAAGGAAAGGGACGCCTACTGCTTTGTCATTTCCTGTGGGTTGTGATACTGGCTGATTGAGAACACTTTCTTCCATCCTGAAATTTAACACATTGTTGGTTTTTAACCCTCAGCTACCGTTGGTTCTTCACAAAAGGCGACGTCGTAATTCCCGTGCCTTTCTGCGAGAAGCTGGGAGAACATGGATGAAGATGCTGCCATCGACTTGCTAAGAATGACCTCGGGTAAGTGGAACCTTGTGATAGACCTTGTACCTGGATTAGCTAGATTAGTTAATGCAGAGATGATGCTTTTCATGAAACAACAACTTCATTAGATTGCCGGAACACTGACCTGACTGCTTTTTGGACTGGACTCGTACCGAGGTTTTCTTTCTCTGTACATCATGTGGTCGGTTATGTTTTCCGGTAAAGCGGTGGGTGCTAATTTTACAAGATCTCTGTCATATGAGTGTAAATGGGGGCTGGGTGTCGTTGCTCAATCATATGTTAAAGTATACTGTGCGAACTGCTGTTAAACGGTTTCTTTACACAAGTGTAGCAGATGCTGTTGTGTATATACACCACCAATCATATCCTTCTACATAGTGAGGAAGGAAGCACATCTGCATGTTGGTGTCAAAACTTCACTCTCTGATATTCTGCACCATTATGTTTCTGTATTCTAGTTATAGCCCAAGTGCAGATCTGGGAATTGGAACCCAGGGGCCTTATCTGGGCCCTTCAGATGTCCCTATCCAGCCTGCATGGGATCATAGAAATGTAAATCATAGAAATGTATTCAGTATTCTTATTTTTTTAAGTTCAGCTCATTGGTTTAACCCACATTTAACCCATTCGTGCAGTGAAATACACACATACACACACACACACATGCCCAGAGTGATGGGCAGCCTTGTGCATGGCACCCCGGGAGCAATTGGGGTAAGGTACCTTGCCCGAGTGCACGTCAGCCATAGCACGTCAGGACTATAAGCCCGGGAATCAAACTGGGGACCTTCAGGTCACAAGGCTGGTTCCCAGTCCATTAAGAAAATTAAGCCCTGCTCTTGAGGCCTTTAATCGACCCTTTAAACCTTTAAATGTCCCTGTGTATATGTTTTTATTTTAGTTTTTTTTAATTTGCATGTTATTAGAGGACAGCACTACGACTGCCATCTCGTGTGAGTACTACAAGACCGATATCTACGAGCAGCTGCCTAGCACAGTACGCAACAGGACGCACAGGGATAAAGAACAGGAGCCTGAGACTGACTTGGAAGACTATTTGCTTCAGTATAGAGCCTGGGACGCTAGTCAAGAGCTGAAGACCCTGCCTCTGTGTATGCAGGAGAAAAGGATCCTCAGGTATGTATGTGAGGTTGCAAGGGTGCATGGGTGGAATGATGTTGAGGGAACATTAAAGAACGTTGTGTGATGATTTTTACCTTTACAAACAGATTTAGAGTCATTGTGATGATATAGTGAGTTACTGATAACTTATAGTGTATGTGAATATAGCGTAAATACAGTTTGTAGCCAATCACATTGCAGGCTGCTTTGTGTGGTGAATGGTTTGCATGTGACTTCTTGATGAATGGGCAGAATTCTATTGCTGGGCCTTAATAGGGGCACTGCATAGGGGCAATTTAGATAGGGGTAATTTAAAGCAGCCAATTCACTCTGAATCCATGTTTTTGGACTGTGGGCGGAAACCGGAGAACCCGAAAGAAACCCACAGGGACACGGGGAGAACAGGTAACTTAATCTACCCATATCGGGATTCGAACCTGTATCCCCAGCACTTAGAATTGAAAATGCCACCCACTACTCCGGCATGCCACCGCGCCGCCCATATTATAAGCATGTGTTCCCGAAAATATTCATACACTCTTGAATACCAAGCACCTGATCATCTTTCCGATTGGCCAGAGAACAAAGAGACATAAAGCAGTTCCAGATCAGCGACTGGGAATCATGGCAGCAGAGTCAGCAGAAAGCACGGAGGAGAATGAGGGAGCACGCCGTCAGAATCGTTGCAGGATTACTCCCCTGGAAACACACTTTTCATAAAATCGAAGGTGAGACTGCAGTGGCGCTGTCACGTGTCATGTGGCGCCACACGGTTCTTACCCCCTGTCTTTTTGCAACAGGTCGGTTTGGTGTGGGGGTGAAAGCCTACTTTGTGTTCCTCAGGTACCTGCTTTGTTTAAACATCTTAAACTGTCTCATCATTGGCTGCGTGGTCATGGCCTTCCTATATAATGGAACCCAGACCACCATCGCATCCTGTGAGTATGATTTTTAATCGTTCTGTCGGGTTCTAGGTCAAATGACTTAACCCAGCGTGTAAACATGTTCTCGTCTAGGTGTCCACAACAACACGGACAATTCGTTTTTGGATATTTTTTTGGGCTCGGTAAGTTCCGTATTGATTTCCAGGGAATTTCTGTTCATGTAAATGAGTTTGAACCCATTTTCTTCTGGTGACAGGGGTTTATGGAACGTTCTCCAGTGTTCTATGGGTACTACAGTATCGGATCCTTAGGTGATGGCTGTTTATATCCCCCTCTCATCTTCTTCTGTGGCATGATCACCATTCTGTTCCTCAGTTTCTTCATGATAATTCGTCGGTCAGTGAGCTGTATTAGTGATACATACATTTATTCATTCATCCATTATCTTCCGCTTAATCCTCTATTAGGGTCACGGTGGGGTTCCCCATGCCCATCCAGGGGAGAACGTTTCGGGCGCTGGGCAGATACACCCAGGACAGGGCGCCAATCTATCGTTGGGCACACACTCACTCACACAGACACACTCTATATGGGGCAATTTGGAGAACTCAATTGACTTGATCCATGTTTTTGGACTGTGGGAGGAAACCGGAGAACCTGGAGGAAACCCACGCAGACACGGGGAGAACATGGAAACTCCACCCAGATTGGGATTCGAACCGGGAATCCCTAGAGCTGAGAGGCGAACGTGCTAACCACTAAGCCACCGTGCCGCCTGATTCATACATTTATAGTTATATATATATATTTATATTTTTATATATATATATATATATATATATATATATATATATATATATATATTTATATTTTTATATATATATATATTAAAAGTTATGTATGTTTTGCTCTGTGATATCATTTCTGTTTAACTAATGAATTCTAGCTCAAACTAATTCCTTATCTTTTTAAAGAATAGCTGTAAAAACGGAAAATGCATCGTGACAAGACATAATTTTACAAGTGTACACGTTCTGTTTTTAGGACGGTGGTGGGTTATAAGCATATGTGGCTGGCAGGCAATCGTTTCAAAATGGACGTGAGCTATAAAGTGTTCTGTGGCTGGGATTTCTGTATCCAGGACCCTCAGGCAGCAGTCCTCAAACGCAGCTTCATCAGGAATGAAATGAAGGTGAGCTGAGAATAGAGTTTAGTCTTCCATTTCTTTTCCATTCATGATCACCTGTTTTGTTTGAGTTCTGCCTCTGAATCCCTCTTTTGGGGGGGGGGGTGGTGTTGATCTAGATGGACCTGGAGGAACAAAAATACCGTCAGAAACTCCTGGACCGTTCACTGAAGGAGTGGATTGTTTTGTATCTGCTGCGCTTTGTTCTGAATTTTATAGTTTTGGTTCTTCTGGGTGGCGCCATCTATCTGATCTGGTTAGCCACTGAAAAGCAGCTAAATGTAAGAAACAAAGCAAAAACATCATGATATTATAATACATATATAATATATACATATAATATAATATATATAATATAATAATACATAATACAGATATAAATAAAACCCATGTCAATGCATACCTGTAAAAAAAATCTATAAATTCATGCAGACAGATTACAGATTACAGATAGACACTCACTGGCCATTTTGTTAGGTACACCTCCTCAGTTCTACCCTCACTATCTGGTTTTACATTTCCACTATCTTATAGATGAACTTTGTAGTTCATCTGCTTCTCTACACACTTTGCTAGTCTGCTTTAGTATGTTCTCCAATGACCAGAACCCCCACTGTGAAGGTATTGGAGTGGTGGATGATTCTCAGTACTGCAGTGATACTGTCATGGTGGTGGTGTGTTGTCATGGTGTGTGTTGTGCTGAGTGGATAAGACACAGCAGGACACAGCATACAGGTGTCTGTTCCACTCGTACCATCATCCACCACCCTAATAATACATGCTACATGGGGTCCTGATCATAGGAGAACATACTAATGCATACAAACAAAGTATGTAGAGAAAAGATGGGTTACATTTATGTTCTGCAATTGTAGAACTACAAAGTCCATCTATGGTAAGTGGAGAAACAACGAGCTGTACCTAATAAAATGGCCGGTGTGTATATTTTAAACTACTCCAGTACCATGATAATTAGATAACATAATTAGAATAATGAAAGGATGAAGCTCAGCCAAAGTTCTGTAATTAAAACAGTCATTCATTCATTCATTATCTTCCGCTTTGTCCTCTATTAGGGTCGCGGGGGGGTTCTCCATGCCCATCCAGGGGAGAACGTTTCGGGTGCTGGGCAGATACACACAGGACAGGGTGCCAATCTATCACTGGGCACACACTCACACAGACACACACACATACACACACTATATGGGGCAATTTGGAGAACTCAATTGACTTGAACCATGTCTTTGGACTGTGGGAGGAAACCCGAGAACCCGGAGGAAACCCACGCGGACACGGGGAGAACATGGAAACTCCACCCAGATGGGGATTCGAACTGGGAATCCCGAGTGCTGAGAGGAGAACATGCTAATCACTAAGCCACTATGCCGCGTCATTAAAACATATATGAATATTAATGAAGTAAATGCACGATGAGGGTGGCACGGTGGCTTAGTGGTTAGCATGTTCTCCTCTCAGCGCTAGGGATTCCCGGTTCGAATCCCCATCTGGGTGGAGTTTCCATGTTCTCCCCGTGTCTGCGTGGGTTTCCTCCGGGTTCTCCAGTTTCCTCCCACAGTCCAAAAACATGGATCAAGTTAATTGAGTTCTCCAAATTTCCCCATATAGAGTGTGTTTGTGTGAGTGAGTGTGTGTCCAGTGATAGATTGGCGCCCTCTCCTGGGTCTATCTGCCCAGCGCTCGAGACGTTCTCCCCTGGATGGGCATGGGGAACCCCATCGCGACCCTAATAGAGGATAAAGTGGGAGATAATGGATGAATGAATAAATGCACGATGATTAAAGACGAAACTTTTCCTGTTGCTCAGATCGCCGATTGGGCTTGGAGTTGGACTTTAAAGCTAGTGAGGGCTTATCTTCCCCCCTTTATAATAACTTTAGTAAACTTCGTGTTGCCGCACGTCTTCTCTGGAATCTCAGCGTTTGAAGACTATTCTCCGGCCACACGACTTAATGTCACCTTAATACGGTAGGTCTTTACATCGGTTCATCAGTAAACCACGTCTTCACACGCTACGGTATTCTTCTCGCTACTTTGCTGTTTCTCAGATGTGAATGCAGTGTTTTTTTTAAATATTCTGTTTTATTGTATTTTTTTCCAAAGTCAAATACTGAACACAAAAACATACATGTTCAACCCAAACCCAGTCCACAATCAGAACAGTCTCAGGTGGTGATATAATATTATGAATATACTAATTATTATGTTATAAAATTATGAATAAATATTAATGACAAAAAAAAAAAAAAAAAATAAATAAATAAAAAAGGCGGCACGGTGGCATAGTGGTTAGCACGTTCGCCTCTCAGCGCTAGGGATTCCTGGTTCGAATCCCCAACTGGGTGGAGTTTCCATGTTCTCCCCGTGTCCGTGTGGGTTTTCCCCGGGTTCTCCGGTTTCCTCCCACAGTCCAAAAACATGGATCAAGTTAATTGAGTTCTCTAAATTGCCCCATATAGAGTGTGTCTGTGTGAGTGAGTGTGTGCCCAGCGATGGATTGGCGCCCTGTCCTGGGTGTATCTGCCCAGCGCCCGAGACGTTCTCCCCTGGATGGGCATGGGGAACCCCCACCGCGACCCTAATATAGGATAAAGCGGGAGATAATGAATGAATGAATAAATAAAAAATAAAAAAAAGGGGGGGGTGGGTGGCAGAGAATGATACTGACTAGTCTTCAGCAGTATAACTCACTCTTGTGTTACCTTAAGATGATCTAGAATAGGATCCCAAAATTTAATAACGTGCATCCGAGAGTGGGGCTTTCCAGTGAAATAAAATTATACATTTCCGTGAGCCAATTTTTGAAAGAAGGAACAGAAGACAGTTTCCAGTGTAGCAAAATCAATTTCTTAGATACCATCATGTTGGCCATAACCACGCGTTGAACTGTATATGGAAATGTAGATAGAAAAATGGAGCAGCCACAGATTATAAGAATGGGATCTGGTTCTAGAGGAATATTTAGCACTTTTGAAAGCCAGTCAAATATGTTGTTCCAAAACGATTGTAAGGCAGGGCATGTGATAAACAGATGGGTCAAAGTGCCTTTTTCTATGGAGCATTTCTCATACAGTGGCGAAATATTCGGAAAGATCTTGTGAAGTCTAGTTTTGGGATAATGTAGCCGATGTAAAATTTTAAATTGGATCAATCTGTACCGTGAGTTTATAGAGCAATCTGGGATTCTAGTAAGACTTTCTTCCCATATATCCTTAGGTATTTCCCACCCTAATTCCTTAGTCCAGGCTAGCCTAAGATGGTCGGAACTAGGGGTAAGTTTTAGGAAGGAGATGCAGTGAATGCAGTGTTGACGAGATCTTGTCATTTCACACAGGAGCATCTTGCTGAAGCTCGGCAGTTTGGCCGTCTACCTCAGTTTCCTGATTTCACATCAACCTAAGAACGACGTAAGCCATTTCTTCTTTACAAGCCTCTCAGTCTCGGTCTGCATTCCCAGATAGCATACAGATGGTCCACTGCCCCCACGAGAAACAAGATTCATTCATTCATTCATTCATTCATTCATTCATCTTCCGCTTCATCCTCTATTATGGTCGCGGGGGGTTCCCCATGCCCATCCAGGGGAGAACGTTTCGGGCGCTGGGCAGATATACCCAGGACAGGGCGCCAATCTATCACTGAACACACTCACTCAAACAGACACACTCTATATGGGGCAATTTGGAGAACTCAATTGACTTATTCCCTGTTTTTGGACTGTGGGAGGAAACCGGAGAACCCGGAGGAAACCCACGCAGACACGGGGAGAACATGGAAACTCCACCCAGATGGGGATTCGAACCGGGAGTCCCTAGTGCTGAGAGGAGAACGTGCCAACCACTAAGCCACCGTGCCGCAGAAACAAGATTATTATTGTCAATTATTTATTATTGAATTTATTTACTTATGTAATTATTTTTTTAGGGGCTTAGTGGTTGGCATGTTCTCCTCTCAGCGCTAGGGATTCCCAGTTCGAATCCCCATCTGGGTGCAGTTTCCATGTTCTCCCCGTGTCCGCGTGGGTCTCCTCCGGGTTCTCCGGTTTCCTCCCACAGTCCAAAAACATGGATCAAGTCAATTGAGTTCTCCAAATTGCCCCATATAGAGTGTGTTTTTCTGTGTGAGTGAGGGTGTGTCCAGCGATAGATTGGCGCCCTGTCCTGGGTGTATCTGCCCAGCGCCCGAAACGTTCTCCCTCGATGGGCATGGGGAACCCCCCCCCCCCCTCCCGCGACCCTAATAGAGGATAAAGCGGAACATAATGAATGAATTATTTATTTAATCATTATTTAATTAATGTACTTATAATACAGTACAAAAAGTCCACAATGTGGGTTTGGCACATACCCTGAATACTGCATGAGCTACATATGACTATATACACACTCACCTTACTGTAGAAGTAAACACCGGCCATTTTATTAGGTACGCTCAGCTCCACTGTTCATAGAAATGGACTTTGTAGTTTTACAATGATATCTGTTTCTTTACATACCTCATTAGTCTGCTTTATGTATTATTCTCCGATGGTCAGGACCCCCACAGTGGAGATGTTATTAGGATTAGGGTGGTGGATGATTCTCAGTACTGCAGTGACACATGGTGGTACAGGTGTGTCAGTGTGTGTTGTGCCGGTATGTGTGAATCAGACACAGACAGAACACAACACCAACACAACATACAGGGGTCTGATCCACTTCGTACCATCATCCATCATCCGCCACCCTAATAATACCTGCTCTGTGGGGGGTGTCTGATCGTTAGATATTGTACACTTAAGACCGATTGTGCTTGTAAAAAAAGATTGTAAGAATGTAAATGTTTTTCTGTTGACAGATGAAAGGGACCGAGTTTGGAAAGAAAATGTACAAACTCACCATCTTTCAGCTCTTGACTTGTTTCTGCACTCTTTTGGTGGCCTATCCCAGGAAGTATGACCTCATCCCCATCATCTGTGAAATCTCATGAGCCCGGGGACAGCTCATCAACTTCTTATGTCATCACTAGCCACTTGTTATAACTGCCCGATGTCTTGTAATGTCCATCGACGTAGGCTGTTGGTGAAGACGTGGCCGCGCTCGAAGTTGGCGAGGAAGGTCGGCCATCAGGAGTTTGATATCTCGCTGAATGTTCTGGACCTGGTGTACAGTCAGACCATCACCTGGGTGGGAGTTTTCTACTGTCCTCTACTCCCAGCCATCAGCATTTTCAAACTGCTGATTATTTTCTACCTGAAGAAGGTGCGCCGATCAGATTTGTCTCCGAAAAGCATCGGTTTGAAGTGAAGACATGTGCATTTATCCCGTATTCTCTGCTGTCTACAGTATATTGTGGTGCAATGTTGCATTCCAGCTCAGAAAATGTTCCGGACCTCAAGTTCCTCGGTTCTGTTTCACTTCATGCTCTTACTGGGTCTCATCTTAACTGCTGTCATGCTGGGTCTCAATATTAGCAGGTACAGTGAGAGAGAGGGATATTGTTATCTCATTTTTATTTCACTTCACTAAGTTTCCTCTCGGCGGCACGGTGGCTTAGTGGTTGGCATGTTCTCCTCTCAGCGCTAGGGATTCCCGGTTCGAATCCCCATCTGGGTGGAGTTTCCATGTTCTCCCCGTGTCCGCGTGGGTTTCCTCCGGGTTCTCCGGTTTCCTCCCACAGTCCAAAAACATGGATCAAGTCAATTGAGTTCTCCAAATTGCCCCATATAGAGTGTGTTTGTGTGAGTGAGTGTGTGCCCAGCGATGGATTGCCCCCCTGTCCTGGGTGTATCTGCCCAGCGCCCAAGACGTTCTCCCCTGGATGGGCATGGGGAACCCCACCGCGACCCTAATAGAGGATAAAGCAGAAGATAATGAATAAATGAATGAATGAATGGAAGTGTCCTCTCGGCGGCACGATGGCTTAGTGGTTAGCACGTTTGCCTCTCAGCGCTAGGGATTCCCAGTTCAAATCCCCATCTGGGTGGAGTTTTCATGTTCTCCCCTTGTCTGTGTGGGTTTCCTCCGGGTTCTCCGGTTTCCTCCCACAGTCCAAAAACATGGATCAAGTCAATTGAGTTCTCATAGGGCGTCTGTGTGAGTGAGTGTGTGCCCAGCGATGGATTGGCGCTCTGTCCTGGGTGTATCTGCCCAGCGCCCGAGACGTTCTCCCCTAGATGGGCATAGGGAACCCCACCGTGACCCTAATATAGAATAAAGTGGAATATAATAAATGAATGAAAAGTTTCCTCTCTGACCATTTACAGGTTCGCTGAAGGTGGATGTGGCCCCTTTCACGGCAACCACACGGTGTTCAGTGTGACCCAGGGGTGTATTCTTACACTGCCAGGTCCTGCACAGACCACCATACGTTACATCAAATCTGAGGCCTTTATGTTTAACCTGATCCTCGCAGAGATGTACGTCAGTGTATTTATTACCTCTGATATGTATTCAGATGTATCGATATTGTGAATGTAAATTCTGTTCTGCATTGCAGCATCGTCCTGACCTTCTATGTGTCTCGTCGGCGTGCAAATCAAAAAACCATTGAGCGACTCATGGACATGCTGGTTACCGTAAGTAATTAAGTTTTAATTAAATACTTTTTTTTTTTTTTTTAATTTGATAATGGGAATGAAGTGGCACGGTGGCTTAGTGGTTGGCACGTTCTCCTCTCAGCACTAGGGATTCCCGGTTTGAATCCGCATCTGGGTGGAGTTTCCATGTTCTCCCCGTGTCCGTGTGGGTTTCCTCCGGGTTCTCCGGTTTCCTCCCACAGTCCAAAAACATGGATCAAGTCAATTGAGTTCTCCAAATTGCCCCATATTGAGTGTGTTTGTGTGCGTGTCTGTGTGTGATTCTGTGCCCAGCGATGGATTGGCGTCCTGTCCTGGGTGTATCTGCCCAGCGCTCGAAACGTTCTCCCCTGGATGGGCATGGGGAACCCCCCACGACATTGATATAGGATAAAGCGGAAGATTATGAATGAATAAATGAATGAAATTGTAAGCCTCTTGTTCACAGTATGATTCATTCATTATCTCCTGCGTAGTCCTCTACTAGGGTCGCAGGGGGGGGGGGGAACGTTTTGGGCGCTGAGCAGATAGACCCAGGACAGGACACCAATCCATTGCTGGGCACACACTCACTCACACACACACTATATATGGGCAATTTAGATGGGGCGATTCCGAGCAGCCAATTCACCTTGAATACATGTTTTTGGACTGTGAGAGGAAACCGGAGAACCCAGAGACACAGGGACAACATGGAAACTCCACCCAGAACCTGAATCCAAAGCCCTGAGAGGTATTTAGTTTGTTGGAACTATCGTTTTAATAAATGAGGAAGTGTTACGTACCTCAGACGGACGGCAGGGTGTTGCAGTGGTCAGCACGTCCACCTCCCGGCACTGGGGATCCAGGTTCGAATCCCATGGAGTTTCCATGTTCTCCTCGTGTCCGTGTGGGTTTCCACCGGGTTCTCCGGTTCCCGGGCATTGGAAACCCCCTCCCACAACCCTAGTAGAGGTAGTAGAGGTGGAAGATGAGTATAATGAGATAAGATAATGAATTAGTGTTGCTAAAAAAAAGTTTGTTTTTTTTTGTTCTGCTCGATGATGAATTTCCTGTCCAGTTTTTTCAGCAGTTTCTTAAAGCGGCTCAAACTAGTTCCTCTCTTTAAATAAAAGGTGTAAAAATGGAAAAAGGATCTCTCGCGACCTTTGCGGAGGATGAGATAAGACGAGATAATTAAAGACTCATTTTTTTCTGCGTTTCACAGTCGAGTTCGGACAAGCGCTTTCTGGTGAAGGAGCATGCAACCCTGCTACGAAAACAGACGGTCAGGAGAACCGGACGAGAGGCTTCAGCCAAGGACTGAATGGATTTCAGATGGTTGACCAAGTATCGAATATTTCTAATATTTCTGTGGTTGCTCGGTATGTGTTTTAGAGCTTTCTGCAAACAACAGAGGAAACGTGACCTCTGCAGCCTCCTTATATAAATAGCTACGTCGTTGTAAATGAAGCCATCTCTGTGGTTTTACACAAATTGTTCATTTTATCAGCTCCGTTTACTATATAGACTTCATAAAGCAGCTGCACAATAAAATTAAATAAAAAAAAAAAATAAAATAAAAAAAAATTTAATAAAAAAAAAAAAAGATTTTAATAACTTCTCTGGTCCCACATGAGAACCACAGGACAGTTATTAATCGGACGGTGGACGTTTCTCAGCACTGTAATGTTAGTGTGTGGCATTCTGCTCAAACAATACATGCCCACAATGATGTAAAATGTGTAAAACCGCTCACTGTGTTTATTGGACGCATTTTCTCAATAAAACTTAAACGAGCCATACAACTGCCTCGGTTTTCTGATGTAAGTATCTCACTGGGTTAAGGGAGCCCCAAGCTTTTTTATCGGCACTTTACACATGGCAGGGAGGAGCGCTGTGGATGGGCCATTTCTTGCACACACACTGACAACTGCAGGCAATTAAACAAAAACGAAAACACGAGAGAAAGTCACAATCCCTGCCGACGAGTGCGAGAGCCAAGAATGAGGCACGGACTGTTTTTGCTTCGGATTTCAATTCTGTGTGAGTTTCTGAATTACAAATACGTTTACAAAAGTCTTGGCTTTTATTATTTTGCCTTTTGAAAAGAGTCAAACAGTCATTTATGTTTGTGTGTGTTATAGTTTGGCCTGAACAGCTGATCAAAACCGGTAAAGTTAAACCTTTAAATTTACTCTCACATGCCTAAAGACTTCTATGTTGTCACTTAATGATATCTCGCTCTCTCACTCTCTCTCTCTCTCTCTCTCTCTCTCTCTCTCTCTCTCTCTCGCTCTCTCTCTCTCTCTCTCTCTCTCTCTCTCTCTCTCTCTCTCTCTCTCTCTCTCTCTCTCTCTCTCTCTCTCTCTATATATATATATATATATATACACATACACACACACAACCACACATCTGTATATATATATATATATATATATATATATATATATATATATATATATACACACACACACACACACACACATATACTGTGTATATGTGTGTGTGTATATCTCACAGGCCATTTAATTAGTTACAGCTCATTGTTCCTCCATATGTATGGACTTTGTAGTTTACGTTCTGTAGTCCATCTGTTTCTCTACATACACTACATGTTGGTCCACTTTAATCTGTTCACTGATCAGGACCCCCACAGAGAAGGAATTATTAGGGTGCTGAATGATGGTACGAGTGGATTCTCTGTCTGATCCTATCACACCACCGCCATGTCAGTATCACTGCAGCACTGAGAATGATCCACCACCCTAATACCTCCATTGTGGCAGTCCTGATCATCTGAGAACATTAATACAGATTAACAACATATGTAGAGAAACAGATGGACTACAGAATGTAATTGTAGAACTACAAAGTCCATCTGTATGAGCAGTGAGACTGTAGCGTGTGTGTGTGTGTGTGTATATATATATATATATATTAGTGAAGTAGTATATCGAATCCCCATCTGGGTGGAGTTTCCATGTTCTCCCCGTGTCTGCGTGGGTTTCCTCCGGGTTCTCCGGTTTCCTCACACAGTCCAAAAACATGGATCAAGTCGATTGAATTCTCAAAATTGCCCCATATAGAGTGTGTCTGTGTGAGTGAGTGTTTGCCCAGCGATGGATTGGTGCCCTGTCCTGGGTCTATCTGCCCAGTGCCTGAGATGTTCTCCCCTGGATGGGCATGGGGAACCCCACCGCGACCCTAATAGAGGATAAAGCGGGAGATGAATGAATGAGTATAGTAGTATAATCTATTATAATCTATGTGTGTTGTACAGGTGGGTCGACACTACAACCGGAGTTGGCCTGTGTGTGTGTGTGTGTGTGTGTGTGTGTGTGTGTATAATCTATGTCTGTGTGTTGTACAGGTGGGTCAACACTACAACCGGATCTGACTGGCCCCAGCATGGCCTACCTAAAATCCGTAATAATATTTGAATGCAAGCAGAAGGAGTCAACACCCCCCCTGATTTTCGAGCTCCTAAAGGCCAGCGGTGAGGTTATCGCCACGAAGTCCGATCCCCAGCAAGGACATGCCGTCCAATTCTCCCTGAAGGTCAACATGGATTCCGAGGGCGTGTATATTTGCCGAGTAATCACCGCAGGAGGACCGAGGAAAAGCAATCCACTGCACCTACAAGTAGTCAGTAAGTCAGATAGGCCTTCATTTTTTTTAATTCAAATATCCATCACTGAAGCCTAACTTCCTGTGTCCCATCTCTCAGTCCCGGTTCAAGGCGCCTTTATATCCCCTGACCCCAATCCACCCGTCATCTACGATGGAATGGCACTCTGTCTGTTCTGCCATGTCCGCAAAGGGACGCACCTGACTTATGAATGGTTCCACAACAGACGAGAAGTAACCTCACCCTCGCGTCTTTACAATCTTACTGGAAACATGTTAAGGGTGGATGCTGCTAATGAAATGCATGCTGGAAAATACTCCTGTATTGTGAGGAACTCGGTGGGACAAACGAACAGATACTCCAGCAGCACGGTGATAAATGTTGTGGTGAAAAGTACGTATGGCTCATCCATTACATTTACATTACATTTGGTCATTTATTGGACGCTTTTATCCAAAGCGACTTGCAAGGTGAGCACAGGGTTCATCACAACATCCCTGGACCAATGAGGGTTAAGGGTCTTGCTCAAGGACCACACATTGGTAACTTAGGTGGACCTGGGATTTGAACCCCCAACCTTCAGATTGATAACCCAATGCCATAACCACTGAACTACCACACCCACCCCAAGGAGAATACAGGGTTAATCTCAACATCCCTGGACCAATGAGGGTTAAGGGCCTTGCTCAAGGACCCACACTGGTAACTTCAGTAGACCTGGGATTTGAACCCCCAAACTTCAGATTGATAGCCCAACGTCCTAACCACTGAACTACCACTCCCACCCCAAGGAGAATACAGGGTTAATCTCAACATCCCTGGAGCAATGAGGGTTAAGGGTCTTGCTCAAGGACCCACACTGGTAACTTCAGTGGACCTGGGATTTGAACCCCCAACCTTCAGATTGATAGCCCAACGTCCTAACCACTGAGCTACCACTCCCACCCCAAGCAGAATACAGGGTTAATCTCAACATCTGTGGACCAATGAGGGTTAAGGGTCTTGCTCACATTGGTAACTTAGGTGGACCTGGGATTTGAACCCCCATCCTTCAGATTGATAACACAACGCCCTGACCACTGAACTACCACTCCCACTCCAAGGAGAACACAGGTTTAATCACAACATCCCTAGAGCAATGAGGGTTAAGGGTCTTGCTCAAGGACCACAGTAATCCCAGCATCCCTGGAACAATGAGGGTTAAGGACCCACACTGTTAACTTCAGTGGACCTGGGATTTGAACCGCCAACCTTCAGAATGATAACCCAACACCCTAACCACCCTAACCACTGAGCTACCGCGCCATCCATCATATTTGGATTTTGATTGATCCGTAATTTAAACCCAACTACGATTCTGTGTCTCAACAGAGCACCTTTCAGTTCCCAGACTGTCGTACAGCTTGTATCCAAATGGATCTGATTATCATGCAAACATAAGCTGCCGGTCGGCGTGGGGAACCCCACCGGTGAAGTTCCAGCTACTCCAGGATGGCAGGACCATTTTTATGAAGCAGGTAGATTCCCTTAAAATTTGGTTCTCCGTGCCCGTCACTCTAGAACTGGACATGGGTGACATCCAGTGCATTGCAGAGAATGACATCCAGCAGCGTTTCAGTGAGCCAATGACCCTGGAAGTGGGTGAGTAGCTCTTCTTGGGTGCTGATCATGTGTTCCTCCACAGAGATGGCTGATGTGCTGTATGTGCATCTCTTATCAGTTCCAGTTGGGGGGGCTGCACGCGTTCTAGTGGCGTTCCTGAAGACGGAGGACGTTGTGGTTGCGGCTGTGGTACTCCGCTGTGTGGTCAGCCGAGGCACCTTTCCCATGTTTATCTGGTTCTTCAATGGCACGTCACTACCACATGAGGACACGTCTTATGCCCGCACCCAGCAAGGCCAGATCCTTGTTCTCCTTCAGATAAAGCCGGAGAATACAGGGTACTACAGCTGCAGTGCGAAGGACAGCTTCAATCCCAACTCGTCCTGGGTGGAGAGTGAAGCGGTGTTGGTTAAAAAAACAGGTGATGAAGTGAGAGAGTGATCTATTTTGCCTACAGTGCTTACATTATTCATTCCCGCTTTATCCTCTATTAGGGTCGCGGGGGGGTTCCCCATGCCCATCCAGGGGAGAACGTCTCGGGCGCTGGGCAGATACACCCAGGACAGGGTGCCAATCCATCGCTGGGCACACACTCACTCACACAGGCACACTCTATATGGGGCAATTTTTGAGAATTCAATTGACTTGATCCATGTTTTTGGACTGTGGGAGGAAACCGGAGAACCCGGAGGAAACCCACGCAGACACGGGGAGAACATGGAAACTCCACCCAGATTGGGATTCGAACCGGGAATCCCTAGTGCTGAGAGGAGAACATGCCAACCACTAAGCCACCGTGCCGCCACAGTGCTTACACACAGAGGAATTGGTTCTCTACATTTAACTCATATGGGCAATGACACACACACACACACACACACACACACACATACACACACACACACACACAGCTTGCAAGGTGACAGATGAAATGGTGCAGCACTACAGTCAGAGGGGCAATTTTTAGTATCTCCAGTGTACACATCAGCATGTCTTTGAAATATGGGAGGAAACCGGAAAACCTGGAGAAACCTCCTTAAGGTACTGGGAGGTCATAGCACATCTGCCTCTCACACTGGGGATCCAAGGTGAGTTGGCTGCTCTAAATTGCCCCTTAAGTAGTGTGAGTGAGTGTAAGCAAAGGGATTGATTAGTGCATTTTCTAGGTGTATCTTCCCTGCACCCGAAAAGTTCTCCCCTCAATGGGCATAGCAAACCCCCCCCCCACCCTCAACGACCCTAGTAGAGGATTAAGCATCATCATTTTTAATCCACTTACCGGAAAAATGTTTAAAATAAAAAGTCATGGTCACTGAGTCATTCATTCATTCATTATCTCCCGCTTTTATCCTCTATTAGGGTCGCGGTGGGGTTTCCCATGCCCATCCAGGGGAGAACGTCTCGGGCGCTGGGCAGATACACCCAGGACAGGGCGCCAATCCATCGCTGGGCACACACTCACTCACACAGACACACTCTATATGGGGCAATTTAGAGAACTCAATTGACTTGATCCAGGGCGGCACGGTGGCTTAGTGTTTAGCACGTTCGCCTCTCAGCACTAGGAATTCCCGGTTCGAATCCCCATCTGGGTGGAGTTTCCAGGTTCTCCCCGTGTCTGAGTGGGTTTCCTCCGGGTTCTCCGGTTTCCTCCCACAGTCCAAAAACATGGATCAAGTCAATTGAATTCTCCAAATTGCCCCATATAGAGTGTGTCTGTGTGAGTGAGTGTGTGCCCAGCGATGGATTGGCGCCCTGTCCTGGGTGTATCTGCCCAGCGCCCGAGACGTTCTCCCCTGGATGGGCATGGGGAACCCCACCGCGACCCTGATATAGGACAAAGCGGGAGATAATGAATGAATGAATGAATTGACTTGATCCATGTTTTTGGACTGTGGGAGGAAACCGGAGAACCCGGAGGAAACCCACGCAGACACGGGGAGAACATGGAAACTCCACCCAGATGGGGATTCGAACCGGGAATCCCTAGCAATAAGAGGAGAACATGCCAACCACTAAGCCACCGTGCCGCCCCTGAGTCATTTAATATGTGATTCTTAGATCCTCAGATGGCTCCTCTGGAGGTCATCACCATAGCGTTCTGCTGTTTCCTCTTCGTTGTGATTGTGATTGGAACACTTTGTTTCCTAACGAACGTTAGACGTGAACGTGTGGCGAATAGAAACTACGGTAAGTCATTAAGTCAGAGCCACATTTGATTTCATATGAACACCATGTGATCTGACTACTAACACTAGTTCGTCCTTTCTTTCAGAGACGGTCAGCTGCTGTAGACATATCAAGTAAGCTCTTATTTTTATTTTAAGCACCTTGTCATTACATTCTCACTGCCCATTTTATAAGTTCCACTAATCCCAGACCCCAGATTATTCGAGTAGAGGTTGGTTCCTAGACCTACTTCAATACTGACATGGTGGTGATGTGTGTATGTGGATGTTGTGCTGGCTTTACATATGTCCTTCATATATACACACACTTTTGAGTTGAGCACACGAGCCCGGAGCGTTGGGCAACCTTGTGCACGGCACCCAGGGACATTTTGGGTTACATTCAGCCACATCGAACCGGGAACCTTTAATTCCCAAGGCTGGTTCTTCAACCACAAGCCTACAACTGCCCCAAGTGCAATTAATAAATGTAAGCATGAGAAATTAATAATGTGGCCAGTAGGTGTAGCTGCCATTTAAGCTTAATCTTAATCCTTACTGATTAATCACATTGCTCATTCATTCATCCATTATCTTCCGCTTTATCCTATATATTAGGGTCGCGGGGGGGTTCCCCATACCCATCCAGGGGAGAACGTTTCGGGCGCTGGGCAGATACACCCAGGACAGGGTGCCAATCCATCGCTGGGCACACACACAGACACTCACTCACATATACACACTCTATATGGGGCAATTTGGAGAACTCAATTGACTTGATCCATGTTTTTGGACTGTGGGAGGAAACCGGAGAACCCGGAGGAAACCCACGTGGACATGGGGAGAACAGGGAAACTCCACCCAGATGGGGATTCGAACCGGGAATCCCTAGTGCTGAGAGGAGAACATGCAACAGTGCTGAGAGGAGAACCACTAAGCCATCGTGCCGCCCGCTTAGATCTAATATTAATCTTAATCCTTACTGATTAGTCACATTGCTCATTCATTCATTCATTATCTTCCACTTTATCCTATATATTAGGGTCGCGGGGGGGAGGGGGGGAGGGGGGGGGGGGGGTTCCCCATACCCATCCAGGGGAGAACGTTTCGGGCGCTGGGCAGATACACCCAGGACAGGGCGCCAATCTATCACTGGGCACGCACTCACTCACACAGACACACTCTATATGGGGCAATTTAGAGAACTCAATTGACTTGATCCATGTTTTTGGACTGTGGGAGGAAACCGGAGAACCCGGAGGAAACCCACGTGGACACGGGGAGAACATGGAAACTCCACCCAGATGGGGATTCGAACCGGGAATCCCTAGAGTTGAGAGGAGGACATGCCAACCACTAAGCCACCGTGCCGCCCAGTCACATAAATATGTGAATTGATTAATATTGTTTTAGACATTAGATGTTTATGTTTTAAAAGTCACTAAGCCATACCTTGGTTCTTTTTTTCGATACTTAATAGCAGAAAGAAACCTCAAGTCCTACCAAAGACTGCCTTCCAGCATCACCATCAAGAACTGGAGACAGTTATAATGGACGTGGGACTTTAGGCTGAGGAACAAACAGGTCTGATCGACTCGGAGCATGACGAAAGCACATTAAAGATCTTTTTCCTAACAGCACGTCAATGGCAGGGTTATTTCTAGAGTAGGCCGTGGTTTTAGGACCTCCAAGTCACCAGGGAGACGGTTACAGAGGCAGATATCCTCCCAGAACTCCCAGGGAACTGGAGGGGAAGGGAGGTGCTCAGCGTTCTGGGAAAGATTGCCAGGCTCCTTATTATCACCATAATATTGCAATATTCTCATCTCATTATTCATTCATTCATTATCTCCCGCTTTATCCTCTATTAGGATCGCGGGGGGGTTCCCCATGCCCATCCAGGGGAGAACGTTTCGAGCGCTGGGCATATACACCCAGGACAGAACGCCAATCTATCACTCACTCACTCACACAGACACACTCTATATGGGGCAATTTGGAGAACTCAATTGACTTGATCCATGTTTTTGGACTGTGGGAGGAAACCGGAGAACCCGGAGGAAACCCACGCGGACACGGGGAGAACATGGAAACTCCATCTAGAATGGGGATTCGAACCAGGAATCCCTAACGCTGAGAGGAGAACGTGCTAAACCACTAAGCCGCCTGTTTTATTTATGTTCTATAAATGTTCTGTTTAAAATGTTTTCATTCATTCATTCATTATCTTCCGCTTCATCCTCTATTAGGGTCGCGGGGGGGTTCCCCATGCCCATCCAGGGGAGAACATTTCAGGCGCTGGGCAGATACACCCAGGACAGGGGGGCAATCTATCGCTGGACACACACTCACTCACACAGACACACTCTATAGGGGGCAATTTGGAGAACTCAATCGACTTGATCCATGTTTTTGGACTGTGGGAGGAAAGCGGAGAACCCGGAGGAAACCCACGCAGACACGGGGAGAACATGGAAACTCCACCCAGATGGGGAGAGGAGAACGTGCTAACGACTAAACCACCATGCCGCCCTCATCTCATTATCTTCAGCTTAATCCTCAACTAGGGACACTATACAGGGGCAAATTAGAGCAGCCAGCTCACCTTGAATCCATGTTTTTGGAATCACTTTCCCATCATTGCTCAAGTGGTAGTGAACCGTTCATGGGTTGAGATGTACGGGACACCACCACCGCAGAAGACTCATGTTTAAGACTCAAGCAGGGCATCTTGTATGGTCATGTTCTCCACAGGCAGTTGGATGGAGGTCGATTGGAGGTTTCTCACTGCTGCTGCAACCACAACTTCCACCGGCTGTTAGTGTGCCGACCCTGGGGTGGGGTTTAACACAGAAATACAGATTGTTATCCTAATCTGCTCGCTGTTGACATGCTGCAGAACTCCGCCCTCGGGTTGGAACCCAATAGTGTCTGAAAGGACGTGAACCCCTGGAATATATTTCATTGCATTTCCACATTTCTGCAGATCTACCACCTAAGCACCAAGTCTCATTCACTTTCTGCTGTTTATTGTATCAGGTTCGCATATTTATTCCGTTTTCATATCAAATCACATTTTGTTCGTCATACACAGTGATGCAGTATAACTTGCAGTGAAACGTTTATTAATTGGCAGTCTGCTAATTAAAAATGAAGAGTGTTAAATTGAAAAATTCTGTTTAAATGTAAAACCAAGTTTAAAACTGTAGTGCACCTATACATATATATTTTACAGAGAAATTATGTACAGCGCGGCACGGTGGCTTAGTGGTTGGCACGTTCTCCTCTCAGCACTAGGGATTCCCGGTTCGAATCCCCATCTGGGTGGAGTTTCCATGTTCTCCCAGTGTCCGCGTGGGTCTCCTCCGGGTTCTCCCGTTTCCTCCCACAGTCCAAAAACATGGATCAAGTCAATTCAGTTCTCCAAATTGCCTCATATAGAGTGTGTCTGTGTGAGTGAGTGTATGCCCAGCGATAGATTGGCGCCCTGTCCTGGGTCTATCTACCCAGCGCCTGAAACGTTCTTCCCTGGATGGGAAACCCCCCCCCTCCCACGTCCCTAATAGAGGATAAAGCTGAAGATAATGAATGAATGAATAATTATGTACAAAATTCCAATTTGAATGTAAACCATTCATTCATTCATTCATTCATTATCTCCCGCTTTATCCTCTATTAGTGTCGCGGGGGGGTTCCCCATGCCCATCCAGGGGAGAACGTTTCGGGCGCTGGGCAGATACACCCAGGACAGGGCGCCAATCCATCGCTGGGCACACACACACTCACACATACACACTCTATATGGGGCAATTTGGAGAACTCACTTGACTTGATCCATGTTTTTGGACTGTGGAAGGAAACCGGAGAACCCTGAGGAAACCCACGCGGACACGGGGAGAACATGGAAACCACCCAGATGGGGATTCGAACCGGGAATCCCTAGAGCTGAGAGGAGAACATGCTAACATGCCGCCCATGTAAACAATTATGTACATGAATTCAAACCTACAAATGGAAAAATAGAAATATAGAATAAATATTAAAACATATGTACAAGGCTTTTTAATGTCTGTGGACCAAAGATTAAGAGCCTTTTTTTTTTTTTATATACCCCCACCCCGATATTCATCATGACGATGATGGGTATGAATAAACGCCAATAAAATATCATATTTAGAGCATCTGTACTTTTCATTGCTTGTGGAAAAGTGTTATACTTTCAACCCGATGATCTCTGATGAAAGTCAGTCGATGGAGGCAAAGCTGTGATGTTTTTTACGTCAAAACAATATGAAACTGGAAGAAACTGCAAAGTGGAGGAGCCACAGTCACGCTAATCAGCATGCTGCACATGGTGATCGTGTGGACAGTTAAAGGGGTGTGTCGTTTCCGGTGCGTGATGGTTCCCTTAACATTGTAGCACGCTGTTATTAAGGCTCAGGGTTCGATAGGACTGAGGATACACAGACGTGTGGCGGACCATGACCAGAATGACTTTTCTTATGCTGTTTGTTCTGGGTAAATATTATTAATAATAAGAATAATAATTATATATTAATAGACTTAGTGTCGCATGGACATTTGTGTTTGCTGATACAGTGTATTGCTTCTTTTTTAGGGTGCTGTGGGGTGTGGCAGAACGCAGGTAAGTGACCATGTTCTCTGTGTATACTGTATATCAAATTATCAATAAGACCAAAGCCTGAGCCTTTTTAGTTGGTTTCATGTGAATTCAAACGTTTTTTAGAATGAACTTCTGTGGGAGCATGGTGGCCTGATTATAGTTGACTATCAACAGGTGTCCTTTGTTGCTACTCCACCACCAACCTTGATGGTTGGGTTAATTTAAAGCACCAGTCCTACATCTAATAGACACAGCTTAATTGGTGATGCTTCAGACAAACCCTGCTGTTGGATTGTTAAAAAGAAGTGTTGATGATGAAAGTAGTAGTGATGATGAGAGCAAGTTACTGTTCTAGTATTCCATCCATTCATTATCTCCCGCTTTATCCTCTATTAGGGTCGCGGGGGGAGTTCCCCATGCCCATCCAGGGGAGAACGTCTCGGGCGCTGGGCAGATACACCCAGGACAGGGCGCCAATCTATTACTGGACACACACTCACTTACACAGACATACTCTATATGGGGCAATTTGGAGAACTCAATTGACTTGATCCATGTTTTTGGACTGTGGGAGGAAAGCGGAGAACCCGGAGGAAACCCACGCGGACACGGGGAGAACATGGAAACTCCACCCAGATGGGGATTCGAACCCGGATTCCCTAGCGCTGAGAGAGGAACGTGCTAAACACTAAGCCACCGTGCCGCCCTTTTGTAGTATTCTAAAAGTAAAATTCAAACACAAGTATTCTTTATATACTAACTAGCTCCAGAAAAGTTTCACTAATTGATAATGTGTCGTAACCTCTTACAGAAACCATCACTTTAGGAAGGAGTTTGTTAAAAGGTCCATCGGCTGCCCTACTCGGTTCAGTTTCATCTTTTCACTGCACATTGGACCCTATTCCAGGAAATCTGTCGATCCTTTACCAGCTGCTTCAGGAAGGTAAAGAAAAGGCGACTGGGTATTATAGCGCTCTCAGTGGAGAGACTGGGAATATATATCTATATATCCAAAAGAAATTTAATTATGATGGAAGGTTTAGATGTAAAGCCAGTGGACACAACAACACCGAGATCACCCCCTCATTCAGTGAGTGGCACCGCTTCAGAGTTTTGGGTAAGTCGAAGAAATCATTCATTCATTATCTTCCGCTTTATCCTCTATTAGGGTCGCAGGGGGGTTCTCCATGCCCATCCAGGGGAGAACGTCTCGGGCGCTGGGCAGATACACCCAGGACAGGGCGCCAATCTATCACTGGGCACACATTCACTCACACAAACACGCTCTATATAGAGCAATTTGGAGAACTCAATTGACTTGATCCATGTTTTTGGACTGTGGGAGGAAACCGGAGAACCCGGAGGAAACCCACGCGGACACGGGGAGAACATGGCAACTCCACCCAGATGGGGATTCGAACCGAGAATCCCTAGTGCTGAGAGGCCCATCTAATTATCAATTAAATTATTCATTCATTCATTCATTATCTCCCGCTTTATCCTCTATTAGGGTCGCGGTGGGGTTCCACATGCCCATCCAGGGGAGAACGTTTCGGGCGCTGGGCAGATACACCCAGGACAGGGCACCAATCCATCGCTGGGTACACACTCACTCACACACACACTCTATATGGGGCAATTTAGAGAACTCAATTAACTTGATCCATCTTTTTGGACTGTGGGAGGAAACCGGAGAACCCGGAGGAAACCCACGCGGACACGGGGAGAACATGGAAACTCAGTTTGTTCTTTAAAGGTTAAGGCTTCGAACACTGAGACTGTACACTATATAAATAAACTGGACTTAAATATGTATCTGAATTTATTAATATTCATATTAATAATAATAATAATAATAATAATAATAGAATTTTATTTATACACGCCTTTCAAGAAACACAAGGCACTTACAATATAAGAAGAAAAACAATAATAAAAATTAAAAAGCAGGCGAACATATCAGAGAATAAAAAAATGAATGCATGTTTTTTATATATTATAGTTATATTATTATTAAAATTATCATTATTTAGGGCGGCACGGTGGCTTAGTGGTTTAGCACGTTCTCCTCTCAGCGCTAGGGATTCCCGGTTCGAATCCCCATCTGGGTGGAGTTTCCATGTTCTCCCCGTGTCCGCATGGGTTTCCTCCGGGTTCTCCGGTTTCCTCCCACAGTCCAAAAACATGGAAGTCATTTGAATTCTCCAAATTGCCCCATATAGAGTGTGTCTGTGTGAGTGAGTGTGTGTCCAGTGATAGATTGGCGTCCTGTCCTGGGTGTATCTGCCCAGTGCCCGAAACGTTCTCCCCTGGATGGGCATGGGCATGGGCATGGGAACCCCCCGCGACCCTAATATAGGATAAAGTGGAAGATGGATATCTTTGGACTGTGGATGGACTCTAAAGTCTCAAATATACAGCATGAGGAGAACATGCAAAAAAAAAATGTTCTCCCCGTGTCCGCGTGGGTTTCCTCCGGATTCTCCGGTTTCCTCCCACCGTTCAAAAACATGGATCAAGTCAATTGAGTTCTCCAAATTGCCCCATAAAGAGTGCGTCTGTGTGAGTGAGTGGATAAAGATAAAGATAATCACTAATAGAGGATAAAACGGAAGATAATGAATGAATGAATGATAATTTAAATAATTTAAATGTAAAGACTAATAAATAAAAAGAGAGATTGAGTATTTACTGTACATGTTTTTATTTCAGAGCCTGTGACAGATGCATATATAACCTCAAGCCAATCAAGTCTGTGGAACGGAGACAGTGCGACTCTGCAGTGTAACATTACCGAGGGTAATTATGTTTCATACGAATGGGAAAGAAACGGCAAACCGGTGCGATATAACTACACCAGCTCCCAAAACACGTTATATATACCAAAGCTGTCCACCGAGGACAACGGGAAGTACACATGTACTGCTTGGAATGAGATCGATGACCTGATGGTCTCCAATAGCACTGCTTCAATGGATATAAATATCAAAGGTACGTTTTTGAGAGTGTAAATTTGGCATTTGTAATCTCATGTCAACATTTCATTGATGTTCTTCGTTCATGTCGCCAGAGTCGCCGTCGGAGCCGGAAATTTCAGTTGATGTGGTTAAAAATGAGGACGGGACCTTCGGCAGTCATGTGACCTGCTGGATATCAAAAGGTTCCAAACCCATCACGTTTACCCTCATCACCTCCAATTACAGTGAAAATAAACTCAGTGCTTCCATGAATGCCTCGTTCGTCGTGCCAATCACCTTAGATCAGAACATGGGCACAGTGCAATGTGAAGCGGATAATGGGAAACAGATGACGAGTAAACCAAAGAATCTCACTGTGGGTATGTGGAACTCGCCTCACTGTTTTACATTCGGTTTCCAGGCAGACATGGGTTGGGTTTGCATGTTCTCCTCATTCTGTATGATATTTCAGTCTTAAGAGACTTTAGATTCCT
Source organism: Corydoras sp. C115 (assembly GCA_019802505.1). Classification (NCBI taxonomy): domain Eukaryota; kingdom Metazoa; phylum Chordata; class Actinopteri; order Siluriformes; family Callichthyidae; genus Corydoras; species Corydoras sp. C115. The sequence continues at coordinate 201,296 of JAFMOC010000325.1, read as the reverse complement.
TCCACAGTCCAAAGAAGTCCATTATCTTCTGCTTTATCCTCTATTAGGGTCACGGGGGGGGTTCCCCATGCCCATCCAGGGGAGAACTTCTCGGGCGCCGGGCAGACACACCCAGCACAGGGCGCCAACCTATCGCTGGGCACACACTCACTCACTCACACAAACACACTCTATATGGGGCAATTTGGAGAACTCAATTGACGTTGATCTATGTTTTTGGACTGTGGGAGGAAACCGGAGAACCCGGAGGAAACCCACGTGGACACAGGGAGAACATGGAAACTCCACCCAGATGGGGATTCGAACCGGGAATCCCTAGCACTGAGAGGAGAACATGCCAACCACTAAGCCACCTTGCCACCCTGTTGTAGTATTCTAAAAGTAAAATTCAAACACAAGTATTCTTTACTGTAGCTAGTTAGTATGTAAAGTTCATTCATTCATTATCTTCCGCTTTATCCTCTATTAGGGTCGCGGGGGGTTCCCCATGCCCATCCAGGGGAGAACATTTCGGCCGCTGGGCAGACACACCCAGGACAGGGCGCCAACCTATCGCTGGGCACACACTCACTCACACAGACACACTCTATATGGGGCAATTTGGAGAATTCAATTGACTTGATCCATGTTTTTGGACTGTGGGAGGAAACCGGAGAACAAGGAGGAAACCCACGTGGACACGGGGAGAACATGGAAACTCCAACCAGATGGGGATTCGAATTGGGAATCCCTAGAGCTGAGAGGAGAACATGCTAACCACTAAGCCACCGTGCCACCTATAATTTTCATAATAATGATTATTATTTGTTGTATTACCTGAACAGAGTCAGTGGGAGGCGATGTGACCATGAGCCTGAAGAGAGCTGTGGGGCTGGATTTTGTGGTGCATGGTGTGTGGATGTATTGCCGTGTGGAACGAGGAACACATGTCCACTATGACTGGTTCCTCAATAACACCAGGCTGAAAGTCAAAGAAGGCTTTCTTCAAATATTTAATCCGGATCATTCGGGTGTAGCCCTCACCCTGACCCGCAGCAGCGCAGGAATATACCACTGTGAGGCCAGAAATCGCTTTGAGAACTCATCCTCTATCCGCAGTGCCAAAGTCCTGATTACACGAGAAGGTTCGTTGACATTTACTTGATCTGATTGGCTGAGCTGACATCGTTAATGCACACCTCTGACCGCTTCACATTCATATCATTGTGTAATATAAATACATTCATTCATTCATTCATTATCTTCCGCTTCCCCATGCCCATCCAGGGGAGAAATTATCGGGCGCTGGGCAGATACACCCAGGACAGGACGCCAATCCATCGCTGGGCACACATTCACTCACACACACACACTCTATATGGGGCAATTTGGAGAACTCAATTGACTTGATCCATGTTTTTGGACTGTGGGAGGAAACCGGAGAACCCGGAGGAAACCCACGCAGACACGGGGAGAAGATGGAAACTCCACCCAGATGGGGATTCGAACCGGAAATCCCTAGTGCTCAGAGGAGAACATGCCAACCACTAAGCCACCGTGCCGCCTTAATATAAATACATTAATTATAATCTGCTTTATCCTCTATTAGGGTCGCGGGGGGGTTCCCCATGCCCATCCAGGGGAGAACGTTTCGGGCGCTGGGCAGATACACCCAAGACAGGGCGCCAATCCATCGCTGGGCACACACACACTCACACACACACTCTATATGGGGCAATTTGGAGAACTCAATTGACTTGATCCATGTTTTTGGACTGTGGGAGGAAACCGGAGAACCCGGAGGAAACCCACGCAGACACGGGGAGAACATGGAAACTCCACCCAGATGGGGATTCGAACAGGGAATCCCTAGTGCTGAGAGGAGAACATGCCAACCACTAAGCCACCGTGCCGCCCTAAGTTTAGTACTCTTGTGAATAAATTACGGGAGAGAGGTGTGACATCACTCGGCTTTGCGTTGGGTTTAACAACCTCTTGTTGGTTTTCGTTGCCTAAAGTTCCAGTGTTCTTCGCACCCTGCTGTTCCCTCCACACACGTCTCATTTTCTAACTCACTAGAACTGAACAGAGTTCCGGCTATGGTGGCGGCCATCGTTTTCACCTGTTTCTCACTGATGGTTTTGGCTGTGTTCTCTTGTTGCCTTTATGGAGTCGTGATACGTGAGTATAACCTCAATATACGGTACATATCCAGCATTAGTCAAAAGTTTGGACACGCCTCCGTAAGGCTCCACTTATTGTCCATGTTCTCAGTTCCACTTACTGTGAAGATGGACTTTGTAGTTCTACAATGACATTCTGTAGTTTGTGTTCTACAGTAGGGGTGAGCTGCAATATTCGCTGATTTGACGATTCGATTCGGAGAACCGTAGTCGACTATGAACCTCATAGTCGAATGTACCATTTTGACCACATGGGGGCGCCCATGGCTGCTGCTAAGCATTCGTTTTTACATGAAATGTCTTTGTTTTCGTTATATATATAGCCTTTAGTCAAATAAAATCATCTTAATTTCTAGAAAAGCAAAAAGAAAAACAAAAAAAGGTTTTCTTTTGTTAGAAAAACAAGTAAAATATATATAAAAAAACTTTTTTAAAAACTATGCTTATAGCGCCATCTTGTGGTGAAATTTTAACTGATTCGACTATCAGTCGACTATAGGGAAAATCTGAAAATCTGTAGTTGAATACACCCCTATTCTACAGTACATACTGTGTACTCTGTTCTGATGATCAGAACCCCAATAGTAGCACCACAGAGCAGGGATTATTTGGTGGGTGTATTATTCCTATCCCAGCAGTGTCACTGAGCTGTTTAAATGCTGCTCTAGAACCCCCTCACTGCATCAGTGTCACTGCAGAACTGACTATAAACAATCCACCACCCAAATGATACCTGTTATGTGATGGAGAACCAACAGGGGACTAACAACAACAAAGAACACAGATGGACTACGGTCTGTAATTGTAGAACTACAAAGTCCAGCTATATGGTCAGTGGAGCAATACAGTAGCGGTCAGAAGTTTGGCCACGCCCCCTTTTTGCTCCACTTCTCCATGTTCTCAGTTCCTGTAAAGATGGACTTTGTAGTTCTATAATAGCATTCTGTAGTCCATCAGTTTAGGTTCTACAGTACATACTGTGTACTCTGTTCTGATGATCAGAACCCAAATAGTAGCACCACAGAGCAGGGATTATTTGGTGGGGGCATTATTCCTATCCCAGCAGTGTCCCTGAGGTGTTTAAATGCATATACAGCAGCACTGCTGCACTAAAACCCCCAGAACGGACAATAAACAATGCACCACCCAAATTCTACCTGTTCTGTGATGGACGAAAAAAAAAACAAAGAACACAGATGGACTACAGTCTGTGATTGTAAAATTACAAAGTCCATCGATATGGTAAATGGAGGCTAACTTTTGACTGTATTAATTATAAGAATTATATGTAAGTTAATATTAAAGTTTAAAGTTTGTGTTTTCGATTTTCTTTCTCAGGAAAAAGGGAATCCAGAAAACACATGTGAGTTTTAATACACAACACTGCAATGCTAACAAATCCATCCATCCTTTAAAAGGAAATCTTATTAAAAATAATATCAAGGAATAAAACACAAATTCGGGTGGCACGGTGGCTTAGTGGTTGGCACGTTCTCCTCTCAGCGCTAGGGATTCCCGGTTCGAATCCCCATCTGGGTGGAGTTTCCATGTTCTCCCCGTGTCTGCGTGGGTTTCCTCCGGGTTCTCCGGTTTCCTCCCACAGTCCAAAAACATGGAGCAAGTCAATTGAATTCTCAAAATTGCCCCATATAGAGTGTGTGTGTGAGTGAGTGTGTGCCCAGCAATGGACTGGCGCCCTGTCCTGGGTCTATCTGCCCAGCGCCCGAGACGTTCTCCCCTGGATGGGCATGGGGAACCCCCCCGCGACCCTAATAGAGGATAAAGCGGGAGATAATGAATGAATGAAAACACAAATTGAAATAGGGCAGTAATTATGCCGCTCATACCAGATGGATACTTACACGTCAAGACATCAGTGCATGTGAATTGCCCCTATATAGTGTGTGTGAGTGTCCAGCAATAGATTGGCACCCTGTCCTGGGTGTATCTGCCCAGCTCCCAAAGCGTTCTCCCCTGGATGGGCATGGGGAACCCCCAGCGACCCTAATAGAGGATTAAGTGGTCAAGAAAATAATATGAGATGAAATATATAAATCCATAATGAAATCCATATGTGACCAGTTCGCTGATGGTCTGTGTTTTAGGTATAAAGTTGGAGATCACCTAACTGATGATGCTGCAGAGGAGCACTATGAGATTAATGGGAACGACTACGGAGATGAACCTGAGGACATGGTGAGGATTCATTCCGTCAGGTCAGATGTTATATTAGTAGAATTTAGGTGGTGCAGTGATCTAATACAGGCTCCCACATCTCTTTACACAGGGTGGGGGAGGGGGGGGGAACACACAGCATGGAAATGGAACACAAATAAAATTGGGATAACCGACCAATGAATAAATCATATTTATTTTTTTTACATATGTAGGATGAATATGCATATACAGAAGATATGGATGTTGTAAATGCGTCAAGGATCACAGAGCCTGATGAGGTACTGAGCTATACTGATTAAACAGCAAAACATTAACGTCCAGAATCTACAACCCATCTCACTTGCACTGCTAATTAATGTAATTATGTTTTTACTTTGCAGAGTGAAGAGGATGAAAGTGAATCAGATCATGACATTGATCATAAATACTATTAATAACTGGCGGTGGGGGCTTAGTGTTTAGGGTGGTGGGTTTTTATTAAGGTTTTTTCTTTAAGGTTTACAGTTGTTCATAATTTATAACATACACCTAAACTAAATTATTAAGAAATGACATCATCACCGAGCATAATAGTCCATTAGAATAAAAAATAAGGTTGTGGGAGAGAAAAAAAGGTGAATAAAAAACACCTGAAATTTGTCAAAACTAGAAAAAACATTTTTTATAAGCTTTATAAATCCTCTGCTGTCTAAGAGTATAATGGAACGCCAACAATTTTAAAACATTACAGTGGTGGTTGTCATAGCGATAAAAATTTAGGAACATCAGATCAATTGAGTTCAGACAAAGTTCAAGTCGAGTTACAGAGCGCTCCTGCAATTTGTTAGAAGGTCGTTTAAGATTCCACAAATCAGTTCAGGTAAGAGAAATGTTAGACTTTTTATATAATGATATATAATAGATATAATGTTAATTTAACTATGTTTGCAGTGCTAAATGAGCTACCTGTAAAATTCATTTTCCCTTTTTCAGATCTGTTCGTAATGAAATTTGCACTAAATAACACTTTACTGCTCTTAAATAAAAAGAAATATGTATTTGTGTTACGATTATTTGCTATATTTATATTTGTATTTATATTTATATATATTTGCTATATTTGTGTTACGATTATTCTAAAACTGTAGATCGCACTCTAAAAACACTTGAAATATTCAATATAACGATGTTGGATGGTATATAAGGTCAGGTTCAAAAATAAAGTTCTATAAAAAAATACTTTTAACTTTAAACCTTTGAACATTTAAGAAAAATGTAAGTCGCTTTTGATTAAAGAGTCTGCTAAATGATTAAATGCTAAAAGACACGAGGTAAAGGAAATGCTACCATCTACAGGACAGAGTGGGTATTGCACTTAAGTTTTTGCAATACGTTTTTTTCCCTTAATTATCTGCGAGATAATCATTTCATTCATTCATTCATTATCTCCCGCTTTATCCTCTAGTAGGGTCACGGTGGGGTTCCCCATGCCCATCCAGGGGAGAACATTTTGGGCGCTGGGCAGATAGACCCAGGACAGGGTGCCAGTCCATCGCTGGGCACACACTCACTCACACACACACACTATATGGGGCAATTTGGAGAATTCAATTGACTTGATCCATGTTTTTGGACTGTGGGAGGAAACTGGAGAACCCGGAGGAAACCCACGCAGACACGGGGAGAACATGGAAACTTCTCCCAGATGGGGGTTCGAACCGGGAATCCCTAGCGCTGAGAGCGAGATAATCATCTTGGGAAAATATGATTTGATTGAACACTTTTTCATATTGCATGTTTTAAAAATATCAGTAGTTGTAAATAATAAAATAATATATTTAAATCAAATAATTATTAACGTGATGTTTGCAGTGATAAGGTTGGATTATTTTATGACCAGCAGATGGCGCCAAAACTTTAAGTATAACTACTGTAACTAAAGCCTAAATTGATTCCTCTTTTTTTATACGTTTTTGT